>NQII01001388.1:110411-184283 GCA_002778355.1 Clitarchus hookeri | reverse complement strand
CCCCCCCCTTCCCGAATGCAGCGTTTATAAAGGTTTACGATGAACTTGGAATTAAACTGTATTGCTATCTATTCTACACCTTATCCATTGTTAAATCTAGCATTTGTGTACATGTGATGCTGGCTTCGTTCGCCGAGCAGCATTACAGTTTTATTTCACAAAAATGTATCTGCAGACTGTGGAATTCAATTATTATGGCTGCTGCACAAAGGTGACATTTTTACTGTTCTCATTGCATAATAACATTTTTGATGAATTATTCCAACCAGAGAGCCAAAATGAGCAGTCAAGGAAAAATGCAAATCTGGTCTGGAAAACCTGGAAAAGTCGGGGAATTTTAAAACACAAATTGAGTGCCCACTTGTTCGTACATCGCGTAGGCCTAAATCTCTATTCATGCGTGGAATGCTGCTTGTGTCCCTTCAAAATGTTAGCACCTCTATCCTGAAGTAAGGCAATTCCTTACACATGTTTACCTGGTATTTTGTCATGAGATATCAAACTCGTTCTTTTAAGTTTTTATGAATCTTTCATAGACATTCAGTATGTATGCAGGTCCATCATTGACTCCGTGTAAAAATTCAACACGAGGCTGAAAGTGACGGAATAATTATTTCCACGAAATCATTCTGATGTTACCGACGCCAATAGGCAGCTCTACGTGCATCTGGGGCACTATTCTGTAGCTTCATGCATTCTTTACTTACAGACAGTAGCCGTGTAACTGTCTTTTTCAGGTCAACTGGGAATTTTTTACTCAGAAAGTTGCTGCTATTTTTATGCCTCCCGACTGTCGTTTGCGCCTCATGACTCGCTTTATGTAAAGACGTGCCAGCATGGCGTTGTGGTGAACTGCTGTTGCAAGGTAAGCTGGTGCTTGCCCATAGCTGTACATTCTCGGGTGCACGCAGCAGGAGCCAGTGACCACCACGCAGTCTAGGGAAACTGAATGCATCTCGACCACTCACAAGCGAACAGCGAAGGACCCGTTACACGCGCCCTGTGGCGTCAAATGCCGAATTACGTTTTATTGGCGGAGGTGTAAACTAGCGAGCAACAGGGTACAGCACAGAGATAACGCCAGCTTGCCTTGCAGCAGTTCACCACACGCCACTGGGCGGTTCCTACGGAAAGATTCGTAAGTTCAAGTAACAGGTATCGGCAACTTTACAGGGAGATAAGGTTTCTCTGGCAGTAGTTTTCCCAGTATAACAGGCATTTGGTGCCAGCGTGTCCCCGGCGCCGGAGGCTGACCTTGTGGCCAGGGGAGCTCGTGACGGGCGCCGCCCCATGGCCAGTTAGTGGACGACGTACGGCGCCGTGGACTCGCGGGCGCGGGGTCAAGCGCCGGCTCGACCCCGCGCGCTTGTCACTAACCACTTCCTCCGCCGGAGGTTCTCGTCTTGCGCGGCAACCTAACTTGAACGACAGGAAAATCTGTTTCGTTGTGTTTCCAGGCAGCTTTGTTTTTATTTCACTCTCTTCTAATAGCTAAATTATGCTTGTATAATTATTCCTGGTTCCCGAATGTCGTCCCAGCACAGCTACGCACATTCTAACAAATAGTTTTAAATTAAGCACATCAGCGTAGGTTTATGTGTATCAAGAATACACGAATGGTAAAGTATTTTCCCAGACATCCTACGTAACTCGCCTAAATGTGTTTACCTAGAAAACAGTCAAACATTTAGTTGGTTTCCCATATTTGTATCGTAGCGACACTCACCATTCCTATATTTTCTGCCTGATATATGGAAAATTTTC
This sequence comes from Clitarchus hookeri, assembly GCA_002778355.1. Classification (NCBI taxonomy): domain Eukaryota; kingdom Metazoa; phylum Arthropoda; class Insecta; order Phasmatodea; family Phasmatidae; genus Clitarchus; species Clitarchus hookeri. The sequence goes on along the minus strand of NQII01001388.1, from coordinate 182,519 downwards.
CATATATTTAGGTTAGTAACTTTCACTGCAGTTTAAGAAGAATACATAAGAAAATTTTACAGTGTACTTGTTACAATATTAAGCTGTTTTTTTTTTTATCGCGCCGTTGCGCAGACCCAGGCTACATGCGAAGAAACCGCCTGGTTGGAGTTCGTTTCGAACAGGGCGATAAAGTTCTGAGCTACGCTAAGGATGGAAGGTCACACCATCACTGATTCGGCCTCCGCCTTTTAACAAAATATCATAGCGATGCATAGCAACTGACGACACCACCGGCTGTAGGCACGACGCATCGCCGTATGGCAGAACATCAGCCATTTCAGTCATTAAACCTCTTTAACTCTGCAGCGGTACACACACCGCATCACAACTTTTGCGTCGAGAGAGTATTACGGAACAACCACCATGAGCAGGGATGTGTTTCGGAATGTTTCCAGCCAAGACCTTCGAGATTAAGGGTGCTGGCCACCGAAAAATTCATTATTTTATATTCATACGGAAGGCTTTTCAACTTGTATATATTACTTAAAGTACTATTTATTCGCATAAAACATTTTAGACGGCATATATGTCACACAATGGCCTGCCATAATCACAATTTTAGTGTTTTTAGGACGTAAAAATAATACAAACTCACTTACCGAAATGAGAGAATCCACATTGATATGAAAATCAGGGAATCTTTAATCTGCGACTTAATGCCTGAAGTAGGTCTTGCCAGGTATTTTTCGTGTTAGCACTCATTCCCATAATATCAAAATTAAATTTTATATCGTTCCCCCTTATCGCAGTTGCAAACATGTTTCAAAGACAACCCCCTAGCCAAGTATGTTTGTATGTGTCTCTTGTTTACTTTCGTTATGTGTGGTGCGTTACTATCCCAAAGTAAACATGTGCGATACATTATTCAAAACTGCAACATACGCAGTGCAAATATTGGGGTTAAACTACAAACTTAATTTCTATTTCGCAGAAATAAATTTTCGTCGGCTTTAGAAAAAGTCGTTATGAGGGAAAAAAAAAATCTTTCAGAGAATGAAAAGTTAACCAACTCAATTACATTGCAGATTTTGTAACTACCATGCTGGAAAAACAGCATAATTATGGTAGAAGGATAATTGATAATTGGCCCAGAGAGAAATGAATCCATTGGTAAGACGAAGATGGAAAATTACCTATGTGCAAGCAATACCAGCGATGTATGAAGAGAAAGGCTCGTTTAACGGTTTGGAATTTTTCTTGGAGCATTTCGTCTGGCATATCTCACGGCAGTATCCACCACACTCAAGCGAGAATCGTTATTTGAATGCGTAGGCTATTTTACGACGGTTTTATTACAGCGCGGGGAATGCGCTGCCGCCACGTACTAGATTATTTAAGTTTGTCCTTGTCATGAGAAATTTGCGAAGAGATTGCCATTATTTCGTACAGTATATGGTTACGTTTATAACTAATAGTGTTGTCCGTGTGACAGCTGCCGTTGAACCTACGTAGACGGCAGCCATGAAGTGCCCGTTTCGAAAACCGCCAGAGTTAAAAGGCTCTTTCTGGTTATTTTATTTTTTGCAATTTGGATATGCGGATAAGTAATCCGCTATGAAAATTTGTTTGCAGCTCGCGGGTAAAGATGTGATTGTGTACGCTGCTTTTATATATTTCGGGTGGTGATGGTCGGCCAGAGGTCCGTGCTGTGCGCGCGCTGCCAGCAGTGACGTGGACGTAGCAATAACTCAGTAAGGCGTCACGCCTGTCCCCGGCCGCCATTGTTCTCCAGCATCCTTCCGGGTCCACCCTCCCGTGACCAGGTCCACGACACCCCCTTAAGGTGCCGGGGGTGGGCGGGGTTGTCGTTCACCCCTCGTGTCCGCGCGCGAGCCAAGCTCAGGCGAGAAGTCTACCTGGCCGTATAATGGAATGGATTGATTTGGGCGGCTCCTAACATCGGGGTCTTGAGAACGGACGAGGGTGAAGTGAGGTATGGAGCAGCGCCGGAATAGGAAGGACGAGGGAAATGGGAGATCCCCGAGAAAACCCGCCGACCAGCGGCATCGTCCGGCACGATCCCCACATGTGAAAATCCGGGAGCGACCCCGCCGGGAATCCAACCCGGTTCGCCTAGGTGGGAGGCGCGTTGTCTAACCACTACACCACCGTGACCCTATGCTGGCCGTATTTCATTAAATTTGTACCTGTTTCTGCGATTCATAATTACATTAGAAAATAACGGCTTTCTTGTTTACATGTGTTCAACTTCCTTTGACATCACTAATGTGCCTTCAAACCACGAGGTCCTGGGTTTGAATCTTAGGCAAACAATAGATGTGTGTGTCGATTTTGGATGTAAGCCGTCATCCGACTAGTCTCCAGCTTAAATCGGAAATGTTTAAAAGCAGTCATTTATACGATTAAAAGTTTTGTGCAAATCTGATATAAGCTGTTTTAGATTAACTAAGCACTTTTAAAATCATCCTTTAAAAAATGTTACTCTCTCTATTAGCATAATATTGTATCTGGTATACTGACTGATAAGCGCCCAGTAAAGTTGGTAACGATGGAGGGAAAGTAGTTTCATGCCTTAGCATTGAATCAAAAGTGTTAGGTAATAGTTTGTGAATAATGAAATGTTTACTTTTGCTTTCTGAATTTACATGCATATACGTGTAAGAATCAGCTAAAGGCTGTCCACGATCAAGTTTGCACTTTTGAGGTACAATTTTTTTTTCTATCAGCCAGTTTTTATACCTACTTCCAACAATTTTTTCAAAATAAATATTGCGGTGTAAGTAATAAACACAGTATATATATTTCACCGGAATCGAAAGTCAACTTCTAAGGCTTCAATAAAATATATTTATTGACTATTATTCCAAATGAGAGGGCTTCAAAAAGTGCTCACTTTACCATGAATAGCCTATTATGTTAATGTTNGGGGGGATAAAATGTGTAGTCAATTCGCAGTTACTTCTAACTTTTCTGAACCCTGCTGAAGTTGTACTTACTGGAAATTCCTCCGATTGATGCAAACAAAACTTAAAAATGACAACGAGCAGGATTCGTGCGCACTCAATGTATTAATATTGTGCATAAGAACTTTTTATACTAGGTATTACCAACACACGTATTTTCTTCCTGTATTTATTCATAAATTATAAATGAAATATTGTTTATAGATAGAATATAAGTAAAATATCAATTTAACCAAAACTNTGTATTTATTCATAAATTATAAATGAAATATTGTTTATAGATAGAATATAAGTAAAATATCAATTTAACCAAAACTGAGGTATTTTTGTGTTGACACAAGTGTAAAATGCTTGTGATACATGACGTATATGGCAAACAACGAGGCACGTCATATATGGGGTAATTTTTCAAAGGTTTGATCCAAAAAGTGTGGAGAAACCATGAAAGGGTTTAGAAGAAATCTTCATAATTGTGCTTTAATTTTTTTCTGTACTATTCAATTCATAAAGAAGTTTCTTGCCGAAAGGAGTGTAATTTATTGCGGTTTCCGTGTGAAAACACAACTTCGGGTAAAGAACTTCGTTTATCTAATATCCGGTCCGTGCATTGTATGTATGGCATGCGTTTTCTTGGGCTTTTCAAATTCTAAGTATTTGTGTCGAATATGGTACATTATATAATGCGAAGTCTTTAAATAGGCGAATTTAAATCATGACAAGGAGTCAGGGATATAACTGATTGGCCTGCTTTCCCGTAGACAAATACCAGATTGTTCGCATTCAACTGTATTTCTCTGTTCCTCTTTCCACTTTCTGCTTATTTCCTTTTCTTTCTCCTTTTTCTCCGTTCTCTTTTTCTTTTCTCTATTTCTTTCACTTTCTCGCTCTCTCTCTCTCTCGTACTGGTTCAATGGAGTCGGGAGTAACACCCGTTTAGGCCGTGATAACAGTACGTCAGCCTTGGCGCTATTCACAGTGTTGTTGCAGTTGTCATGGGAAGTGTAGCATGTTGGAACTGGACAATTTGCAAGTGTTCTAGCTGTGACGTACATCAATGAAATAAGTATCGTAATTTGGTGAGCGCATGTGGCTTAGGCGCAAATNGCTGTGACGTACATCAATGAAATAAGTATCGTAATTTGGTGAGCGCATGGGGCTTAGGCGCAAATTCATAACGGACAGTGCGCCGCTTGTTTGAAGAATTTGTGCCGGTAACCAGTGAGCAGTCTCTCCAAAATGAGGAAGGTGTAGGACTGAATTCAAGGGCGTGTACCGACGCTTTAGTTTAGAGGCGTGCGTGGACGTGCAGTATATCCAAGCGTTTATCAGGGAACTTGCGCGACTCAGTTCTGTTTTTTTTTTTTTCAGTTCAACCATTTCGTACCATCTATGACTAGGTACACCCGATCTTTGCGAAAGAGTTCCTTCCTGGTTTTATTTCAAAGCACTATATGTTGGACAGATTTTCGCCGTTGGCTGGTGTTTTAACTGTTAAGCGTCTTGTGTGCCTGCTAGCGAATTACGGATCTTCAGTATCNGATTTTCGCCGTTGGCTGGTGTTTTAACTGTTAAGCGTCTTGTGTGCCTGCTAGCGAATTACGGATCTTCAGTATCGGAGTAACCCTAGTTCTGATTGGTCCAGTCAAATTCCGCATTGTCTTCTCAGAAAGACCCTCAGCAAGTGACCAAAGAAAAAGTGCGCGCGTAGCGCATTGAAGTCTTACTTGCGTGGAACTCTTTTCGCGAAAATCAGATGTGCGTGTCTGCAATAAATGAGGAAAACAGGAAAATGGACTANTACTTGCGTGGAACTCTTTTCGCGAAAATCAGATGTGCGTGTCTGCAATAAATGAGGAAAACAGGAAAATGGACTAATGGGTACCGACTGTGCATCACAAACTGCAACGTATGGACATCTGCAATAACGTGTTGATGAAAAGCACGGGCAGTTGTGCAAAAAGCAATACGAAGAATCTTCTGTTCGTGGCAGACCTTAATTGCCAACACCACATGGTTAACATTACGAAACATAAGCTGAATGACATGTTGTTTCTAATAATCCTGCACCCTCCTCATTCTGTGGTCTTATAAACATCAGACTATCACATGCCTATTCATGCATATCACTTCCTGTTGGACAGGCTCAAAGTACGAAGACTGCAGAAATGACTTTCCGGGATTTCCTTGCCTCGTGGTAATCATATGTGCTCAGGGACAGAATGGAGAGCCTTGTGATTCGTTGGCAGAAATGTATCGCCGCAGACGGGGGATATTTTGTATTAGGTAGACATTTACTGCGTTCCAAAACTCGGGTGGTTATGTGAGGTACGAAAACGACAATTTATTTCCTAACAACCTGGTATATTCGAATATTCTGGATTCTCAAAACATGAGAGAGTAATCTCTCTTGTTTAAAAAAAATCGCCGACTGGCGAGTATACNTTCATAACGGACAGTGCGCCGCTTGTTTGAAGAATTTGTGCCGGTAACCAGTGAGCAGTCTCTCCAAAATGAGGAAAGTGTAGGACTGAATTCAAGGGCGTGTACCGACGCTTTAGTTTAGAGGCGTGCGTGGACGTGCAGTATATCCAAGCGTTTATCAGGGAACTTGCGCGACTCAGTTCTGTTTTTTTTTTTCAGTTCAACCATTTCGTACCATCTATGACTAGGTACACCCGATCTTTGCGAAAGAGTTCCTTCCTGGTTTTATTTCAAAGCACTATATGTTGGACATATTTTCGCCGTTGGCTGGTGTTTTAACTGTTAAGCGTCTTGTGTGCCTGCTAGCGAATTACGGATCTTCAGTATCGGAGTAACCCTAGTTCTGATTGGTCGAGTCAAATTCCGCATTGTCTTCTCAGAAAGACCCTCAGCAAGTGACCAAAGAAAAAGTGCGCGCGTAGCGCATTGAAGTCTTACTTGCGTGGAACTCTTTTCGCGAAAATCAGATGTGCGTGTCTGCAATAAATGAGGAAAACAGGAAAATGGACTACTGGGTACCGACTGTGCATCACAAACTGCAACGTATGGACATCTGCAATAACGTGTTGATGAAAAGCACGGGCAGTTGTGCAAAAAGCAATACGAAGAATCTACTGTTCGTGGCAGACCTTAATTGCCAACACCACATGGTTAACATTACGAAACATAAGCTGAATGACCTGTTGTTTGTAATAATCCTGCACCCTCCTCATTCTGTGGTCTTATAAACATCAGACTATCACATGCCTATTCATGCATATCACTTCCTGTTGGACAGGCTCAAAGTACGAAGACTGCAGAAATGACTTTCCGGGATTTCCTTGCCTCGTGGTAATCATATTTGCTCAGGGACAGAATGGAGAGCCTTGTGATTCGTTGGCAGAAATGTATCGCCGCAGACGGGATATTTTGTATTAGGTAGACATTTACTGCGTTCCAAAACTCGGGTGGTTATGTGAGGTACGAAAACGACAATTTATTTCCTAACAACCTGGTATATCCGAATATTCTGGATTCTCAAAACATGAGAGAGTAATCTCTCTTGTTTAAAAAAAATCGCTGACTGGCGAGTATACNCCGAATATTCTGGATTCTCAAAACATGAGAGAGTAATCTCTCTTGTTTAAAAAAAATCGCTGACTGGCGAGTATACACAGCGAAGAATCGATTGCTCGCCATCGCCAGTCCCACGCGTACTTTTCTCGACCGTGGCACTGTGCCAATACACTGCTTCCCGCACAGATGACCGCCACGTTATGGCCTGGTGTGTTTGCGAATCTGACTGGCATTCGGGAGGTCGTGGCTTCGATCCCGGTCAGCTGTCGTGGGGATAATTTTTCCCAAGTAATTTTCCATCCCGATTCCAGACATATACCCTCTCNTCGATCCCGGTCAGCTGTCGTGGGGATAATTTTTCCCAAGTAATTTTCCATCCCGATTCCAGACATATACCCTCTCGTTAACTGAGAAAAACAGAGACAAGACTGAGAAGAGAAAAAGAGAAAGAAAGCGAGAAAGAGGGAAATGAAGAAGGAATGAGAGAAAGAGGGAGAGAGAGAGAGAGTTGAATGCGAACAACCTGGTATTTGTGTAAGGGAAAGCAGGCTAATTACTTATACCTACATCACTAACTCCTTGTTATGGTTTAAATTTGCCTAGGCAGTATATTTTTACGATTTTAGACACAANTCGATCCCGGTCAGCTGTCGTGGGGATAATTTTTCCCAAGTAATTTTCCATCCCGATTCCAGACATATACCCTCTCTATAACTGAGAAAAACAGAGACAAGACTGAGAAGAGAAAAAGAGAAAGAAAGCGTGAAAGAGGGAAAGGAAGAAGGAATGAGAGAAAGAGGGAGAGAGAGAGAGAGAGAGAGTTGAATGCGAACAACCTGGTATTTGTGTAAGGGAAAGCAGGCTAGTTAGTTATACCTACATCACTAACTCCTTGTTATGGTTTAAATTTGCCTAGGCAGTATATTTTTACGATTTTAGACACAAATGTGTCAATGTTGAAAAACGCAAGAAAACACGTGCCCCACATACAGTGCACGGACAGGATATTTGATACATATCCTTATTTACCTGAAGTTGTATTTTCACACTGATATTGCAATAAAACTGCAGTCCTTTCAGCAATAAACATTTGTATAAATTGAAGAGTAAAGAAAAAGGTTCCAAGAAAATTATGACGATACCTCATATTACCAGCAGTTTGGCGTTTACTTGCTTCTGGCCTATAATACGTGCCCCGGTGCCTTCTACGTATGAGTATGACATCTAGCAACTTCAGTAAATATGGACGTTGAATGTTGTAGTTGCACGAATAAAACCTTACAAAACGCTTCATCTTAAGATTTGGTGATAATATTGTACATTTAAAAAATGTCACTTTCTGCTCACCTGAAATAAACACCAGCAAAAATTGGTTAGAATGGATAAAATTAATAAAACATTACCATTAAAATCAGACTCTGCTCATTTATTACTGTATATCGGTAACGCGAGATGTGTAATAAATAATTTCCATATGATCTCAGACATAAATATAGGCTGTTCACGATAAACTGAGCACTTTTGAAAGTCCTGCGTAAGATCACTTGTAGGTACGTTGTGTATTCTTCCACCTTATGTATAATTTACAGTATCGTGTGCCTCGTCACTTTATTCATGCGCCGGTCAAGCAAAATTGTAAAAAAATTAGAAATATTAAAATTTAAAAAATTACCTTATCTTTACATTTATTAAATGCATTAAAAACACAGGAAACGAAAAATAATTTCAGTATTCATAAATGTTTGCTTAACACTTTTAATTCAACGTTGAGACATGTAACTACTTTCCCTCCGCCTGGCTGCATTAAACCTAGTGTGCCCGTTAAAACACATCCAGGTTGGTGCAGTGACATTTTCCAGAGGTTGATTTCAAAAGTGCTCACTTTATCGTGAACGGCCTTTAACACACAGGCCCCTATACAAATAATCTTAGATTGTAGTTTATTTTTTGCTGTCTTTGAGCTTGTTTTGTAATATAATCAACTGATTCTTCTCTTCTGCTCATTTCTGAAGGAACCTTCAATTTTTCTCCTCTTCCATTGTTCTGGCTGTATATTATCCATTGGAAAAGCGAACATACACAAAGCTTTAAAATGGCACTAATATGGTGTTTGAGGGAAACATTTGCAGGACATACCTTTGATGCCATCTATGAGGGAGGCACATAATTACATGAACACATGTGTTTCTTTTGCTTGTCATTTTAGTGTACGAAGCTTGCCTTTTAATGTGAACTTTGCATACAATCTCTAATTTACTAATTCTGCCACTAGGCTGATTTTTAAGTTGATCCCTTTAATCCTTCAATATGTTCTCTCCGAACAGTGGCCTCTTCCATTTCAGAACCATTTTCATGGACAATGCACATAGAAGCACGTCGAAACCATGAGTGCCCAAGAAACGTAAAAATAACGTAAAATACGAAAGGGTAGTTAAGTAGTATAAGATTGTCATGAAATAGTTTCGTTGTGTTCTTATGGACTGAGTCTTAACTGTCCATTGCCCGTTCATCGTATATGCCTAAATATGTATTAATGTATNCGTAAAAATAACGTAAAATACGAAAGGGTAGTTTAGTAGTATAAGATTGTCATGAAATAGTTGCGTTGTGTTCTTATGGACTGAGTCTTAACTGTCCATTGCCCGTTCATCGTATATGCCTAAATATGTATTAATGTATGGAATACTGCTTGTTGTCCTTGAAAATGTTATAACCTCTATCGTGAATTAGGGCATTACCTCAAACATATTTACCTGGTATTTTGTCGTGAGATATCAAACTAGCTCTTCAAGTTTTAATTAATCTTTCATAGACATTCAGAGTAGTATAGAAATTGAGCTGTTGGCGCATTGACATTTGGCATGTCGGATACGGATCCATATGGCCATCTTGGTAGGCGCAGGCGGTGGCCATATTGGTAGCAGCAGTCCGCCATCTTGGTAAGCGCGGCCGGCTGCCATATTGGTTGGTGCAGTCCACCATTTTTACGTGTCACAGCCAGGGCAGCCATGTTGGATGTTCGTCCCTCCCGACATCCCAAGAAATTAGTTTAATAAAAATTATTCTAATAAAATTTTTTAGTAAAAAGTTATTTTAATTATAATTATAGAAAATTAACACCCTCCACCAATCCCTTCATCGGCGCACCTCTCACCACTCCTAACCTCTTCAACAACCCAGTAACCCCTGACCTTGGCCTTTACTGTGACCTATGACCTTGACCCCTGACATTGATTTTGAACTGTGACCTTGACCTTGAACAATAACTTTGACATATTACTTGAACCCTGACCTTTGACCCTGTCTCATAACCTTGATATTCACCCCTGTGACCTTGAAATTAAAAATCGAAGAACATATAACATTACCTTACCTTATCCCTAGCTCATCCACCACCCTCGCATCACCCCTCCCACCACCACACCTTACAATTATTGTAAAATCGAGAAAAGTTACACAAAAATTCTAAAAATCGAGGAACATATAATATTAGACCCCCTTCCCTGGCTCACCTATCCACCCCTCCCCAACTCCTCCATCATGAAAAGCATCGACAGCCCCCTTCACCCTTCCCAAAAAAAATTCTAAGAAACGAAGAACATATATTGTTGCCCTACCCTACCACTCACTGCCCATATTCATAAAAAAAATCGCAAAAAAATCGAAAAATATATATATAAAAAATTTAAGAACATGTGATTTTACCTTACCCTACCCCTCGCTCATCCCACCACCCACACCTTACCGCCTCCCCTCATCTACCTCCTGGCAATTGATATGAAATCGAAATAAATAGGAAAAAATGGATTCTAAAAAATAGTAGAACATACAAAGTTAACCTCACACGAATCCCACCACCCTCACCTCCTCTTCACCACCACCCCTCTCAATCATAAAAAAATTTAAAAAATTGCAAAAAATCGTGAAATTGTAGTAACATTTAATATTAGACCCCCCTTCCTTTGCTCACCCTCCTCTACCAATGCCTCACCCACCCCTCTACAAAAATTAATCATTGACTTTATGTAACAAAAATTATCCTTCCACCCATACCAATCAATCGTATCAGCCCGTTGGCCACTAACTTATTACGTTAGCACATATTTGTCCTGTATTGGGCACTATAGAATTATTCAGTTATTTATTTTTAGTCTACCTCCATTTCCATTTTTTTTTGTTACTCCAAACAAAGTATGTACTATTTTACTAATAATATTTAAAATTTTAAAGTCAACCTTAAAAAAAAAAACATCAGATTTTTTTAAAGAATTTATTTTAAATGACATGAGGAAATACATATGCCCCTGAATAAAAGTCTTTATATACATCGTCCTCTTCCACGGCTAGTTCATCTCTCGATGTCCACTTCAGCGACCCAGGAATTGAAGCAGGCAGGGAAGCCCCACCACCTGATGTACGCCCTTCCATTACCTCGTTTCAGCACCTTCTTGAACAAATACACATCTGGAAACTTCGTTGGCTGGATCTCCTCGGTGTAGAAACCTCCACGGATGGGTATGTTATTCAGATCTTCGAAATCTTAGATGTTTGCAACTCATGGATAGTAGCCAATAGTTTCATTCGATATAACACATAACACCGATCTTTCAGTTCACAAATGATAGAAGATATCTCGTTCATCTGCGAGAAATCTCCATATTGTTGCAAAGCGGTCAATTATATGAGTATGAACAAGTTCATTCGGGTCTTCGGTAAACATGTAGTATGTATTCTCAGCATATTCTGAATTCTCCATTTCTCTTAATGCAGCAACTAAACGAGCGTTCTTGACGCCGTCTGTTTTCTTCACACCACTTGTCGATTGAAACTCGTTGGTGAAATGTGTGAAAATGTTGAGTGAATCATTATCCTTCTTATCAGATACTTCAGAAACACTGTCTTCATAGTCATTATCATCAATGTTGTCTTTATGATCGTCTTCACCTCATGTTTCATCCTCAATATCAAGTTTACTTTTCTTTGTAGGAATCGCATGGTCATCATCAGTATTTAGAGCGGAAAACTGTTTATTTTGAAATTCGTGGACTTCACGTGAAAGTCTTACAAGTGTACATTCCCCACAAACAGACTCTACAGCACTCATTCCATCTTTAGCATTAACTGTATCATCAGTATCGCCAGACGAATCAGTACCCACTGATGCAGCATGGGGTATTGGAGTCATCACTTGCTGGCTCCCAGTAGACGAACCCTTGCAGATCTTGATGTGTTCCTTCGATGTATCTCCTTGCATAAACTGCATGGTACCAATGTCGTAATGTTTCATCGCGCGAAAATAATATTTTTTTTTTTACAGGTGGTTCTCTCATGTCGCCGAGCTTGGCAGCTTTTGCTAAAAAAATCTTTCCACAGTAGCAACACTCTTTTCCGTGTAATTTTCCAGCAGTGGGAGAAGGTACATCATGCTCCGCAAATGACCTCTAAATGACCCCAAAATAACCCTAAATGACCCTTCCTGCTCCGCAACTCACCCCTTCTGTTCCGCAATTGCCCCTCATGCTCCCGCAATTGCCCCTCCTGCTCTGCAAATGACCCACACTGCTCCATAAATAATCTCTAAATGACCACCCGTGCTCAGCAAATGCCCCAAAATAACCCTAAATGACCCTCTCCTGCTCCGCAAATGTTCCCTTCTGCTCCGCAAGTGACCCTTCTGCTCCGCAAATGACCCATCCTGCTCCGCTGATGACCCCTCCTGCTCTGCAAGTGACCCCTTCTTCTCTGCAAATGACTCCTCATGCTCCGCAAATGACTCCTAAATAACCCCTAAATGACACCCAAATGACCCTTACTGCTCAGAAAATGACCGCTCCTTCTCTGTAAATGACACCTCCTGTTCCGAAAATGACCCATCCTGTTCTGCAAATGACCCCTCCTGTTCTGAAAATGACCCATCCTCCTCCACAAATGACCTCTCCTCTGCAAATGACTCCTCCTGCTCCGCAACTGACACCTCACGCTCCGCAACTGACCCCTCATACAATTCAAACTTTGCATTCATGTAGTGGTTTGCTGGTTTTTTTATGTTGTAATTAGGAAATTAGTAAGTGCCTATTTGCCAAGTGGACTGAGCCCACTTGTTCTCAGCTCTAGATGATTTACTGAATCCAGGGTCCAACCCGAACCCTTGGCATCCATTTCTTTTTCCTCTTAGTATAACTTGTGTATACTATCGTCAACAGTGGATTATATTGTATCTACATTATACACGCATCAACATTCGCGGTATTGAAGGCTCTAGTACAATATTCGTCGTCGTAGAGCTCTGGTTTCGAATATCTACAGTCCAGCCACATATTACATTTTACACCACCGTATTTTTCCACCTCATCGACAAGTTTGTTTATAATATTAGGTTTCATTCTTGACAGGAATGAGCAAACATCTTTATATGTAGCTTTACGCCTCGCTTGGGCCCGCCAACACCGCCATTGAACTGTTGATGACTGGAAACACGTTGCCTGGTCTGACGAGTCTCGTTTCCAATTGTATTGGGTGGATGGACGTACGGGTATGGAGACATCCTCATGAATCCATGGACCCTACATGTCAACAGGGGACTGTTCAAGCTCGTGGAGGCTCTGTCATGGTATGGGGCGTGTGCAGTTGGCGTGAAATGGGACCCCTGATACATCTAGATACGACTCTGAGAGGTGACAGATACGTAAGCATCCTGTCCGATCACCTGCACCAATTCATGTCCATTGTGCATTCCGAGGGACGTCGACAATTCCAGCAGGATAATGCGACACCCCACACGTCGAGAGATGCTACCGAGTGGCTCTGGGAACACTCTTCTGACTTTAGACACTTCCATTGGCCACCTAAATCACCAGACATGAACATTATTGAGCATATCTGGGATGCCTTGCAACGTGCTGTTCAGAAGAGATCACCACCGCCTCGCACTCCTATGGATTTGTGGACTGCCCTGCAGGATTCATGGTGTGAATTGCCTCCTGCATACCTTCAGACATCAGTCGAGTCCATGCCACGTCGTCTTGCGGCACTTCTGCGTGCTCGCGGGGGCCCTACACGTTATTAGACAGGTGTACCAGTTTTTTTGGCTCTTCAGTGTATATACACAGAAATTAATTTTTATACAACAAAAAAACAGGAGGCCTTAGGGGTGAATATGTTGGCAAAGTCTCCATATTTTAGTTTCGTCGGAGACGAAGCTGAGGCCTCATGTCTCTCGCGAAACGTTGGATTGTGTTTGTGTGCCAGATGTTGCAGCGACACATCCACCACGAGGGTGGGAGTCCCCCTTCCCCCAATCCCCCCTCTACACCAGACAGCACGTTCACCCACTGGTAATAGCCCGCTGGAATGACTTTTATAGTCTAGCACGGAGGTTTCCTCGAATAAACATATCTTCAGACAGTTTATAGTGGACTGGATAGCATATTACTTTTCTGACATTTATGGCTTTTGCAACACAACTGATGTGTCCACCTGAAGCTAGCATAAACATACATCGCATTTGAACATCCATATTGGTGGCTGTTTACAGTGTGCAAGTTAGCAGTGCTGTTTGTTTTTACAGCAAATGCGGCTGCAAGCTGTAGTGAGTTAACTTAAAAAGAACATTTTGTCTTTATTTTCTTATTAGGAATTTGACTTGACGAAAAAGGCACTAGTCTCCTCTTCATATCTCAAGATTAGCAATTAAAACAAGAAGTTGCTGATAACTAATGAGCCTACTTTCCTCTACGTGTGTGCAAATAAATTTGAGTGAAATTCTTAAAATCTTAGATGAAAGGTAGACGTTGACGTCTCATTGACAGCAATATCATCAGCGATGAAACCAGAAACATGTGAAACAGCACCAAGATAATTAAAATACACGAGTGACTTACCCGGGACTCGAATTCAGGAAAACTCGCAAAATTAAGATGGTGTGCAAGTAACTGCATCACGGAGGTAGGATTCGGAGCATCAACTTCGTATGTAATCAGTATGATGTACTCATATTTAATGGTAGAATTCACTAACCCTGATTATTTACACGGCAATCAATTTGAAAATAAGTGTCTGAGCCACTAAAAACACATAAGTTTACATGACCTTCCACAACTCCACTTGTGTGAAAAATTCGGTGGAAATAGATATATTGGTCTCCTAGATATGGCATAAAAAGTTGTTTTTTTTTTAACAGGAATATATTATAAAAACTGCCGAAAATGAGTTTCTATATAGGATGTTTCTAATATATACTATCAGCATAAACGTTTAATTGAATTTGGTTAAATTGTTAAATAGATTTGCGAAGCATATCTAAATATTTATATGGCTGGCGTTTCGAAAATCAATGTCTGGCCCTATTTAAGTCATGTAACTTTACATGGCCTTCTGTAGTTGTGCAAAATGTGGTGGTGTACATTAGTTGAACAGTCCCAGAAATATTGCAAAATGTTTCATTACTTACCTAACTCTGTTTTGCAAAAAATACTGGAAAAGAGGATCTCTATATGCATAAATTATGCTTCTAATTAATACTGTTTGCGTACAAAATTTGATTGAATTTTGTTTAAACTTTTTATATATATAACGAATTAATCTTTATTATTCATATAAACCACATTAAAAATGCCTGCGGCACATAACGCATGTCACTTTACATACCCTACTGTATCAATACTTCGTGAAATTTTTGTATAAATCGGTTGATTGGTTCTCACAATATGACAAAACCTCCAGACGACCTTCATAAATGGAGGACAAAAAGTGAATGTATTATCATATTCTATGATTGTCATAGATACAGTATACAAATTAAATGTAAATATGTTACATAGTTTTGCAGATATTGCACACAAGGTTAAAATGTTTGTATAACCACCATTCGGAAAATAAGAGACCTGCACACTTAAAACTCATAAATTAATATGGCCTATTACAGTACAACTTCTTCGCCAAACTATAAAGAAATCGGTTATTGTTTCCCAAGATATGATATAAAATTTTTATTATTTCATGTTGAACCATCTACCAAAATGGCGGGCAAATAAGGCTTTGCATAGACAATTTTGAGGGATATAATTGACACTGTCAGTATACAAAGTTCAATTAAAATTTGTTTTGCAGTTTCGTAGATAAAAAATTATGTGATGAAATTTTTATATAGCCACCATTTTGAAAATTAATGTGTCTGACCCTTTCAAAGTTTGTCAGTTTACATGGCCTGCCATAGTGCTACTTATTTGCCAAATTTGGTAGAATCAATTATTTTTTGGAGAGATCGCATAATTTTAATTTGTCACATGATACTGTTTTACAAAATGGCGGACCAAAGAGTTTTGTGTGGACACATTTGATGGTTGTAATATATACAGCCAGCGTACAAAGTTTCATTGGAATTAATTGCGTGGTTTCGACGATATAACATGCAAAACTATGATAGCTATATCGCCGCCATTTTTAAAATAACTGTTTGACAATCTTTAAACATATCAGTTAACATAGCCTACCGCAGTACTTTTTTTGTGCCATATTTGGTAGGAATCGGTCAATTGTTTCCCTAGATATGGCATAACATTTTTATTTATTAGTGTGACACTATCTTACAAAATTGAGGACAAAATAGGCTCTGTGTAGACACATTTGGTGTTTGTTTTATATACTCCCATAATACAAAGTTAAGTTTGGATTGATTACATGGTTTAGAATATATAGCATACTAAGCTATAAATAGATGGTCGCCATTTTTAAAATAAGTGTCTGACGTATTTGAAACATATTTGTACGTATAAACTGCCGCAGTACTACTTGTTTGCCGAATTTGGTAGCAATCTGTCAATTGTTTCCCGAGATATTACATACAACTTTATTAATTCACTAAACGCTATCTTGGAAAATGGCGGAAAAAGTGTTTTTTATTATATGATGTTTGTAATAGATACTGTCGGCGTACAGAATTTGGTTTAAATTGGTTAAACGTTATGCTAGTTATACAAAATAAACCTCAAATATTTCTACTGCTGCCATTTTGCAACAGTGGCTCGTGAGTTCAATTACTGGCATTTGCCTGGCTTTTGAAAGTATTAGATACGTGCCAAATTTGGTGAAAATTGGTTCATTAGTTTTCGAGATATAATGCAAAAGCTTTATTTTTCATGTAGCGCTATCTTACAAAATGGCCGACCAACAACAATATTTACATGTGTTTTCAATGCTTTCAACTTGCGCTGTGAGCATACAAGATTTAGTTTAAATAGTTTCCGAGATATATCACCCTAGATTTTAACATTGCCGCTATTCTGAAAGTAAGTGGCCGGAGTGGTAGAAAGATATAAAAGTTAGATGTCTTTACTCAGTACTATATGTGTACTGAGTTTACTGGAATTCTGTTCACGCGTTTGAAAATTGAAAGGGGCGGACACACGTGCTCACACACACACGCGCGCACATGAAAGTGATCTCATAGGTCTTTCTTTCCTTCGGAAAGTAGGCTAAAAATTGGTTTTTGGCTTTGTAATGCTGGATCATAACCGTGAGTAATGTGCAGCAGCTGATAGTATACATTCACACAGAAATTAATTTTAATAATTAACTTGGTCTATTTTTCAAAAATTCTATCGTAATGTGGTCGCTAGTTGGTGCAAATGGTTGCGTGAGATGTCTTAGTACGAAGACCTTCTTCTGTTCGAGTCTCGGTCAGTGCCTGTTAACACTGCTAATATGTAAGCTGTCCTTCTAATTATCCTATTGGTGCGTGTGATTACAAATCAAAATATAAATTAATTTTTAACTTTACAATGAATACGGGAGCTCGCTGTTTCGAGACTGGTCAATCTCTTTTGCTACATGTTATTTTAATCTTTAAGGCGCTTCTTTGTTTTTTATGATTGTCACCAAACGGAATAATTTGTCAACAAAATACATCTTTTTGATAACAGACACTTACTAAAATTTGAATGGTGTGAATTTCTGTTTTCACAAATTCGAAACATCATGAAGATACAGTTTCGTCGGAATATTAAGGGAAAGTTTTACTCGCCATTTCTTTCCTGATTTTTCTTGCTTATTTGTGTCTTTAAACATGAAAATTCCGAAAGTACTTCTATAGCGAACTAGCTACTGACTTTACAGTGCAGTACTGAAAACTAAACTACTAACTTATCATAAATATAAATTTCTACCCAAATTCGGCAGAATCGTTAGTAGCATAATTATACGTTTGTGGTTCAGTTTTTTATCTACTGCTGGGCAAGGTCAACAGCTAGCGCTATATATGTACTTTCGGATTTTTTTCTGTATACGTATTAATAATCGAGAAAAACAAATACGTTGCGTGGAGTTACACCTTAAGTAATGCTTCTTGCATCGAGAAAATATCAAGAGGAATAATCCCTTGGCTAGATAAAGTTTAATAAATATCAGTAAGGTTCACTGGAACATTTGCAATAAATTACTTAACTGGTACTGCAACAAATTTGAGACAGAATGTAATAAATGTAGATTATACTGTGCGCTGCCCTTTTTCGCCAAAGCCTGGCTGGTTATTGGTGTTTTTTTTTTTTACATTCATTTATTGATGGACTTAAGATGTGAGTTCTATTATTTTGTTTCTTTTGTTTCTTTCGTTTTGCGTTGTTGTAGTATGTACCCTTTGTTCCCGCCTCATGGTAGTACTGTCTTTTGTTCCTTCTTCATGGTAGTACTGTCCTTTGTTCCTTCTTAATAGCTCGAGTACGATAACAGCCGCGCCTCGCACTACCACTCTTTTCGAGGGGTTGTGGGTAAAGAAGTGCCAGCCAGTATCCCGTGACTGGCACTTGTTTCGCTTCACTTCGGCGATCCCATTCCAAGACGTATTGTCTGGGCGAAGCATGGAAATTATGTGAAATATTTCGGACATACGCCATTGCTACACAATGTTGTCACAGAGACCCAAGTTTGAGACATGAAACAAACACGAAAAATATATCAATAAAACGTATCCCACAATAATTTTTTTCAGATAAATAACCAAATAGAAAAACAAAAAATAAAATTAATGAGCGATTATTATACAAAAAAACTGAGAAAATCAAGTACAACCCAAATTAAGACAGCACAGACGAGCACAGAGACGAAGACAAAAACTTTTTTCGCACAAGACATAATGACACAACGATGGAGTAACAGTCGCAAAGCTAGACGACACAACGATGTCGCAGAAGAACAAGCTCGTCTAAGAAAACCTGCTGTGTTCTTCTGTGTCTCCATCGTCGTGTCGTCTAGCCTTGCGGCAGTTATTCCTTCGTTGTCATTCTGTCTTGTGCAAAAAAAGTTTTTGTCTTCGTCTCTATGCTCGTTCGTGCTGTCTTAATTTGGGTTGCCAAATTAGTTTTGTCAGTTTTTTAGTTTAATAATTCGTTCTGTAATGTAATTTTTTAATTTTATTATTTGTGTGAGTAAATTTCTTGTGTGGTTTATTATACGTTTTATTTTTATATTTTGACTACAGTTACTCGCGGTTGGTTTTTTTTTTTTCATGTCTCAAACTTGGTTTTCTGTGACGACATAGTGCAACAATGGCGTATGTCCGAAATATTTCGTACAATCACTCACCCCATTGTAAGAATCTTTCAAGCAGAAGTATGAAAACGTTTTTGCAGTTAAACGCGGAGGTCGCAAACTATCGCGTGGGAGACAGATCGCTGGGATAAACGCGGTGGACCGTGGGCAGGTACCGTGGCGGCGAGTCAGTTTACCTCCTCGCTCGCTCCGACGCGGTGCGCGCCTTCGGCAGCATCCATTGTCGTGCGCTTACGCGTTTCCGAGGCTTTTCGCTGCCCCTTTTCAGATGCTAATGATCCTCTTCTCCGCCGCTGCACAATGTCCGAACTACACAGCTTTGTAATTAATGTTTATTGNTGGTTTTGTCAGTTTTTTAGTTTAATAATTCGTTCTGTAATGTAATTTTTTAATTTTATTATTTGTGTGAGTAAATTTCTTGTGTGGTTTATTATACGTTTTATTTTTATATTTTGACTACAGTTACTCGCGGTTGGTTTTTTTTTTCATGTCTCAAACTTGGTTTTCTGTGACGACATAGTGCAACAATGGCGTATGTCCGAAATATTTCGTACAATCACTCACCCCATTGTAAGAATCTTTCAAGCAGAAGTATGAAAACGTTTTTGCAGTTAAACGCGGAGGTCGCAAACTATCGCGTGGGAGACAGATCGCTGGGA
This sequence comes from Clitarchus hookeri, assembly GCA_002778355.1. Classification (NCBI taxonomy): domain Eukaryota; kingdom Metazoa; phylum Arthropoda; class Insecta; order Phasmatodea; family Phasmatidae; genus Clitarchus; species Clitarchus hookeri. The sequence continues at coordinate 162,814 of NQII01001388.1, read as the reverse complement.
TAAACGCGGTGGACCGTGGGCAGGTACCGTGGCGGCGAGTCAGTTTACCTCCTCGCTCGCTCCGACGCGGTGCGCGCCTTCGGCAGCATCCATTGTCGTGCGCTTACGCGTTTCCGAGGCTTTTCGCTGCCCCTTTTCAGATGCTAATGATCCTCTTCTCCGCCGCTGCACAATGTCCGAACTACACAGCTTTGTAATTAATGTTTATTGCCGCTATTGGATGGAGGGTGGGCGGCAGTAGACAGACAACTTCGGCGGCTTCCTTGGCCGCCGGAAAAGAGCAATAAGAAAGGATGAGCGGTGGTTTTATTCATCTCGAGACACGTCTTCTCTTTTGGAGGGATGCCTCCCCCCCCCCTTCTGCTTCCTATGTAATTTTTTCCTCATCTGACACTGTGGAGGTCATCATTCGACATTCTACGGCAGCTATAAACGTTCCCGGCGTCGAACGAGGCCGCAGCCTAAGTTTGTCCCGCCCGTTCGGAAGAGATTTACAGCGCGGCCGTGTGTTTATTTTAGTTAAACCGCAGAACTGTGGACGCCGCTCCTCGCGAGTGGAGCGCCACATCGTCAGACGCTTCGTTCCGAGTTTTAACGCGTTTGTTTTGTGAAGATAAGTTGTTGTGGGGAAGAGTGAGTTTTCAACGAGCATGTTTACGACGTGCGCTGGCGGTAAGAATTATCCATGGACGGTGTACAAAGTCGCGGTCTCACCTGATGGTTCAGGAACGGTCTTTAAGCTGCCCGTGTCGGGTTATCGCTACCGTGGGTTTCATCAAAGGAACGGTGATTTCCAACACTATTCTGCCGCAATAAAATTAAATACGTACTCTATAATCCGTTGTTTTAGATGCAATACCGTTTTTTTCGACTCAGTCTGTATTTTCTTTATGCCTTTTTTTTGCTGCAATTTTTACTCCGATGCAGTTTCTTTTGGGCTATTTTGTTGTGCACTTTACAGGCTACCTGGTTTCTCGTTCTTCAACGATTCAAAGTTAATTACAGGGAAAATGGTTTGTTTCTTCTCTGTGGTTAATGTGATTGGTTCGCGCTATTTGAGTTCATAATGGTGGCGTGGTGTCGCGGAATGGTGTGCTATAATGCGCATGGTTGTAAATCTTTAGCCACTTCAGTTCTGCGACTATTGCCTCGACACAGCGGCTACAGTTTTGAAATTAAATTTCAGTGGTGTGAAACATTTTCTGTGTTGTCTTCTTACTTTACTTTGCCGTTTGGTCTCTTCACAACTTAAATTAACTGTATTCTGCATTCTTCTAAAAAAATAAATAAAATCGGGACCAAGGTGTCGGGACCTAGGTGAATACGTCTGCGTTAGTTGATAATAAACTCCTGATAAAAGTTTGAAATATACACTGAAGAGTAAAAAAAAACTGGTATAGGCGTGCGTATGCAAATAACAGAAGTAGGGAACCAATCAGAGTAACGCGATGCGGTCGGCAGCTAGATCGGTTACTGCTGCTACAGTGGCAGGTTATCAAGATTTAAGTGAGTTTGAACGTCTTATTATAGTCGGCGCACGAGAGATGGGGCTAGCATCTCCGAGGTAGCGATAACAATGAAATGTTCGCGTACGATAATTTCACGAGTGTACTGTGAATATCGGGAATCCGGTAAAACATCACATCTTCGACATCGCTGCGGCCGGAAAAAGATCGTGAAAGAACGGGACAAACGACGACTGACGAGAATTATTAAACGTGACGGACGTGCAACCCCTTCTCAAATTGGCGCAGATTGGATTTGTAGACTGCCCTGCAGGATTAATGGTGTAAATTGCCTCCTGCATACCTTCAGACATTAGTCGAGTCCATGCCACGTCGTCTTGCGGCACTTGTGCGTGCTCGNGGAAAAGGGGGGGGGGGGTCTACATGATATTAGGCAGGTGTACCAGTTTTTTTTGGCTCTTCAGTGTACATACAGAATGCAAAAAAATATATAATATACATAACAGAAAGCATATCAATTAGAATTTATCGACGATACCGATACAAAACGTGAAATTCAAAGTGTTTCTAACACAAAAGATTTTCCAATATCACAGACAAACACGGAAGAACAACAAAGTGAGCGTAATGGTGTATCTGACTAGGGAGGGTTTCTTTCTTCCTACTTCAGCTTAGTACCGTGTATGGCCTCCATTTGCATATGTACGGGTGCCTAACACGCCGTGTCATGCTTGTAATCAATGTGTTGAGGTCATATTCCGGACGAAGGTCCCATTCCACCTGGACAGCTCTTACGAGATCTGGAAGTGTTCCTGGAGGTTGTTGACGATTATAAACTACTGTTTTAGCTTGTCCCAAGCATGTGCAATGCGTTAGTGCGCTCTCTGTTGATCACAAAAGAACTACATAACTCCTAACACCCACACTGGCTTATTTCACAATATTCCAATACCTTTTTGTGAGGTGTATGTTTTCATCTGGATATGGGAATGAAATGAAAGTAACACAATGGATACGTGCCTCTTATGGCTTTTATCGACAGGCCTAGACAAGATATTTCGCTCGACGTCAACACCAGCGTGCCAGCACATCGGAGTCGCGAGATATACTGCACAGAAATGTTCTCCCTCCCCTAACATCCCAGCCAACCGCCGCGAGCCCTCACCCGTGCCTTGCGCATGCGCGGCGCCAGCTGAAGTTCGTACTCGCATCGTGACCGTATACCCGATCGAACAATACCACATTTATTTCAATCGTCCTATTTGTAATGGAGTTACGGTGTCGGAATGGATCACCCTCAAATGTTTCATTTTCATTTCTTTCCTGGTACTCTTCGCGTATCTCTGATTTTAAATACGTGTGACGTTGAAAAAATTCGTTGTTTTGAAATTTACTTTTCCTGTGTATCGTATGGTGACGCAGGTACCGCCACTGTCGAGGACATGGTGGCTTATCTGGTCAGAGTTAATGTCCTCCAGGCACCGACTAAAAAGTGCTTGGAGGTTGCGGGTATTATAATGAGGTAGACTATCACTGTTGTATTTTGAAGTACGAATATATTGTCTCGTATATATTCACAAATACACAACATCAAAACTTTCGAGGTGCGGTACTGTCATAATTTGTTTACTCGTATTCACGGGGCGAATTCGTGGTTGAGTGGGGCTTCTTTGGACGACGAATTCTATACTTAACTCAGCGGTGAGTGTGGGTAGGCTGTCATCTGGGAATGAGTTCCAGCGAAGTGGTAGGCCGTGGAAGCCGGCCCGCCGGTGCTGATTCTCCCTGGGCTGCTGTTCGGACTCGTACTCACGTCTTCTCGCGATTTCTTCCCGCAACTCTTCCCTTGGCTCGGTGATGATCAACTGTCCCCCCTCTACTCTCGAAACGGGGTTTTTATGCTTGCAAGCCCCCCAGTCTTAATTGTCGGCACGTGGCGCCTTGTAGGGGTGGGAAGGAGGGGAGGGGCGGGGGTAATACCTCGGCACCAATACAGCTCGTCAGTATTTCTTCCGTGGTGCGTATTTTCTGCGTTCAGGCGAACTACACGTGATAATTTGCTGATAACTCGAAAAAGCCCTGCACTCCACAGATCTCGCGGTGGGCGAGAGGTGTCCGTGGTGAAGGGGGAAGGCCTACGCTTCAGCTCCACGTGTACCGGAATTTTCCACCTGCCAGGTTCCACGTGCCGCCTCGAAGGCGCCCGCAAAGTGTGCGAGGCGGGGATGGTGTGTGGGGGTGATGGATGTGAGCCAATGTCGTGCTATAATCCCTAAACCGGCACGCGACAATGGAAACAGAAAATTGTATGTTTTATCAGGTGTAACTAAAGAATATTAATTATTTGTCATGAGTACATTATTTTTCTTAATGCAAGATTTTAGAAACTTTTAATGATTTCGTTTTATTCTATACTGAGAGCTTCGATAGTTTGTTGTTGACAGTGATAATAGCAACATAAAATCCAATATTTGTGAAAATGTCTCTTCAGAAGTTCAAATATTTTTTATGTGACTTAAAGTTTGTCATGTCGACTCTAAAAAGTCTTTTTCGGTTTTTCTAACTAGTTATATTTATTCTACCTAAGCAGATTCTCTGATTATTGCTTCCATTCCCTGAGTATATACACAGGCACGGACAGAAATATTTGTACAGTTACAAGTACAGAGAGAAACAATAAATTTTGCGTACTCCAGGAACAAACAGACAGAATTGCACCTCACAGCTAAACATGTAATAAATTATAGTAACATCTAGACGTATTAAACTGAGAAAAATGTTTTGTCGAATCAAACAAAGTTTGTTTGGCGCGACTAAATTAATTGTTTGCTAAGGGTCAATAAAATATTTTGTTGTTAAAACCAAATTAATTTGTTTTTATTTGGTCAACCAAAACTAAGATTCGGCTGACAACTAAATATTTGTTTGGCTCTNCAACCAAAACTAAGATTCGGTTGACAACTAAATATTTGTTTGGCTCTACGTACATTAACAGTTTCAGTTAATATTGAACAATCTTTGGGCCCGACCGAGATGCGAACCCACGTCGCATGTGTCCGAGCGCTACGCCCTAGCAACATAAGCCAAACTTAATACTGATAAAATTGAATTGTAATGTGTTTAAATACATACATTTCAAATACAGGGCAACTTTGTAATTTCTTTGGTTGAATTTGTTTTATTACAATGCTTGCACCATTATTTAGTATCAGTAAACGCACTAATAAACACTGTTACTTACCTAACTGTCACAATCTTACAGACAAACTTTCGAGCTGTATTTTCGAATGAAGACAGTCAAATGGGTAGCCAAACAGATATATTCAGGTGATTCAACTAAATATTTTGTTAGTGTAATTTCTTTTGGCCCAACACAGAGGTTTTGTAAGTGTATTCAAGCGTGTATTTTGTTAAGATGAACAAATAGTTTTGTCGCTTTTCAGGTTTTCTTTACTCAACTAAATATTTTGTCCGGGCAAATAAATATAGTTTCGGCTCTACATGAACAATTATTTTGTTGGCTGAAACAAACCTTTTTCTCGGTGTGCTATTATGGGTATAACGTTTTTTTTTTTTTAAAATTATTTGAAGATGTAGTCTTTCTCTGTGGAGGCATTTTAAGCCGGATACAAGTATTCGTACACTAACACAAAATCACACTTCCGAAACAAAATTATTACTGCTTTCCTTTTCTTATTTCTTCGTATATGCCTGCATCTTCTGTTCATGACCTCCGTCTATCGTTTGAGCGTGGAATACACAAGCTTACAGGTTGTTTCCGCAATAATGTTACGTCATTCTTGCAAAGGTATGTATGTCCGTCAGTTGTTATTGCTGTACATGTAATGTGTCCTCGCTCTTCTTTAGCTTACGCCATAGATGCTCAATCGGATTGAAATCTGGAGACAGCTGGAGTTTTCGAAGTGGGTGGCTAATATAAGGCAACCAGGGCTGGACAATTTCTGCTGTGTGTTTGTGAACTTTGTCTTGCTGGAAGTAGTAATCGGTTCCTACCCCCAGTTTCTGAATGGTATTGTTTAANGACAATTTCTGTTGTGTGTTTGTGAACTTTGTCTTGCTGGAAGTAGTAATCGGTTCCTACCCCCAGTTTCTGAATGGTATTGTTTAAGTTACATTTAAGTATGTCCATTTAACTAAGTGTGTCCATGTTTACCTCTACGAAAACTAGTTCCCCTACACAGACATAGTTACACAATCCCAGGCCATAACACCACCACCACCATGCTTAACAGTAGCTTGCAGATTGTGGATGTCATGTTCGGTCTTAGACTTTCTCGATACCAAAATACCGCCATCATTGTAAAAATTGTCAAACTTATATCATATGAGAATAAAACTCCATCCCAGAAGCCTTCATAATTCCCTACGTATTTTATTTGCGAATATTTTGATTCTTCTTGCTTATGTAGGCCTTTTTTCTTGGTAGCAAAGCTCTGTATCCGGCATGATTGAGAAGTCATCTTAATGATCTTGGTGTTACTTGTTTTCCGAATTGTTCTAACACACAAGTAAATATTGCAGAAGTAGTAACTTTTGCATCTTTCTTGATCATTCTCAACAATTGTCGTGTTTCCCCCTGCCGGCCAGTTTCAAATGAACTTATTTCAAAATATCGATAATTGATCGAGATAAAACAAATTTCTGAAAAGTGTTCACCTCCATTAGGAAAATAGGAGTTGCCATGTTATCATGGTAGAAACTTTGAAACTGGTGAGAACAGAGTTTTTATGATGGATGTGAATTATCTCGCTTAAATGAGCCTTCGTGAAACACAGTCAGGCGAACTTTTCTCGAGAAAAACAGCTGGAAAGGTCGGACGGTGCAGTTGTCTACCTGCCAGGTATGAAACCTGTCGGCCAACGTTTTAATTTCTTAGAGAAACGATATGATATAACCCACAAAACTCATAAATGTCAGGTTTCAGTTCAAAAATGTACTTTTATGATCGAGAATTTTTTGTTTCATTACAAATTGTTACTAGTTATTTTTTTGGGGTGAACCTGACTAGAATAAGGGTGGTGCGAGGAATAGCCGGGTGCCCCCTCCCCCCCGTCTATCTGGGGAACATAGATGGAAAGCACATACTTGTTAATAATTCGTATTATTGTCAAGGCCAGATGTTTAGGTCAAATTTTACGCAAGTGCTTGTAGTTGTAGTTGCAGTTGCTATGTTCCGGCCAAACGTAGTTGAGGGGCGCTTGCGAATTGACCATGAGCTGCCCGTTGTGGTGCGCTGTAAGAGCGCAGCATTGCGCATCGTCATCTCCCGCCCTGTCGCCTCGACGTTGATTGGCCGAGTGGGTCCTCCCCGCGCCCTTGATTGCCAGTGTCGAGCAGTTGGGCGCTCCTCTCCCTGCACGATGAACGGGTACTTCTTGTGGGCCGCCTCCTTCCCGGAATTCGTATCCGTTAACCACACGTTGCGCGCCCCGTGATAGAGATCGGATGATTGACCGCTGGTACGGGTCTGGTACCCATTTTTGAAAAGGTTGTTGGATAGGGGGGAGGGGGGGTGAGATGTTCTGGGCGCCCGGCAGGAACAGCTGCCAGCTACCTCGCCGTGAGAAGGGGTCCGAGTTCCTCGCTGAGAGATCGCTACGAGAACCAACAATAGGTTCCAAATACCTGTTATTATGTGGCAAAGGTTAATGAGTTCAGAAGTTCGAGGAAATCTCACACGAATCTGACCTGCAGAAGAGCACTGGCATGTCTGTGATGGCCCAAATAGGAAAAGGCCTCCGAACTGATACTCCTGATCCTAACTGTTTCAGAAAGTAGCGAAGGGGGTAAGAGTCTTGGCTTGATGCTTCAAAAGCGTGCTGTATAACGTAGGCGCAGTCATAGGATTCAGTTGAAAATTCTTTCTCCGGGTGTCAGTAGAAACCATGGTCATAAACGTACCTGTAAATTAATTAATTTTTTAAAATTAATTAACTCTAAATACATTATGGTTTTTATTTGCGTATTTGTTAACGTGAACAGTGATTATGAAGCCTACAGTTTATGTGGGCATCTAATAGATAAAAGTATTTCATGTGATGTCATAATGTCAAATTTAACTTTTAAATCTGTAAACTGTTTCCCCACTGGAATTCCTGCCGTATGAATTTTTGTGTTGTGACAGGATGCACAGTCGGGAGCGTAGAAGACTCTAAACTGCGATTTCAGAAGTCCTCAATTAACCGCGAGCATGCTATATTTTATTTATAAGCAGTGGAACATTCTGCCGACCCATTGACGAGTAGTTCACAGACTGAAGTTAAGTTTAAATTCATCGCCATTATCGGGTATGGCTAATGATTTGTGCTAGGTAAAATTTTTGTTTTAAGAATTATTTTTATCTTACATTAACAGAGAAATATGAGTCTACGCTGTCATTTTGCTAATTTAATACTTGGTATACCCCTATCTGTGTACAGTGTGTGGTAATTAAGAATATGGAGTGTTTTTTTCTAGGCCCAGTTTACTGCTGACACAGAACGCACGTTCACACTTCATTCTTGACAGTCCAATCTTATTTGTAACTCCCTGCAACAACATTCAAATAAATGTGTTACTGGAAGTTGTCCAATCTGATCTGATACATCGCATATGGTTCGTGCATGCTGGGGCGCCACCACATTTCAGTAGAGTGACCAGAGCCTATCTGAGTGAGTGAGTGAGTGAGTGAATGAAGAGATTTGGAGCGGCGCCGGAATGAAAGGGCGGGGGAAACGGGAGGTCTCCGAAAAAACCCGCCGACCAGTGGCATCGTCCGGCACGATTCCCACATACGAAAATCCGGTAGTGACCCGGCCGGGGATTGAACCCGGTTCGTCTTGGTGGGAGGCGAGCAGGCTAACCGCTCAGCCACCGTGGCCTCCAGAGCTTATCTGCATGAGCAATTCTTGCACTGGTGGATAAGTAGCGTAGGACCAATCGCCGGCCTGCACGTTCCCCTGATCTAAATCCAGTAGGTTATTATCTGTGGGGACATTTCAAAACCATCGCTTTCGCAACACATTGCAATGCTTTGCAAGCGTGTGGAACCAGTTTTCCAGTAGATCCATGGCACACCTGGTGTGTTTGAATTTGTCTGACAGTCACTAATGCTGCATATGCAGATGTTCATTCAGATGATAAAAGGTGAACATTTCGAGCACCTCTTGTGACAGTGAATCACTGATGGTACACACGCAGGGCTGCAACGACACGGACAGGGTACGGCTTGCCAATTCCAGCAGAACCTGTGACGGCCTTGACCCGGGAACCATGGTACCTAGGACATACATGTTCATATGAACTCTTGTTTTGAGATGTGTCCACGCCTCGGTTACTTCGCACATAAATCGACATATTCTATGTGCGTTTTCACCTAAAGGCGTGGATGCGGTTTGGCATATAAACTTTCCCCTCGTTTAGCTGAATAAAATACGCCATCGAAATCATACAATTTTGCCTTGTTGGAAANTTGGCATATAAACTTTCCCCTCGTTTAGCTGAATAAAATACGCCATCGAAATCATACAATTTTGCCTTGTTGGAAATGCTTTTTCCTTTAACGAAATGGGATGTATGAAATGTGCAATAACATTTTTTGCTGAAGATTTATTTTACGTTTTCAGTCTTTTTATATGATACGTCGGTNATGTATGAAATGTGCAATAACATTTTTTGCTGAAGATTTATTTTACGTTTTCAGTCTTTTTATATGATACGTCGGTTAGTGAAAATGAAGTCTTGCTTCTTCGGTAAGAACTGCGAAAGCCAGCAACTGAGCCCCAGATTTTGCAATGAAACTTCGTACTACGGCAAGAGTAACGTTTCCATAGTACTTTTCTTGCAATATTTTTCTGACACGACACTTATTAGTAATAGTTACACTGGTTTCATGCTTTCACGTCACAAAACGCCGTAGCAAATAACACGTTGCTACTGCAAAACATCTACTCGTCAGCAGTAGGTTATACTGACTTCATTTATTTATCCCAGTACTTTTTTTTTGTTTCACAATACCAGAAGTTTTATACACCCTGACTACTTGATTGTTCAACTTTAATAACCTTTACAACAGCGAGTTTTCTCACATTCACTCGGGCCGCGGTGGCGTCACTCCCGGATTTTCGCACGTGGGAATCGTGCCCGACGATGCCTCTGGTCGGCGGGTTTTATCAGGGATCTTCCGTTTCTCCCGCCCTTGCATTCCAACGCTGTTTCATGTCCACCTCGCTTTGCCAGACCTTGTTGTTACGAGCCGCCCAAATCTCTCTACTCTCTTTAACGTCCTCAACCGTATTTCACAAAGAGTTTAGTGTGACCTAATTATCTGTGGTTTGGCTATACAATCTCACTGGCTGAAGACAGGACTTCATTGTTATAGCAATGCACATGCACGAATGAAGTTTATCTACCACCCATCGAGTCAATCTCGGTCTCGATTTGGCCTTAAACCTGTTCAGGGATGTTTTGTACTACCCTGTGGGCACAATGCTATAAACATGTCTTAATTTATATGTATTTGATCATATTTACAATTAAGCCTTATGAANTACCCTGTGGGCACAATGCTATAAACATGTCTTAATTTATATGTATTTGATCATATTTACAATTAAGCCTTATGAATTTTTTTTTACGTTCCTGTAAACTGCAACTTTATAGGAATTAACTGAATAGAAGTTTGTATTTCCTATAACCATGTCGAATCTAAGTGCCCCAAAATACCAACGAATTGTCATAGTTCATAAACCTTGTACTATATGGCNTCTATAACCATGTCGAATCTAAGTGCCCCAAAATACCAACGAATTGTCATAGTTCATAAACCTTGTACTATATGGCAAATTTATTGCCGGCTTAAGTTGTTCCGGAAGAAGACATAATTAAGATAGTATTCATAATTTACGTTTCACGTTTGTTTTTCATTATTTAAACAAAAAACGTTTAGTCCTTTTTTTTAACCTCGCAATGCTATGCGTGCTATAAAACAATTTGTTGCACTAAAATATGTACGGTGAATACATTTTTTGAATACAATGAAAACAACTTCAAATGAAACGTGGCCGATCGTTATAGAAATGATTGTCGCAGGTTGCTAAAGGTGTCGTGTAAGNTGAAAACAACTTCAAATGAAACGTGGCCGATCGTTATAGAAATGATTGTCGCAGGTTGCTAAAGGTGTCGTGTAAGAAAACAAGCTTAGGATATCTTTTTCTTGTCCATTTTTTTTTTGTCATTACACTAGAGGTAAAGTTAACATTTCTACGGGCCGCAATCCCTTTACTCATACTTCGACTAAGTGCATAGTTGTGAAACAGTTTGCAACATGAATGGTTTGTTGGTGTGATAATTCTTACTCTCAAATTCATAAAACAAATAGAAGAAATTAAAGTATTTTCAGCGTCCGCAAATTTATTCAACGTCATACTTCTAATACTTCTACTTTTCCCACACAACTGCCAGCATGCCAGTCAAAGTGTTCGTTAAAATATATGCAGTTGCGACAAGGGAATTTTTTAATCGGTTGTTTAGTAAGGATTGAGTATTCTAATGTGAAATTCTATTTACTTCTATTTCTTGTGAGACTGGTAAAGTATCATTGTTAGATACTTGTTGTGTAATTTGCTGTGTATTTAAATACTGGCGGAGTAATTACAGGTGGTTTGGAAATGGCAACTTTCATTTTTTTTTATTGCAGGACTCGAGCACAGGAGGGTCGACCTCGGCGGGAAGTTACCGTTTTAGAGGTGTCTTAAGTCAGAGTTTATCTCCTTGACGGAAGGGAAGCTGTCCTAGACTTAACCTATGTTAATGTAACGTGGCTGGACCTGCGTGCTAACACAAGTCGCCTGCACGGGACGTGGCACGNTAGATACTTGTTGTGTAATTTGCTGTGTATTTAAATACTGGCGGAGTAATTACAGGTGGTTTGGAAATGGCAACTTTAATTTTTTTTTATTGCAGGACTCGAGCACAGGAGGGTCGACCTCGGCGGGAAGTTACCGTTTTAGAGGTGTCTTAAGTCAGAGTTTATCTCCTTGACGGAAGGGAAGCTGTCGTAGACTTAACCTATGTTAATGTAACGTGGCTGGACCTGCGTGCTAACACAAGTCGCCTGCACGGGACGTGGCACGNTTCTTATCGCCCGCGACGCCATCTTCAAGCGAACTGTCGAGGAGGAATTTTAAACAGCTCGAGGTTCCTTCGACTTCGACGCCGGACGCAGCACACGCCGCGTAGCAGAAGGTGTCCCCTTATCTTGCGCGTTTTCAGAAACACTGATTTCTTCTTTCAATGTGTACTAAATTATCGAGAATTTTTATTGCTGTAGGTCCGTAGAGATGCTATATATATTTTGCTCGTAGAAATAAAATAAAGCACGCTTCCAATGGAATTACACACAAAAAAAAGTTTAGATTACGGAAGTAACAGTGTGTGTGGTGAGTTTGTGTTTAGTCAGGATACATCCCAGTGTAGAGTCTAGTCCCATAATTTCTCAGTTTAACTTTTAGGGTGAAAATATTTTGTAGGTTCGGTGAATCATGGTGATTTCGACGACGCTGTTTAACGAAGGTCTTTAGTACCGATTAGTAATTAGAAAAGTTTTAAGTCTTTTCGTGAGGTTATTTTTAATGTGTTCGTATGGATTTGAACAATTAATTATCACTGTTCCACATTTCTGTTCAGGTCTCATAAATCGTATTCAATACGAAGTCTATTCGATACTTGCTTAAATTCACGTCCGTTATTCAGTCTTGTAAAATGAACAAGAATAAATTTATATTCATATTGCGAAGATTTATGCATACCTGTATCCTAATTGTCACCCATGATTTGGTAACGTGTCAGCGAATAAACATGTGCAGTATCAAAAAAAAAAAATAATAAAAAAAAAATGGGAGGGAGTTATAAGGAAGTCTGATTACCTCCCTAAGGATTGAGCAAAGTATTACTGTAGTTTGTCAGTGATTATTGACAATGTTTACTCCATAGTCTCTGTGTACTGTGATGAGGTATATAGACAAATAGCGGACGATTGTTCGCCTCTAGGTGTGGTAAAAAAATTCTCTTTAACATAGCTTTTCGACTTAATGCATTTCCCACGACTTTCTGAACATTTTAAATTGTCAGTAATCCCACATCGCATTACCTTCGGTGTTATGTCGAAACTTCTCTGTGTCCATTCCTGAAGTGATGGTAAGTGCAGATCCACCTTCACATAATTTCATAGTGAAAGTGTATTGAGATATTGTGGTAGTATTTGGATAATTGGCTGGTGCTTCGTCCTTCTAGAGTCAGACTTACCCGATAAGTTCCATATCTTCAATTTGGGGTGCAAGCCATTCTAGTAGTCTAGTGAGGTAACTAATTATATCCATGGGTTCCTTATAAAAATAAAATCCCGAAAAAAATGTTCTGATATTGTATCCCATAACGTCACTTGTTTTATTTTAGAAGAAAGCATTTATCTTGGCTGAGGCATTGTAGTTGCTAAAAAAAAAAAAACCCCCAGTTAAATTCAGTCATTTTTGCAAGACCTGGCGTACTCGTCAACAAGTTTCACGTCATTTATTCATGTCATTCGCTCAGTTTGTCCGTAAAAGGAGGACTGAATGGTTTTAAACTAAAAGATTTACGTCTTCATGATCGTGTTCATGGAGCTCGGGCAAGCAGTATCGGGGAAGGACTCGGCCATGGCATGTGTCAAGGAAGCATCCCAGAATCCGTATGGTGTGATTTAGGAAGATCATGCAAAACCGAAATCAGGATGGCCGAGAATTGTTTGGCCTCCATATTTGTGAAACCAACGGGATTTATTTTAAGGTAGCCACAGTAGTGCTCACAGGCATAATAATGTACGAAACTACCAGAATGCTTTAGATTATTCTGGAATTTATGATTTAAAATAGGCAAATATGCAGTCGGAAGAACAATTAATTCTTCGTTCGGTAAAAACTGAGTTTGTTGTTTATACTGAACAAGTTTTACGGGCTGACAATCAATCACACTTACCATCATCCCATTAGCATACACGATTTGTATAAATGAGGAATGATCCTACATCCTACTGCATAAATACAATTAATTTATAATTCATAGGCTAACTTCACAATTTCTTCCGCTGCTGGCACAGTTTCTATTTTTTTTTAATCTCCTTTTCACATCGTGGCCCCATTCAACATATAATGGACCTATACAAAGTGTGGCCAAGATGTGGAGATCACAGCTACCATCACCAAAAAATAAAAATGAAAAAAACGTTTAGCGTGTACAGTCTTATGGTAGTAATAACCATTTGAATATATTTGCCCTGACACACGATTCACTTGTTATGTAGTCAACGTTGACAATATTTACCTAAACTGGGGATACTGCCCATTTTGGGCATGACTGATAAATATACCCCCCCCCCCCCNNCCCCCCCGGTAAAAATACAAAGTTGAAAATATGAGAGGCACAAATTAGGCAGTGCTCACCTACCTAATCGATTTACTGGATTCGTGGTCCATGTTCAAGGACACGCAGACCATCCGCCGCTGTCATGGAAGGACTCGGTCAACTTTGGACAACTACGATATTTTGAATGATCCCAAGAAACTGTGACGAAAGGTGTTCGCTACATATAATTTATTTTACATATGACACTGTTGCTGTGCACACATAGAACTGCATTATTCTGCAAAGCAGTGAGTGGGCCTCATTCCTTGACTCTCAGCTATAATCTTTAGCGAAACCATTAAATTATGACAGAGTTGAGGCAACAACAATCCAGGAAAACAACATGCCTTGCTGCAAATAACTAGACAAAACAATTCAAAGCAGTGTCAGTTGATTTAACTAGTAAGGTATTAAAAATACATTCCATTAAAATTGTTGAACAACTTACGGTGTGCGTTTTGCATTTGCTCGCAGATAGAGATAAGTGTGAACCAAAAACCAAGCTTCTTAGCGCCAGTTATTTTTTGTCAGTGGCAAACGTCACCTACTGCTAAACATTCTCTGCGTCACTGTAGATAATTTACAGATCATGAAAATGTTAAGCGGCTACCATCCTAGGTATACTGGTTTCAGAGGCTCGTCACAGGCTGAATTATGTGTCTGGCAGGTCTCGTTCTTCCCTCACGGGTTTTCGTACAGGTTTGTCAACTGGGTTTTGACCGTAGGCCTGTTCAGGGCAGACAGTCCTGTTGGTAACAGAAGCTCCATCCTTAATCGGGCCTTTCATCGCGTGTCCAGCTGTCGTCTTCCCTGCGCTTGCACACCACCTGAACTCCGTAAGCCGTCTTGGCATCACTGTTGGACTCTGCATTGACAGCCTTGGTTTGCCCTTCCAGTCGCGAGGGACGGACGAACATAGTGTCAGTCAGCCATCATCCACCACCTCGCCGGTCTGGTAGCGACTCGACCGTCACAAGCCACGAGGCATCTCCTACTCTGTACCGGTGCTCGTTTCCGTCGATCACCTAGGCAGCCGTAGTCGGGGAGTTACGGCAGCGCATGTCCGGGTTAGCGGTACGGTCGACTAAACTATCAACTGCCCTTGTTCCACCCTTGCTACTTGGAGTTGGAGTGACACGCACACCAGCTCGCAGCATCTCAGTCTACGGTGTGTCAGGCAACGCGTCTGACATCGTGGCGCCCAGTATTATGTTCAGTATTGGTCAAGCAAAGACTGGGCTACTGCCACTTGCGCAGAACGCGTCAGATGACAGTGGCGCTGGATGTAAGTCTCGCTACCAGCGGAGTTACACCAAGAGCGCCTACCCTATACAGTGCCCGCCACCTTAGTTGACGTGTGGCGATCGGAAAGGGGAGGGGCGAGAGTAACATTCCAAGAATCCCATCAACGGCACAAACTAAAACATCAGTCCCAAGTTGAACCGTTATTCTAACTGGAAATATTACTTGTATTACGCAGAAGTAATAAGGCACCTAGCTCGCTCGCCGATCGCCAACTATAAAATGAAAAGCGGAAGATATTTTGGACCAGAATTTTTCAACGACGTCGTTATAAACCACCCCTGTTTCTTTTAGCCCCTTCTTTAGTGTAGGTCTCTGTTCTATAATAACTCGTGCACGGCATCAGAGGACGGCAAACGTGCGAATATTTTCCATGATTAGTAATGCAGCTTGTCTGCAGTTGATATAGTGTATTCGCGGTTTCTTCACACTTTTCGAATCAGACCTTTGAAAAATCACCCTATGTATGACATGCTTGGTTATTAATGTGTCGGGTATCGCAAGCGTCTGCTAAAAGTTCCTTATTTTGGGTTAAATTGAACTTTACTTATATTTGATCTATAACTCATAATATTTCATGTACAAAAAACAGTGAGCAAACAAGTGTGTTGGTAATGCTTAGTATGAAATAATTCTTATGCAAAATATTATTACACTGAGTATTCACGAATGCGGAGCGCTGTCCCTTTGGTGTAATTTTCTAGACTTGGTTAAGCTTCGGAGGAATATCCTGTAAGTAGAACTTTGGCAAGGCTACAGAAGAATTTGAACCGTGAATGGACTACATTACCTTAATTCATAACGGCCGAGAACGGTCGTGAATAAAAATTTTACTTCTCTTTTCTACAAGTTGTGCCTAAATATACAAAAATCCAAAACTATGTGGACCAATTCAAATTGATTGTACTATGTATCAAAATTATTTGGGCTTAAAAAAATTAATATAGTGCTAATTCTACGTTAGGTGGCGTTCCAGTAGTGCAGTTGTTTGCTTGCGTAGTTTGTAATCAAGGTACAAGCATAGGAGTTGTACACCGTATCTGCATAAACTTTACAGACGGCCTGGAAATGCAATGTGAAAGAAATGCTTGTGAGGAATACAGTGGTAAAGCGAGGTGATGCGGTGGCGATACGATGGACCCAATCAGGAACGCTGTGGCAGTCTTCTATCTCTTCCTTCGGAGAAGTGATTGTATTACGGCGTTATTGTTCCGCGCGCTTGTTTGTAATGAGAACTCCTAGTTTTCTGTTTATTTCGAAATTTTTTNTAATGAGAACTCCTAGTTTTCTGTTTATTTCGAAAAAAAAATTTTTTTCAGTCATTTTATATTATGAAGCAAAAGATTCTATCGTTGCTGATCTGCAAGAAAAAGTCATAATTCCTACTACATAAAACCCTATTTGGCATCACATTACTTGGCTTTGAGTAAACTTGAAATATTTTTTAGTGTTATGATTATTTCCAGCGGCGTAAATTAGCTGCAGTTCGAAACCTAATAATTTGGTCTCGTGAATACAGTGATAGTTGGCATCGACTGTAGCACTCAAGCTGTAATGGAAGTCGAGTAGAACCGCCCGCCTGCAACGTAAATGTTTGACGAGCGTTGCGCTCGCTGTCATCGGCGATACCTACCCTTCGGCCTCGGCATACCGGACGTTTGTCCCAAAGTTTGGCGGCAAATATTGTTTTTTTTTTTGTAACGTGCGAGCCAAATATTGACGCCCGCGAGACGATGAGATGGTAATGATGTTTGCGGCGGTGCGTACATGAGCAAGGGTAGAAGCTCGAAGGATTGGAGGGTGAAGGGATGGTTAGGGGAAGGGGGGGCAACCAACCCACGAATACTCTCGCCTATGTGGGTTTGGCGTCCCGTACCGTCGCGTCTGTGTTTGTCCCAGCCCACGGCGTGGCGCAACTCATTAAATGCGAAACCAATTACCGACAGTGTTTGCTGCCAAAACATTTTGCAGAGGGAGGAGGGGGGATAAAAAAAGGAATACGCTCGTACACTTGTGCCTCCCCCCGCGCGTCGAGCCTACGCAAGGGTTTATTGGTTTACGGCCAGAGTGGCAGGATAAACATTTGGAATCTCGTATGATATACATAAAGCCCTCCTCCCGCCGCCCTCTTGCGGGTAATGCGGGTAAATAATTTTGAAAACGAGGACGGATCAATCGGCGTATTTGCGTTGTGCGTGTTAGTGTGGGGTGCGGGTGAACGGTCGCCTGTGACGCGGGCGGGGATTTTCGAGAGTTATAGTCGGGTCGCGTTAATGTGTGCCGTCGGCCGGCTTTGCCGAGCTTGTTGTCTATGGCCGCATTGCACCCGGCCTGTTGTTTATCTGAGTTAAAAGGCCCCGCTTTCCCTTTTGTGCTGACTTCATTTCCCGATGAAACCCCGCGCCTCATTGGACGAGTGCCCCCGACGACGCGGGAGTCGTTTGTTTTGATCAGAGCTATAATGGGAAGGTTACGTATTTGCTACATTTCGCATGGTTATTTACAAACTTCATCAAAACACTTTCTCCTCTAAATGAACTGGACTGTTTAAAAAAAACGTAATTCGTGTTTTGTTAACCATTTGCAAAACAGGAGCATGGCCACAAGGTTTATTTCACCGTTTGTATAGAATGTCGTACTCGTTAACAGCAACGAATGTTTCGCTGTTAATTACTCTATTTTGTTTACGGATGAAGTGAAATATTTACCCGAATGTCTTTAAACCTACACGACTTGACGTTTAGATGACACACCGCGTAGTATTACCGCAGCAAGGGACCTGGAAGATTGTTCAGTACGTTAAGCAAAACTATCGCAGGCATCCGTAGTACATATATCTAAGTTGATAATTAATTTAGCTGTTCGCATAAAACAACTGTGGATCTCACGAACTACTAACAAAGTTCGCTCTTTCCGCGCGCCAAAATTTCGGCCTAAGTTTTTTATCGGACCCGTATGACAAACGAGAGCGCGTTCTGGCAGTTAAAACGTATGCTCTTTCCGCTCGGCGTTATCAGCTTGTGCGCCAATCAGGGTTTAAAACAAGGTTGCATCAACCAATAAGCAAAGTAAACACGTCCTTAAGCCAGCAAGGGAAAGAGGGTAACCACAGAAATGTTACATTGCCAGATTTACTATATGGACAGTTTGTTGCAAAACTGCAACGGGTGCACATGTTACAAGTTCCACAAAAAACCAAAGAACGTGTGCACAACGAACGTGTATGTATCGAAATGAAAGTAGGCATTCTTCATTGCACGGTTCATGATGATAGTGTACGTAAAGAGCCCTGACGTACACGATGACCATGAACCCTGCCACAAAGAATTCCTACATTCATTTCGATACGTACACGTTTCGTTATGTACACGTTCTTCGTCGTAAACCGACCAGTCGACACCGGATGAGACGGCGGCGCCCACACGTCGTAGGTGACAAATATGCAGGTAAATTTCGTTTGGCGTGACAGGCGTGACAGTACAAATCAGTTTCGTGACATCGAGTGATAAATTACGTAATTTACTACTACTGTCTCGTGAGTCACGAGGTTTAAAAAAAAAAAAGTGTATCAGATGCGTAGTAGACGGAGCAGCCCGTATCATCACATAGAGTGGGATATTTTCGATATCCTCAAAGAAATGCCGATTCTCCGTACTCCAGAAATAATATCACGTGAAGCTTTAAAGATGTAACTAACAAAACATTTACCACAGAATTTTTTTTTACAAACCTATAGGTTATGTTTGTGTATGTGCCTGTGAGTTCAACTGTCGCCAAATCATTTAAAATTAATATGCTAACTCTAACCAAACACTTATTCAGAACGCTGTTAATTATCCTGCGACGAACGCAGCCACTAATTTAAAACAAATTCTGCGAGCAATCACGCGCCTCGCGGATCAGTTTTAAATATATTATCACTTTAATTTCCGCGGACACCCACGCCCCGCATGCATCTNTCACTTTAATTTCCGCGGACACCCACGCCCCGCATGCATCTGCTGCCATCACGCCAGCCATGCTACGAAGGATTTCACTTCGTTCCTGGAGGCGAGTGATTCTGTGCTATGGACACAGCGGTGTGCACGCAGATACTCTGGAGTAAATGTTATAAGTGGAAACCACCTGTCTTATTTATCACACGCATGCTGTTAAAATAACCTGTCGCGGGTTTGTCTGCAATTCTGAAAAAAAAAAAAAAATGGGGGGAGGGTGGATAATGTGATTTATAGTACATCCTACCCAATACCTTCAGCTTGTCACCAGGATTAACGTAAAACATTGTATGTAGTTTACGTCTTAGAATTCGGCAGTAGGCATAAAGTTGTCACTTTAGTGCGGAAGTATAGAAGTTATTGACGAAATGCTGCTTGGTGACGTGTGATTTCCTCAGGTGAAAGTTGCTCCAAAAGAAGAACTCCTACAAGGGGATGTTAAATGGCATATGTTTCCACTGATTTACTTTCATGGTAGATTGAAATTTCATTTAGTTTACAGTGCAAATTGCTTTTTGTTACCTTGCTGCTTTAAAAAAAAAAAAAAAAAAAACAACATGAATTTTACAAATTGCGCTAGAGACAGAAAATAAAATAAGACAGATAGTTACTTCTAGTTCTTAAAAATATTAATCTGCTGTGACGTATGATAATATTGTATTTTGCACACTTATTATTTTTACTTCCACTGAACTTTTTCTTTTATTATAATCTCAAGGTTTGCTATTTACATGGCACTTCTATTGGCAAAAGCCATTGTTATTTAGGTACGCTACATGCGTGTAATGTTTGGTAAGTGTTCGTTTATTTTCTTGTTTATTTATTTTAATTGCAGCTTTAAATTTTGTAACGACCAATATGTAAAATATTTTCAAAATTGATAAATTATTGTTTACGTAATGTTTCAGTGTAGCATTTTGAAGTAGTAGTTTTAAACAAATTTAAATGTAAACATTGTTCAATAGTTGGCAGCTTGGTACACAATGTAATATGTAAGAGGGATTTTTAAAAGTGCTCCGAGTTTATGCCGTACGTGGCTTTGGTAAATTCAAATTGGATTGTATTGTAATAAAATCATGTGTTTTGATCATTATCAGCTGCATATTCATCCTTGATGACTTAGCTGGTCAGCCAGGACTGCTGATTCAGCTTATTGTAAATGTAGTAAAAAGGTGATATTAAGAGTATCCTAGCGTCAAGAGGTTTTCAGCTGTTAATTAAGGTCGACGGCGTACGTGTGACTCAAAATAAGAGGGTTTTCATCAGTACTTTAGTAGAAAAGGGCTTTCCAAATCATGCAATTCCTGGCGTATATCTATAAGGTTGCTATGATGTTCTGCTAGGTATTCGTGTTCCAGAGTAGCTGCAGTGCGAATGTACAGCTAAGTAAAGCCTGTATTATGTTTCAGATGGCAGCAGTTTTATTTAATTTCGGCAATACTTGTTTAAGACTTAGATCATTTTGTCAAACTGAACTTGCATGGAACTTTCCCCTAACTTCCCTCAGAAACGGAGTTCAAATGTATCTACCAAGTAACTTTATTAATTGAGCTAAGCCGAGGTTTTAAAAAAGGATGGACTGATCAGGTGAACTAAAGTGAGAGAGATTTTTTTTTAAATAAACACTGTATTAAACTATCCTTGTTAATAAAGCACATCACTATGCTGCCAAATGTCAACAATTTAGTAATTTTCTGAGTGTTGCTTTCTATTGAATTTTGCTGCATACTTCATTATTGCTGAACCCTGAGTCGTTATGTTTTGCATTAACGTTTTATTAGTAATAATTAAATGCTCTTCAATCATTGGACTGTTTGTTTGGTTGGTAGTCCGTGCAGTAGTATCATTATTACAATGTCTGTCATGTGTTNCTCTTCAATCATTGGACTGTTTGTTTGGTTGGTAGTCCGTGCAGTAGTATCATTATTACAATGTCTGTCATGTGTTTTGTTGCGAGTGGACTCTGCGTTTTCGGAATATAGTAAACTCGTGCAGATACTTTTAAGATTAGTACACACTTAGACAATTTGATTTAATGTTACTGTCTTCTCACTCTGGCTATTAATTTTACCATTGACCTCACACTGATATCCGTACTTCACATAACTTGTATACAGATGTACTAAACACTTTATCAATTCAGTAAGTCTGCAAAACAAACCATACGTTTCACTGCCAATTTTATTTCTTTATGGAGTATAAAAAAATAACCAACTATTTGGCGTAAGTACGTTTATTGAGGATGAGACGATCCATCCCGCTTGAACCAAACCCTAATTTATAAATATTAAAAACGATTATTTCCTTAAACTGTAATTTTTGTGTATTGGTCGGAGTTAAACAGTAAAAGGGAGTTTCTCGTATTTATGTTTTCTTTAAGTTTACCTTATCAATTGTTGAACTTACTTAAAATGTTTTTGTCGTTTTGATTGCAACCTTTACAATACGAAAACTTACTCCCAGGACGCGCATATATATATATATATATATATAACCACTATAAATACATAAATCGGTAATTATTTTCGTTTATTTAATAGCTGTAAGTTGCAGAACAGTGACATAATATAATTTATATACTTAAGTTATACATTATAATACAATTTCTTAATGATCTAGTATTATTTAAACTTTATTACCTCTTTGTACATACGTATCAATAAAGAACAAAATGAATTAACTGACCATTTTCAAAACCCCGCAAAAATGGTGGGATAAGTGACGCAAAACCCAAACCCATCCTTCCTCTTGCACCCCCTTCCATTTAGGACTCCCATCCTCGCTAATTCTAGGAGGTAGAATTGCGGAGGACATACGTTTCTGGCGTGCCCGGTTTTTACTGTAACTTGATTTCCGAACCTGACATTTGTTTCAAAAAGTCGTCTCAGAAAATGTTCGTTCAATATTATTATGGTTTACAGGCAGCCGATAACCCATTGCAGCACCAAGAGGGGTGATAAAAATCAAAACACATGTACATTTTCTTCTTACTTCCATTTGTATTCCCTTGGCCCTAAATTTGCACAACTTGATAGGAGCGGGCTCTGTAGTACAATAAGTAGAACCTCAAACTATATATTTTCTAGTCGAGGAACAGGCCCGAGCAGCACAAACCGCTTTTCTGTATAAATAAGTCTGTATAGTGAACACATATAGTCAAATCCATGATGCACAACATTAATCAGCACAGTTGTCAGTCTCTAGTGGTTACTTTGTACTTTTGTGCTACTGTGGGTTTTAATTATCATGCGCACGCATTCCCATTGCAAATTATTTATACATTTGAACGTGCTTTATGTATTCTAACCGAAATAAGAAACTTTACAAAATTAAATGGAGTAGGTGTTACAATATTAGAAGGTGTTTGTGAAGCTGTAGATAAACGTTAATAGTTCGTCGTTTCAGCTCATGGGAAGCTATTTTGGCCGCACCTGCCGCGCTAGTGTAAATATTAAACCAGAGAGCCAGATTAATTTTTAGGTGATATATCAGTTTAAACATAAGTATCGAGGTTTCGGGGCATCGGTTCCATCTCTTGGTTACGTCCGTGGAATAGCCAGCTGCCTCCCATCTCATCCATGTTGAATCAATCTCATGCTGTAAAAACATGCTAATGTTTGTGGTTTTTCCATGGCGTTTCTCCATGTTCGTCATATTAATGTTAGCAGAGGAACTGATGTATTTGGTAAACACTGCGAGATGTCTGATAACAGTCATAAACTAAAGATGAGGTAGACCGATCTCGCTGGCTGCGCACAACCAATCTTCGTGTCCCAACATTGAACTGCTTTTCTGCCGACACGTCGAGCAAAAAGGCATGGTTTATATTTTAGGTTAGAATACTTATTTGTTAACAAGTGCTTTGAAATGTATGTATACTTCCTCTAACCAATTTGTAATGCAGTTTGATCAAATTTAAATTCATGAGTATTTTATTAATGTATTAAAGTGCTTGTCTTTTGAAAATGGAGATATAAACAAACGGGTTCATCACTGTTGGCCATGCGGCTTTGACAGCTGTGTTGATTTGCGATAGGTCAATGTTGGGTACATGCGTAGAAGCCTAATAAGTTGTCTACCTCATATTTAGTCTATGCTAACGGAAGAGCAAGGTGGACTCAGGATAGACAGCAGTCGTGCGGCATTGCGATCCGATGGTGAAGCCGCCGTGTTCAGCACGATGCGCCCCGTAGTTCTGTGCCTCCGGTGGGACTTCCGGAGGTGGTTGAGGGCCTGGCCGAGGGGCGATGAAGACGTCAAAGTGCCACGGGCTGACGGGCGGCTGTATGTGTTCAAATGCTAATTACAAGTGTTAATCCCGCACGGTAGCGCTCTCTGCCCGACAGCGCGTGCCCACGAGTTCCCTGAAACGTCGGCCATTGTGCGGCACCCCTGCCTCCCCCTCCAGCCATAAACCTGTCGCTCCTGGACCCTGCCCTTCGCCGTAACACGCGGGCCGGCTAAATTAACCAGATGGATCGGCCGATTAACTTGATCTATAGATACTGTGAATGCCTGAATAAATTGATACCATCAGCGCAGAGAGAAGAGAAGATTTCTCCCTCCTACTAGTCCTTCCGCGGGCCTCCTTCGCTCTTGCTATGGGAACTTCGTGTCCACCGCAACGCGATTAGCGGCATAATAAATACAGATTGTATCGGCGCGGTAAATAAATTAAGGTCCCATCGTCCTTTCCTTAGCGCAGAAGAGGAGAAGGGTGAGCGCGTAGAAAAAAAGAAGAGATTTAAATTAACCAGCGTTATTATCTGCTTTGTGTAAACAGCGTGTGTTGTGACTTCTTCAGTGGCGTGTGAATGGTAGACGGCGTCATCAGGTTGCATCTCGTGCCTCCTGCCTTCTCCACCTCCCCCACGAAAAGAGAGCGTATCTTCGTGTGTCTGTGGTTGGCAACGGAGCGAATAATTTGCGAGCCTATCGGCCGCGTCCCGGAGTCGTATATTCCAGACAAAATCTCTCTGATCTGCAACCGACTGCGCAATTCTCTGAATCTCGAAGAATTTCTGCGCAGTCGTCGTCGATGGTTATTTTACTTTAACATTATTGTCAGATAAAATCGCCACGTCGTACAGTGGGAGATAAATTGAAATAAGTGCCACTTCAATTTTTAACTTTCGTGCATACTTTTTGTATGTGTGAAATGCGACCATCATGCGCACAAGATTTTAGTTCAAAATAGTGAGATTTCGCGAGATAGAGGTTGTAAATGAACATTTTAAGATATAAAAGACACACATGTGCATATATATTAAATATACATTTTACAAGTTTGTATACCTTAGTGACAACTCTTTAAACAGCTCGGTGGTAAATATACAGTCAGTGCGTAGGTGTAGAGTATATGGGCCCCGAGATTTTTTTTCGCATCATAGGCAGGGCGATAAGGTTGACAATAGCATGCGGCCCCAGCGCCTCAGCGTTCATACCCACCAGGCGCTGAGCAGTGCTTCCGTCGTCACTCTTTCCTCTGCCAATGAGATCTGCAACAGTGGGACTTGATTACACGCGATGAAAGCCCACAGGTGTAACGACGACTCTATGGTTCTACTTTTCTCCTATCTCTTACGGAAACTGCGCAGGTAAGCTTTTTTTCCCCCACGATTTTTAGCCTTCTTGGAAATGCATGCTTCTGCAATCATGCGAACGTCTGTTTGGGCTGTATGTCCCCCCCCCCTCCCCACTAACCTTTTAACCCGTGAACCTAATATCATCAAACTCGGTGCATATATAGTGTTAAAATGACATCCGACTTAAATAGTTTTCGATCAGGCCGGGTACATATTTTCAAAATGGCGGCAATTCTAAAATTTAGGGCACTGAGTTATATCTTGAGAACTATTTTGATGGTTTGGAACCAAATTTTGGTACGTTGACAGTGCATGATGTAAGTATTGCATTTAGAAAGAAATAATGTTGTTGGTCCACCATTTTGGAAGATAATGCCTTATGGATACAGTTTTATAATATCTCGGGCATCAATCAGCCGATTCCTACCTATGTTGGTAAACAAGTAGTACTGTGGTAGGCCATGCAAATGTTTTAAGAGATCCAGACCTTATTTTCAAAATTTGCTGGCAATGTCTATTAAAACATCAGATATGCTTATACACATACTCATTTTTCCCCATGAAAAATTAAGTTTTTGTTTTCTATCTCGAGAAACAATTAACTGACACCCATCAAATTCAGGCTACAAGTTATACATTTGTTGTCCATCTAAATTTGTATAACTTAGGCAGGTAGTAAATATTTTCAAAATAAGAGGCGTGTAAATATTTTTGGTTAGTAAGCGATATATTCCAGACAATATTTCAGAAAATTCCAACTGTAATATTTATCAGTATCTATCATAAACATAGAGAATGTTTAAATACATAACCGGTTTGTTCTCCATTATTGAAGATAGCTCCACATGAGAAAAAGGAAATTTTATGCCATATGTGCGGGACCATGCACCGAACTTTGCACACATGTAGTGGTACAGTAAGCCGTGTAAATTTACATGTTGAGTATGGCATTATTTACAATATCGCTGCCACATAAATCATTTAGATAAGTTTTTCATTTATATTAAACAATTTAACCTATCTCAGTTAAACTTTGTATGCTGAGAATATCATTAAGAAGTATCAAAGTAGCTTATAGAAATTCTCTTTTGGCCGCCTTTGTATAAGATAGTCTCAGGTGAGTAAATGTAACATTTATATCATACCTTGGGAACGAATCAATTAATTAATTCCCGCCAAATTTTTCACCCAAGTAGTGCTACAGTAGGCCATGTGAACTATATGATTTTAACGAGTGAGTGAAGATATTTGGGCGGCTCTTAACATCGAGGTCTTGAGAGCCGATGAGGGTGAAGCGAGGAGAGTATGGAGCAGCGCCGGAATGCAAGGGCGGGGAAAACGGGAGATCCCCGAGAAAACCCACCGACCAACCCCATTGTCCTGCACGATTCCCACTTACGAAAATTCGGAGTGACCCGGCCGGGGATTTAACCCGGTTCGTTTTAGTGAGAGGCGACCAATTTAACCGCTCAGCCACCGTGGCCCCTTTTATGATTTAAGTGGAGCAGTCATTTTTTAATAGTCGCAATATAAATTATTGATAGATATTTATAATTTTTTTAATGGTAGCATTTAAATTACTGATATATGCTTATTATATTTATTAAATAATTTGGCAAAATTCAACCAAACCTTGTATGCTGACAGTATCTATTAGAATCATAAGATAAGCATATATAAAACCTATTTTAGGATTTTTTTTGTACGTTATAGCCATATGAGAAAATACATATATTTTGCCATATTTCAGGAACGAGTCTTCCTATTTCTATCAAATTCTGCACACAACCAGTGCTATGGTAGACTATGTAAACTTTCATGATTTGAGTGACACACACTTGCTTTCAAAATGATGTATCTGTAAATATCTGAGGTCTTAAACCTACTCTACCAAAACTAAAGACTTATTACATCAGTAATGCAGTTGGTCGCACACCATCTTACAGTATTCGAGGCGTTCTGGGGTCAATTGTGACACTAGTATTTCATTTGTTTCTGGTTGCATCTCTAATGATATCGTTTTCAACGAGGCTTTTAAGATCCACATGCCATATAACCTTTTAAGAACGTTATCAAAATATTTGTTTTCATGTACAGGAAAATAGGCCCTTAGTTATATCGGTAACTTCTTGTAAAATTTATGACGCCATTTCGTATCTCGAAAACCATTTAACCAATTTGGACCATATTTCGTTTTCTGACAGTTCATAATGTAAGTATTTAATTTAAGGAGGTATATTATTATTGGTGCTCCATTTTCGACGATAACACTACATGAAAAGATTAAGCTTTTACATAATATCTTGAAAACTACCCATACAACTATCATAGGCGTCTCAAATGGGTAAGTTACTATTTTAAACATTGTGGGGATACAAATATTTTAGGTTAATTTGGTATATATATATCAAACCGTGTTACCGATTTAAATAAAATTTGCAATGCTGAAAGCATAGCCACTTTTACGTTTCTTTTTGTAAGATAGTGCACATAAAAAAACTTTTTATCGTATCTAAGGAAACAATTAACCGATTACTCTAAATGTGTCAAGCAAGTAATCTACACCACATCATGTAAGGTAATATGTTTTAAAACGGGTCAAGCACTTATTTTTACATGGATGCCCTTGTAAACATTTAACACACGTGTGCCTTTTATCCCTGCTTTAGAGTAGATCCTACTTTATCAAATTTATTCGCATACATGTGTAGAGGAAAGTAGGCTAATTAGTTATATTGGTAAGGTCTTTTTTTCGTATGCGCTGAAAATGATAAAAACAAAACCGTATGAGCTTAGATAATTGGATTTAATTTTTCTGGCAGAAAGTTTTATTCTCGTGCTATTTATTTGCCGAGATACGTGTAAACGCGCAGACAACGAATGTACAGCAAATATGTCCGGACTACTAACTCTTTNCTATTTATTTGCCGAGATACGTGTAAACGCGCAGACAACGAATGTACAGCAAATATGTCCGGACTACTAACTCTTTTTAATGCTACGCGAGAGAATTTCGCAAGAACGTGTCGAGACTTTATAAAATAATATTGAGATTGTATTAAATATAGTGCAGAATTTACAGCATGTTACGCATCACAGAATACAATGTAACATTTACTGTTTTTAGATGATTCTTTTTACAGTGAGAAGTTTATCGCTGATTTACCATAACTTGGCATCTGCCCTTGTTTGCTGTATGTGAAGTCTTTCGTTCACGCGCTGAATGAAACTAAGCCATCCGATTGTGCGCTACATCCAGTTCCTTCTTCACTCTACCTGCCACCAGTTTCAGGATCGACGATCCAGATGTAGAACCAAGTAACGCACGCCAAACGGTATTAGAGGTATTAAAGCCAACCTACTTAAGTGTTTTTGCGAAACCGCTTTTCGATGCACCAAGTAGCTCAGTCTTTTGATGGTCAAAGCGATTTGCTCGTATTTTTCGTTGGATCAGAGTGGAGTGGATTGGGAACAAGTTATGTTTTGAAAATATTTTTTTAGGGACAGTGTTCTATGGCAAGCAGAAGCATTTTTTAATGTTGTTATTGTTGAAAGCGTTTTCAGATCGTTGTGAAAGATACTGTAAAAAAATCACACATCATTATAATGTCGAATGATATCTTGCCGCCGAAGAGAACTGAGTTATATTTAACGAGGATCCAACGTGTGACGTCAGAATTCCGTACTCCGCCGTGTGATTGTTTGTTGGTTTACAATAAGTTTGTTTAAAAAGCTTATTTTCAGGAGCAATTGATGAAAACAATTTTTGGCGCTGTTTTTGTATTTAATCAGTTTATTTAACTGAAGAATTTAGTGTGTTTCTCACCGAAATATTTCTTGAGATTTGTGACATCGCCCATTTTGCAAGAACTGGAAGTAATTCTGAAAGCATTATAACTCAAGTAAATAAATAGGTACATCAAGAAATGTTTATAGAAGCTACCCTTTAACATTTGGGACATTTCTGTTTGTTTTTGCAATTTTTCATGACTGTAGCTTAAATAGCTCATGCGATTGTAAAATTAATAATAACACTGTGCGCATTCATGTCATCTGTATTTGCGATTGTACTCGTTGAATGTTGATACGGATATTATTTTTTATGGTGCATTAAGTGACCGGCATGTAACAAGGAAAGGTAATGCTTGTGGAATGCTGGTTAACGCATTTGTAAGTTAAGTTGTATCTTCGTTAATAGCGCAAATGATGTGAAGATTGGGGCGACGAGAAATGCACTCCGTATGTTGAGATTATACAACACACATTTTAATATGAAGTGAGTTTGTCTGTCTTCGTGTAGCATGTGGAACACTGCCGAGCATCTGATCACGAAAACCCTGCAGTTAGATGTGGGTAAACCGTAAGTGTGAGTACACACAATGGTCAGCCACACGTGGACAGCCATTTTCACATTTAATAGTGTGTAGGAACTAGGACTTCCAGACATTTTACTAAAGTATGTTCGTCCTTGACAATGAACCTGTTGCAGGATATGTGAAAGGGTTAATCGTGTTAGCCTGTGCTGTAGAAATGTTTTTTGTATGCTATGTCGTAAAACTGTGCAGGAAACGCGTTTTCCTAATTTTATACTAATGTATTCACTTTCTGATTACTGTGTTGAGTCGCTTGTAATGAACATGGCATACCGAACGTAAGTTACAGCAAACTGTTTTTCACGTGCAATATTTAAGACAGTAAAATAGTTACTAGTTGTATTATGATGATAGCACATTTTAAGATATAGTAATTTGCACTACATTTGTACCCTTACGTGCTACTGGAAGTGTTATTTCCAACAGTTAAGATTGCGTTGCTATAAATACATTTATTCAAGAAAGGAGAGTCATTTGAGTGAGGATCATGATCATCTATAATGCGCGTATGGTCTTGCGTCCTTTATAATATTTCACTATTATGTTTTAAGGATACTGGTCACGAGAATGTATTTCATCGTACTCTGTTTTTTTTGTTTGCTGGATTAGAGAGCCTCATATTTATTGTTAAATTTATTACTTATTTTGGCTCGTGTAAGCCCTGGCTCTAAAGCGTTAATCCTGTTATAAAAATGAAATGTATGAGTGTGTTTATCCGTTGGTTGCGGGTATTCGGTCGTTAATCCCAGTTAATAGTAAGTTATTGTCTGTTTTTCAATGGCATGTAGGTGCATTCCCCCCAAAACCCCTGTGTGCCGGTCTGCTGAAGTTCAGGATAATGGATGGCAGCTATGAATATTTATTGTTTTTTTTTACCCCCCAATTAACAAGCGGAGGATGTTTTGTGAACCCCTGGTGTCCACAGTTATTCGTTATTTTACTAGGGCGTTTTTCTCATTACCTTTAGATTTTCAGGCCAACAGCCCTGAGTCCCGAATGTGATTTCCATCGTAAGTCATTACAGTATATATGTGCCTCTAGCGAATTGCAAATAAATTGTTGATAAACAGTCGTGGAATTGAAACTTTTTCTCTCGTACCATATGTATCGTTTGTTTATTTATTAGATCTTTAAGGCGCAGTTACGGCATGGTTGACTTTTATTCCACTGCACCTACTGATAATCTACTCTGTCATTTTAATATCACACACATATAAAAAACAATGTGCACAATGCATAGTACAAATTCACGAATTAAAATACAAATTAATTACAAACATACACGAATATACGAAGTCGCTCAAACGCACGCACACACGCGCGCACACACACTCACACCCACGCGCTCGTGCTTTTAGAGATGCTGGGTTTCGTATTTTCATCCATTAAGATTGTTACGGTACTATTTATTAATATTTTTCCTAAATGTGTCAAAAGGTTTAATACTTCTGTCTTGAAGTTTAAACGTGTTCCATGCTTTTACCACCGTAACAACGAAATCAGATTACAATTTAGTTCTATGCATGATAATTAACAATTTGTTATCAGTTTTAAAGCGCGTATTTACTGGGTGATGGTGACTATAATCTATTCCCGGTTTCTTCACACTTTTTGAAACAAACCTTTGAAAAAACACCCCATGCACGTAGTCGAAGAACATTATTATGACCACCTGTTAGTATCCAGAGTAACCGCCATTCGCAGCACGGACAGAAGCCAGACGAGCTGGCAGTGACTCAGTCAGGTGCTGGCAGGTCTCCACGGGTATCTGGAGCCATGCTTTCTGCAGTGCGTTCCACAACTGTAGAAGGGTGCGTGGCGGAGGAGACAGACAGCGAACACGACGATCGAGGTGGTTCCACAGATGTTCAATTGGATTGAGATCGGGGCTATTTGGGGGCCAGGGAAGAACTTTGAAGTCTTGATAGTGCTCTTCCAGCCACGCGCGGACACCTCTAGCCATGTTATAAGGCGCATTATCGTGCTGGAAGATCCCATCCACCTGACGAAAGACAATCATCATGTACGGGTGGACGAGATTGCCGAGGATAGATTCCTAACCATATCGATCAAGAGTGCCTTCCACGTGGATGATGGGACGTAGATAATACCACGAGAACATTCACCAGACCATAACACTTCACCACCGCCTTGTGTTCGTCCAGCAATGGATACACGGTGTCGGTTCTCCGAACGTTTCTCGCTGGACATGCTGAAGTCCATCCGTTCTATGCAGCTGAAAACGTGACTTGTTGGAGAAGGCTACCCGTCGCCAATCAGCAGCGGTCCAGTCGCCATACTGTCGAGCAAATTCCAGTCGTTTTCGTCGATGCACCTGTGTTAGCATGGGTGCAGTCACCCTCCGTCTACTCTGGAGCCCCATTCGCAGAAGGGTTAGCTGAACTGTTGCGGTAGACACGTGTCTGGATGCCCCCTGGTTCATTTGGACGGTGAGGTGTTCCACTGTAGCCTGTCGGTTGGCCGTCACGCACCGTCGTAGTCGACGTTCACCTCGTACATCAATGGCGCGTGGAGTTCCGCAGTTTCCACGACGGTTATTCACAATGGTGCCATTCGTCCACTCACGATAAATCTGTATCACAGAAGCCCGTGCACAGTTCATTAAAGTAGCTGTTTCGGAAATGTTGCCCCCCTTGGCTCGAAAGTCGATGATCATCCCTTTTTGCAACTCGGTTAAATCGCTTCCCTTACCCACGACAGCAGGAAGCGCACTGTGTACAGCCAGCCTGTCGGTCGCAGTATATACCCGCTTCACCAGCCCACGTCACGGGCCATACGTCATGGGCTACGCGCTGCAGATGACACATCTAGCAGGTAGTCATAATGATGTGATTCGACTGTGTAAGGCGTGCTCGGTTGTTTCGTAAATATATCACCTATCACAAGCGTTTTGTAATTGTGTTTACATAAAAGCACTTTATTTTTTGTTAAATTTTGAATTTTGCTTATATTTTACCTATGAATTATAATATTTCCGTTATAAGTAATATAAATAAAAACAGATAGGAAATAGGTGTGTTGGTAATGCCTAGTAAGAAGTAGTTCTTATGCAAAATATTATTTCACGGAGTGTGCAGGAATGTCTTTCTGGTGTAAATTTTTTTAAGCTTTGTTTCTATGAGGCGGAGGAATATCCTGGAAGTAGAACTTAGGCTTGTCTTCGCCTCTTTTGCAGAATTACTTTGTTTTCGTATCATAATTTCGGATTCAGAGTATTTACTGACAATAGACGANAATGCCTAGTAAGAAGTAGTTCTTATGCAAAATATTATTTCACGGAGTGTGCAGGAATGTCTTTCTGGTGTAAATTGTTTTAAGCTTTGTTTCTATGAGGCGGAGGAATATCCTGGAAGTAGAACTTAGGCTTGACTTCGCCTCTTTTGCAGAATTACTTTGTTTTCGTATCATAATTTCGGATTCAGAGTATTTACTGACAATAGACGANTCTTCGCCTCTTTTGCAGAATTACTTTGTTTTCGTATCATAATTTCGGATTCAGAGTATTTACTGACAATAGACGATTATAGAAAATTTACATTTCACGAGTTCTTTAATATTTTTGTTTATAATTTGATTATGTATTATCTGCTAGTTGCAAAAAGTCTGGAACATATTTATATGTCATCAATAAGGGCTTTAGAAAATTCGGAAGTATCCCTGGATGGAGTATTGCCCTGTTGTGCATATTAGAAGCACAGAAGACACGAAGCTGTACTGTTGATTGTGACATGCACATCAAATATCTCATCGCCTTTGTATATGAGATACTGAAAATAAACGTTTTTTCACTCACATAGCGAACATGTGACTTCGGTCGTCACGCTGATACTAGAATTTTTTGTGCCAGTGTAATTTTTTCAGCAACAAGGCTTCTGAAAATAAGTTAATTGGTCATCTGATATTTACTCTACCCAGAAGTTATAACAACAAAAAAATGTTTAACTGTTTGGACTTAAATATGACAATTAATGAAATTACCAGTATTTTTCGCAAGTAATTGTTCATCGCTCTTCGACCATTAATTAACTGTGGTATGTAAAACTTTGTGGAAATTTACTTTATCGTAATTATTCTTGGGACAGAAACTATAAAAGAAAACTAGTTTTTCTTGAAAACAATAAAAAAAGCTAATGCCCATCACATGTCTGACAACATGTTAAGCGTAGATTCCTTCAATTTTAAACAAAAGAAAACAAACTTGTATTCCATGTAATGCTCTGTGAAAAAACTAATTTTTAATTGTCACATTTGGAACGCACTGTACCGATAGTATGAGGGATCGAAACTACTCAGTAGACGTGTTACGTTTATCAAATGCTGTTTTGCAAATTGAATACATCTAAAAAAATAACGTTAGTACTACAGAGGCAGCACAAACGGTTTGACGACTTAGGTTTACGGATATGGCAGGAACATCACAAGTACTAACAAATACATTTTTGTCGTTGTGATAGTCTTGCAACTACAAAGACGGTATTTTAAAGCCAATGTAAACTCTGCCCAAATTTTTTTTATAAGAATTATCACAGATTTCATGATTAACGCCTTGCAACAGAAGGAAATTTCTGTAAAAATTATTGAAGGAGAAGATCATGATANATCACAGATTTCATGATTAACGCCTTGCAACAGAAGGAAATTTCTGTAAAAATTATTGAAGGAGAAGATCATGATATAGAATAATAATTTGTGTCTGGATGGGTTTTCTTAAGTAATTGTGTGTGCAGTTTGATATTTATTTTATTCCTCCGCTGTTCACTGGTTTGGCAGGATCGCTGCATTGTTAGTATTTATTCACCAGTTGTTACTTCATTTCATTACTTTAGTGTACAAAATGAAACATACTACCCAGCTTAACTACTGTAACAGTGACTAAAAGTAACGCTTCGGAAATTATTTTCGCAGTTTATTTGCTGGGTTTCATCAGCTAGATTTAGCCCCGATGATAGTGTCTTCGGTTGCACTCTGCCCACGATCATAGTTGCTTTCTTCTTGCACGGTTAATGTTCCTAGAGAAAGCATTTGTCCTCTATTTCGGATGGTTAGTTATAAAGGTTATGTTGTCGTTTTGCAGCATTCACTGGTTGCAAAACGGTGAATAATTGTTCGCTAATTTGGAAAACTGTTTAATATCTACTTTGTCGTTATAAAAATTTATTAAGAAAAAGTGCAACTTAATGGTTGGTAGTTGACTTGAAAATGGCACTTTATTTTTGGTCACTTGTATTTTTCGTTTGTGTTTATATGCAAGGTTCATTCCCACAGCTGCCGTAAACGACGCGAAGGCACTTGTGTCATTCGTCCTCCGAGACACGGTATCATTTGAATCGTTCGTAAAGCAGCTCTGGCCGTCGGAGGCAGAAAAAAGACGGGGAAGAGGAGGGGGTCTTAGAGGTGCGCGGAAGAAAAGGGGTTTAGTCTGTCGATGGGTTTAGGCGTCCCTTTATTACGTGGTGCGCGACGTCTCCCACCCCCATTACTGCCACACTTATCCCGCGGCCGCCCATCCGTGGTCGCTTCGGAATAATAATGTCGAGGGATTAAACCAGCAGGCTGACGGCGCGGCCTCGCCAGGAATGCCCCGTCGTGTTTGTGCGACGGGAGGGTCGGCAGTCGCAGGTCCGCTGTAACTACGCTCGGCGCTCGTGAGTCTCCCTCTAGCCTAGCAGCAGCCGGGTGAGAGGAGAATCTCGCCGCGATGCGCCAGGAGACCGAGACCATCTCCGGAGAGAGCCGGGTGCAAGACGTGAGCTGCAGCGACATGGCCGAGTCCTACTGCGTTTGGTGGTTTATGACACGTGTCTGCAGCATGCATGCTTTGTTTGGAAACGAAGTTCCTTGTCTTTTGGGACCGCGGTGGTTGAGCGGTTAGCCTGCTCGCCTCCCACCAAGGCAAACCTGGTCCAATCCCCTGCCTGGTCACTCCCGGATTTTCGCAAGTGGGAATCGTGCCCCGACGATGCCGCTGGTCGGCAGGTTTTTCTCGGGGATCTCCCGTCTCTCCTGCCCTTGCATTCCGGCGCTGGTGCATTCTCATTTCATTTCACCCTCATCGGCTCTCAAGACCTCGTTGTTAAGATCCGCCCAATTATCGCAACTAAACTCAACTCCACGTGTTTGTGTATATCACGAGGAGATGCATCAGTTCGGTCCCGTGGTCGCTTTTCGATACTGGCTGTGTAGCCTACACTAAACTATTGAAGTTCGGTCTACGCCGTACGGGCAGTGCATGGTGAAAACTAAGGTGGGTGGGAAGTTGTGGTTCTTAGCATCTGGGCCATTTTATACCGATTCTGTTCTCTTAAATGAGTTAGGATGGGTGTTTGAACTCGAATCATGATCGGTTCGGCCCTCTTGTCACATGAACGCACTAATGATTACGACTATCGAGGGTCCATAGACTTACTGTGAGTCTTATCGTGATCTAAACATTTGTACTTGTCTAGCGAGTAGTGAATACTGTTGGCAAGTCACCAGGAAGATGCGGCTAGCTACCTGTGTTCAACTAATTATCGCAAATCCTGCTGCCATCGTACACAAAACTCTTAAAATCGCATGTAATGTGCCTGTTAGGCTTTTTGTACAGGCACTGCGTCATGTGTGATTTTCTTACGACATGTTCTTCGCTTCTATATTGTAACCGCGTCGCTGTAGTATTTTGTTTCGACGCTTCGGAAAGCTAGTCAGTCTCCATCTTATACGACAGTGACGCGACTACAGCCCAGAAGCCAAGAACGCGGTTAAGGTTCACTTTTCCTATCCTCATGCCAAAATAATCGGACGAAAGTCGCAGCGTTTGACATCAAACCAAGATTGCCTCGTTAAAGACGTAACAAAGCATTAGCTAACAATACAACTGTTCTATGGTGTGGTGTGTCGTGTCGTGTGACGTGACAGCGCTCACGTTTAATGATAGTGGTGAGGCTAAACCTTATCGTTAAGTTTAGCAAGTTCAATTAGTTTTAGGGACAGAAGTATTGGAGATAAGGTGAGATGTGTACATGGCTTCTGGTAGTAGAGCTGAACTAACAGTTCGTAATGTTTGCAGTCGTATTACTAAGTACAGGTAAGCTAGTGNATGGCTTCTGGTAGTAGAGCTGAACTAACAGTTCGTAATGTTTGCAGTCGTATTACTAAGTACAGGTAAGCTAGTGACGGTTCATATCGGGTAGCGGAATGGTTTTTGAAATATTATTGTATATCGCAAACTATTAGTTCAGAGGCTATTCCAGCGTTTTAGGTGCACTACACAACCCCAAATAACGTAATTTACTTTAATGTTAATTTCGTTATGTTTTTAGTTATAAAAGGAGGAACAAGTTATGTTAACTCTGCATTATATTAATAATGTAGTCGTTGTTTTTTTAAATTCTTTTTCAGAAATCAGGGGTAACGAGTTATTTCATTGTAATATTTGTATTTCCTCTTATCCCTCGGTGTTTTTGTTGAAACCATCAATTATGGATATTTCGGAGTGCATGTAAAACTGTAGCGATTGCTTTCCTAATAAACTGATAATATAAAATCTGATAATAGACCAGTTTTATTTCTAAAACCGTAATAGTATTACTCTGGGATTAAATAGGGTTATTGCAGATTGCTGCTGAAGATCTGGAGTGGCATCTTAAGCGAAGTTTCTTGGATGTTAGTGCAGTAAGAAGATAAACTCATGGATGACAGAAAATAAATAATCGATGCTATTAATAGATGCGATGTTTCAAAATAATGCAATTACGTGTGAATTACCTGCGATTCTCCGATCCCATGAAACAATTTCTTGCGCGAGTATTGATGCTTTTATGTGTTTTCAAGGATACACGAAATACAGGATGGTCTGCCTAACGTGGACATCCCCAATATTTCCGGAACGGTTTCAGATCGGTTTTCGCTAAATGAAATAACGTACGGGGGCAAGTAATTTGCCGCAAAGTGATTATTCGTAACCCGTGTATTAACAAAAATCATTAAACCACATATGATTTTTCCCCGGGAAACATAAATTTATTTCAACGGCATGTGAAAGTACGTACAGAGAGGAATTCAGTGATATAGCATATGCAATGGAAAGTAACACAGAAACGCCAAGAAATAGTGTGTAAACATGACCAAGTTAGGTGGCCGGTAGCATGTGGCAGTGGACCTGTACTCACAGCTGTAAGCAAGCAACATGCGCCGTGCCTCATCCTGGCGGGACCGCTTCTATATAGCACCAGTCCTCGTAATCTGTTATAGTAAGTGGTATCGCAGTGTGTAGCTGTACGTACGCAGTAAAGTTCACGAATGAGGAAAAACTGGACTCTACTTGTTTACGGTGAGTGTGGCAGAAATGCCAAGCAAGCCGTCCAAATGACCAGTGAAAGATGTCATAATCGGGCGCCCAGCTCACGGCAAACGATACGAAGAATTGTCACACTTCTCTTGTCACGAGGTGATTGCAATTCCACAACACGAGTGCGGCGAAAGACTGCTACGTTCCCCCACATGGGTACGTGAGAACTTTCCAGGTTCACAGGAATAAGTAAAATAAGTGTGTTACGAATACTGCGCCAACGGAAATTCTATACATACCATGTGGCTCTTCATGAGGCATTACATGAAGGTGATTTCCAGCAGTTGTTCAGTTGTGTAGGTTCGTTCTTATGTCTGTACGGGATGAGAGCAATTCTCTTAAGAACAGACTATTTACCGATGAAGTGAACTTCAAAAACCATGGGCACGTACATTACGAAATATGCACTACTGGGCGACGGAGAATCCGCGGTGGGTCCGGCACGTGGAGCACCAGCGACAGTGGAAAGTGAATGTGTGGTGTGGAATCATTCAAGGAACAATGACCGGCTGTACGTACGCCCATTTCTTAAAGAGAACTTACCGGCACTTCTCGAAGACATACCGCTCGACATACATCGTGATATGTGGTT
Source organism: Clitarchus hookeri (assembly GCA_002778355.1). Lineage (NCBI taxonomy): Eukaryota > Metazoa > Arthropoda > Insecta > Phasmatodea > Phasmatidae > Clitarchus > Clitarchus hookeri. Next base: position 124,713 of record NQII01001388.1, on the reverse strand, counting down.
TCAGCATGATGGCGGTCCTGCGCATTTTACTTTGGTGGCGAGGCGAGTGTTAAATCAGACGTTTCCAAACCGGTGGTTAGGTCGTGGTATTGTTGTAAGATAGCCAGCACGCTCCCCCGACCTCACACCTCTCGATTTTTTCCTGTGGGGAACACTGAGAGATAGGGTATACAACATGGTCCCTACGACGCCAGAAGACATGCAGGAATGCATTGTGGCAGCTTGCAGAGGCATTACGCCAGAAACACTTCAGGCCGCTTGTCGCTCGCTACATGTGCGTNGGAATGCATTGTGGCAGCTTGCAGAGGCATTACGCCAGAAACACTTCAGGCCGCTTGTCGCTCGCTACATGTGCGTGTACAAATGTGTATTGCTGTCGATGGTAAACACAACGAGCACATGCTGTAAAAAGATTTAATGTGAAGCGTTTCAACCATAACTGTACTCTTTTGTACTATGCATGCGGATGCGATTGTATTTCTGCTTAGGCTGGTTTGTTCTATTTTTTTTTGTGCATCTGTACACACTCGTTACTCAGTACAGTTAATGACTAGGATACAAATATCCTGAATTACGTTGGTTTCTGAATGAAATGTATTGTATTGATGTCAGCCTTGCACTCACATTGCCAGTCTTCCCTCCGCTGCGGTGCTGTCCTTTGTCCAATATCGTATTCCGCGCCCCTTGCCACACTAAGGTAAGCGCTACGCTGCTATGAGGAAGCGGTACCGCCAGGAGGAGTCACGGCGCGTGTTGCTAGCGTAGAGCTGTGAGTACATTTCCACTGCCCCGTGCTACTGGCCACTTTACTTAATCATATTTGTACATTATTTCTTAGTGTTTCTGTGTTACTTTCCATTTCATATTATATATCACTGAATGCCTCTTTGCTCGTACTTTCAGATGCCGTTGACATAAATGTATCTTTACGGTGGAAAAAATTATATGTGGTTTAATTGTTTCTGTTCATACGCGTGTTACGAAGTCACTTTGTGGCAAATTACTTGCCCCCGTACGTGATGTCATTTAGCGAAAACAGCATTTCGTGATGTGCAACCGTTCCGGAAATTTTGGGGGTGTCCACGTTAGGCGGACCAACCTGTATAGTTCCGCAACTGATGGAGTTGGGAATATTTCTCTCGGACAGTTTATTTTTCTACACAATTTAAAAACGTGAGAAGGCTTGGAAATCAAGAGAAGCTTTTTTGCTTTAATGTTGTTTTTATTTATAATGTGTTGTGTATTGAGAGATCCGTGGGGATGTGCTTGAAAGAATGGAGATCAATGCTTGAGGTATTTCTTGTTATAAATGTTCTGTAACCACATGCTCTACGCCGAATATTTATGAAGCTATATTAGAATGGCTGTCGTCGGAAACCTCATTTGCTTGCAACACGATAGAGCACTAATAAATTTTACTTGATCAATTATTTTTTCTGCGACTGAAAAAATAAACATCCCAGTGGGTCGTTCGGGTATACTTCAATTAGGGTAATTGAATTGGTACGGGTGAACCGTATTAAAGTTACAAAACGAGTACTTGGGTAGTTCGCGTGACAACAGTTTTTGGGAGTTAGGAAATTCACGTTACAGAATACCGTAAACCGGGGTTACTTCGCACCTGCTTGGTTAACTTTGCACATCTCCAAATTTTTAATGTTATCTACTGAGGCTGTCNAAACCGGGGTTACTTCGCACCTGCTTGGTTAACTTTGCACATCTCCAAATTTTTAATGTTATCTACTGAGGCTGTCTCATCACCAAATAGCATCAAAATAAATATTTTGAGCGGTGCAAAGTTGCCCCGGCACGTGCAATGTTAGCTCGGTAAGGCAAAGGACCGCGGGATTGTGGGCTTGTGGCTACTCGCCTAGCAGCTGGATGCTCAGCTCGCGAAGAGAGTGATGCNGTGAATGAGCCGAGCGGACGGGAATTATGGAGGGAGTAATGCGTGCAGAAAAGCCTTAATAATTGTCGATGGTCAGCAGCTGATAGCGCGCTCGGGCCCGTGCGCGCCTCAGAGGTTCGGCCGATCAAGGAGCCCTTAGGCCATGGGAAGGGGGGGGGGCGATGTCGGCGCGGGTCCGCTGCACGGTGCGCTCATTGCTTTCAATTAATTTCATTTCCTAGCGCAGGCCGAGCCAGCTGTGGGCTGCCGACAACCTCGGCACCAAAGACAATCACAGTTTCTTTTCAGTGGCCCGTCTTGAAGTACAGCGATGCTAGTCGTGTCCGTGTTTTTAATATTATTTGGCAATTATAAATTTGGACAAACATGAGAGGAATTGTTTTTTTTAACTGTTGTGCATTACAATGTAGTGTTTAAAATAGTTGCCTACTAACTGTCTCGCTTTATGTAAGGGGCCGCGGTGGTATAGTGGTCAGAATACTCTCCTCCCCACCAAGGTGTACCGGGTTCGATTCCCGACGGGGTCGCTCTTGGATTTTTGCACGTGGGAATCATGCCGGACGATGCCGCTGGTCGGTGGGTTTCCTCGTGGATCTCCCGTTCTCCCGCCCTTTCATTCCGGCGCTGCTTCATACTCGCCTCGTTTCACCCTCATCGGCTCTCAAGACCTCGCTGTTAAGAGCCGTATCAAATCTGTTCACTCCCACCTCCGTGGGTACGCGTGNCCCCGCCATTTCGCCGACGGCAGACCGGCGATCGGCGTGGCATTCGTCGTGCCTCACGTAGCCAGCGACTGCTTTGCATGACAATCGCCCGCGCGCCTTCCTTACCCGCCGACCTGTTTGCATGAGTTACTGCCGGAGCCCGCGCGAGGCGGCTGCCCTAAAAAGCCGCGCGGAATTGCCCGCCGAGGACCGAGGAACGAAGGAAACGAGCCACACACCCCCCCCCCCTTCATCACGGGTCCACTCCGTCTGCTGCGTGCCCATCCGGGTGCCGCGATCTACGACTCGCTGCCTGCTCGCTTATTTTATTGCTGTCGCGTTCCACCACATGATTGTGTGTGGTATTAAGAGGCTGTATCGCCCCTTATACAGAAATTATTCGTTTTACTGTCTTAACAGAAGAGTCAGGGACGTTACTGAAAATGTTTCCTTATAGAAGCATTACATTTCATAGTTCTGTGCAAATGTTTGTACCTGATTGTTAATGGATGTAATGTGGCTGTCATAAAAAAAATTAGAATAAATAAATATATAGAGTTTCGAATTAAGTTAATTGTTTCATAAATATACGTCAGTAATTCATATATTATGTCTGCAATGAAGAGTAAAGTAGTAAGCTAAGCTTTTATTGTCGCTTTTTTCAATAAATTCACCTAAATTTGAATTGAGAAACAATAACTAAAATGTTCAATATGGGCTCGTAAGTCCGACGGTTACGCACAGTATGGCTCAAGTCGACGAGACATTCTGATAACACTGTTGTTTGCGAAACACTTGGTTAAAGAATCGGTTTGCTAATTAGTATTTATAGCATGAGCGGATACTGCTTGAGTTTTTCATACGCCCACACTTTCGGTGTAAATGTGACTGCCCACGTACATTTTTATCGTCGCTCCTTTTTTAACCACATTTTTAGGGTTTCACAACTGTCTTTTTCTGTACGTGAAAGCTAGAATTCAATTTCGAACACGGTTGCTTGTTTTTTTTTTTTGTAGTATAAATCGAGTATCGAGGTGTGAATAAAAAACGTTTTTTTCCGCTTGTTTTTGCCTAAGATGAGTTCTCATAATGACGAAGATGAAGTGCATATTTGCAGATAAACTTGAGAAAAAATTCTTATTTTCGTCCCAGAAGAGTTGTCTCTGAAATAATGCTAGAGTGCAAAAGAATCTTTTCTATATTTGAGTTGCGTGTTTTCTTTGCCATGTTGTAGGCTAGATCCCTTCCATATAAAATTGTTTGTCCAGAAAGTTTTAAATTATCGTAGGGCAGTTTAGTTTAATTCACTGAATCCAGTTGTATCGAAAAGTAAATATATGTTTGTTGGTTGACGTGTGATGCTATCATTGCTTCATTGAACAGTCGAAAGAACGAACTGGCTGGTGTCATGCGGGGCGTCCGCATTTTGGGTTTCAGAATATGGTAACCCTACTCGAGCCATCACTTTTTCAGCTTCCTCGTCACATGTGCGTTGCACACTTAGCCACAACGAAAACAGGAATCCGTACAAATTAAGGCGTACAGCAGAAAATGTCTGATTTAGNACGAACTGGCTGGTGTCATGCGGGGCGTCCGCATTTTGGGTTTCAGAATATGGTAACCCTACTCGAGCCATCACTTTGTCAGCTTCCTCGTCACATGTGCCTTGCACACTTAGCCAGAACGAAAACCGGAATCCGTACAAATTAAGGCGTACAGGAGAAAATGTCTGATTTAAAGCTATTATTAGTAATTGCGAATAACTCTGTAACTATTAGAAAAACACATTTAAATATACAGAAATATATCNAGCTATTATTAGTAATTGCGAATAACTCTGTAACTATTAGAAAAACACATTTAAATATACAGAAATATATAATTTTTAATGATAATGCACAAGAATGTTAAGTTAAATGGCTATTTTACGGCAAAACTAACAAAAACGGTAGGTTCNATTTAAAGCTATTATTAGTAATTGCGAATAACTCTGTAACTATTAGAAAAACACATTTAAATATACAGAAATATATCATTTTTAATGATAATGCACAAGAATGTTAAGTTAAATGGCTATTTTACGGCAAAACTAACAAAAACGGTAGGTTCNCATTTTTAATGATAATGCACAAGAATGTTAAGTTAAATGGCTATTTTACGGCAAAACTAACAAAAACGGTAGGTTCTGAATGCATTATTGTATCTGCTGGTTGATTGTACTTGCGTATGCACGATGTAACTGGGAGGTAACTTCAATTTCTTATATGTTAATTTTGCTTATCTGTCCTTGTGAATAAAATTATGTATTAGGCTACGTGGATGTTAATTATTCCAGACGCCTGAGAGGGTTTTAGTTTCAATGGCAACATAGCTGCACGTCTAGAAGCAGCCATAGGGAGATCGACACAGTAACGTCAAAGTCGTCTTTATGGTGCATATTAGATAATGTTGCCTAATGAGTAGACCTACACGTTTTTTAGTTGGAAGTTATGCATTCGTAAGGCTTATAAAAATCAGTTAATTCTGAGTACCAGACTGCTCCAATACTCTTACAAAGTAGCTTCAGCGATATTTTGTCCCCAAAATGGCCGTATATGACCCCCAGCCAAGACAACTGTTCAGGAATAAATGTGTATCGCATATTTCCCTATTATGTGGGGTAATGTACGATTTAGTTGTAATCACCTATGTGTTATGGTTTTTTTAATACGCCAGCATTGTATGGGCAGCTGAAGAATGTAAACTATGCGTTTGGCAGTTGAAATATAAACGTCACGTGGTAATATTTGTTTTTCATATACAACGAAAGGGTATGTAATAGGTACTTGAAAGTAGAACGTAAGCAGGGGTTTGGAAAAGTGTAAACTTACCATGAATGATGGTCTAGAATATTATAATACAACTGTATGCGTTCTTTTTCTGTAGACGTATTTAAACGTTATAACCATCAAATACCTTACGTATTTTATCTTCCCCGGCTTCTAATTATTTAATTTTTATATGCATTCAAAAAATTTACAGTTGATACTATTGTGAAAAGTGACGAAAACATTTCGTTCCCCTCACTGCTTCATTATCGGCTTTCCGAAATGATACCTTTTTTCTGTATCGATAATGAATATTATCCACATAAATTCTTGCTCTATAGTGGAAAGAGTAATTGCACTTGTCTACGTCATTCACGTGAAGTATCTAGCGTGTATGGTATAATAAAGTGTATGCTATATTGTTCAGCGTAAAAATGTTTCGCCAAAATAATGAGTTATCAGAAAGAGGCTTAGTATTTCAAATTTAAATCTGAAACGTGCTCCAACGTTCACCCAGCCACACTGATGATATTTTGTTATTGTGTTTGCTTTGTAAATGTGTTTTAATGGGTTTTAAATTCGTAGAAATTGTTTTAATTTCCAATTAGCCTTGTACTTACAATTCACTAAGTTGGTTTATACAGTCAAATGCCCGTAGCGAATAGACACAAGTCTATTCATTTTCGACACTTAAATGATTAACTTGCGACGTGGGCGTGATTGCCCTGCAACTGGTGAGGTTTATATTTTTAAAGCCGAATGCCAGTGTAACTTCATAGGAATTAGACGCCTAACATTCCTGTAATAATATGTAATTAAATTAGTATTTATTACATCTTTAGCTTATCCCTGTTGATGAATCTGGAAAAGGTACGGGTTTTGTTGTAAATTCTTAAAAAAATAGCACTAGCACCGTTACCGCCCTCTCCAGTGCCTTACACAGCATTCGAATACAGCGCGCTTCGCGGTGTAATCTTGCACTAGCTAAGTCACGAACATCGGCGTGTAAATGTGCGACACATTGCTGTGCGTTGACGAGTGACAAACGCCGGCTGAACAGACTGGACATTGGTTCACGGAGAACACACACGGCGTTGCTGCAGTTCCAGTGGTAGGTACTCCGCTCGACTGCGCGCCACTCGTAACTCCGACATGACGACCGTCTCGTCAGCCGGACGGCGGCAGACAGCTTCCAAGAACAGAGGTGTAGCTGCGCCCTGGGCGACCCGACACCAGCCTGATGAGTATCGTTAGGCGGTTGGCGGTGCTCGTGGGGGCGGTCACGGTTTAACCGCACANCAGCCTGATGAGTATCGTTAGGCGGTTGGCGGTGCTCGTGGGGGCGGTCACGGTTTAACCGCACAGCTGCCGCGGGCTATTATTATCCGGGGCGGGCATGCTTTGGGGCAGGTCGGAGACCATCTCTCGGCGGGGGGTGCACACACACTCTCTCTCTCTCTCTCTACGTCGCCCTGACTCATCAGCTGGTTTATCGACGAGGGGCATCGCGTTCCCTCGCCCAGTCGACACGACGCAACCTGTAATTTGGGAGGTTTCACAGGGCGGCCGCGGAAGGGCGCGGTGGGCTCTTGGGAATCCCTCCCTTCCCCCCTTCAGCACCCTTGGTAGTTTTGTACCCACATTTTTGTGCGCCCCCCTTGAGATAAATGTAATTGATGCTTATTAACGGTCCCGCTCTTGTGCCTTTTGGCCTACCTTAGAAAAGGGGGAAGTGACGGGGATGTACATACTAAACAACCAGGGAATCGAACCCGGGGTTTCTCGCACCGTTAGTCGACGTGAAACCAACTACTCAGAGAAGTTGGCTGCATATAATTGAATTATACTTGTCCTTTTTACTGTGGTTATTTTACCCTCAAGAATGTTGTTCGTAAATACCAGGTGTACGCTAATCTCATATCCGCCATATTTGACGTTACTTAGAATGGAATCACATGTGGATTTTAATTTTTTTTTTACCAGNTTTACCCTCAAGAATGTTGTTCGTAAATACCAGGTGTACGCTAATCTCATATCCGCCATATTTGACGTTACTTAGAACGGAATCACGTGTGGATTTTAATTTTTTTTTACATTACGTTTACTTGTTCATCAGCATGTTTGAAGTACCAGCTGTGTATCGCACTATCAAAGAACGTAGTATTTGTGTGCACATTTATTAGTGTTAACCTTTGTACGTTCGGTGACGGCTGCAGTTTGCCTACGAGATGTTGTGTGTCAGGCCGTCCACATACCCTGTTGCTGTGGCCGTGGCCGTTCAATATCAGTATGTTTCAACTCTCCAGCATTGTTTATAGTCAGCTGTACAATAGCATCACATGTGCTTATAGCAATCATTTTTTATTCCTGTTGATTAAATTCACTGTGGTTATTTCAAGCAATAGCTATTGATTTGAAAACCACGTCGTATTGATTCGCCGAGAATATAAATTAGTTTTCCTCTTTTAAGTTGTGAAACTTAAGATGAGTGTAGGTTGTCACAACAAATTTCTGTTTAATTAATTCACTTACTGAATTATTGATACAAAGTGCCACTTGTAACTGAAGATATTAACAGACAAGTGCAGATTTGTGGCATTGATTTAAGTTATGGATATGATAAAAATGTTCTTATCGCTGTCTTCAACGAAATTTGTATGGTTAAGGTTGACAGTTTTTAATCTCTTTTTATAATTGACAGCTAACCGTGGGAAAGTTGTATTGCCTGTATTTTAAACATCGTGTGTGTGTTGACGCGTGTGCGTGTGTGTTGTGTGTGTAGGCATATTATGTTTTTACGGCGTGTCGTAACTCTTAATTTAACTAAATTATGAATTTGCTTGGAAACTTGTGGATTTTGTAGTGGTTAATATTGCATAAAACGCTGTGATGAAGGACCCTCCTGAGAGGGATGTCCATGTGCCATTCTCATGTGATGATTTTCTTATGATGTGGAGATGTCTGGTCCAAATAGTGATTCCGTATCGTGGGTAACTCTAGGTCTTTCATTATTTTAAACTTAAATTTTTTTAATCATTCGCGAGGGATAGGTCTACTGTTGTCGTGACATAAGCTCAGAGATAGTAACGCGAACGTAGCAGCCTGCTTAGTTGGGCGAAACAGCAGGGAAACTTCTCCTGGCTGTTTATTGTAGCGGTCACTGAACCAGGTGATAACAGCTTTTTTTATGGCTATTGTGATAGAGTCTGTAATCTCTATTTTAGGAGAGCACTTTCAAAAGAGTGAACCTGTGGGAAAATTTATTATTTGACCTCCGACCCCGCCCTTCTCCCAAATAAATAATACACGAGCTCGCTTGGTTTTTCTTTTGTCGACGTAACCAAGTTTTAAGATAGGATAGGAAAATCTGAGGAATTTCGTGGTGAAAAGTTGCCAGCTGTGTGTGGCGTCACTGGGTCCACCGCCTTGTAGCCTGCGGGAAGAGCGGCATGAGAAGCAGGCCAGTTCCTCCCTCGAAGACGCCAGGGCGCCCCGATGGCAGTCCAATCCCCCCTCCCCCTTGATTACCCATGGACTACCCCTCATGTGTTATTAACCCCCTCGAGATCTCGACCGGAATTAGCCGATGCGCTATCGAGCCATAAATCTGGGCCGGCCTGTTTGTTCTGCTGCGGGCTCCGCAGCGCGCAGCAAGCGCCCAACTGACACCGCGAGAGCATCGTATTTCTCTGCGCGTGATTTATCTGGCCTGTGCTGCCGACTAGAGCTGGTCTTGCCCAAGCGGGTTCTGTCTCTGACGACCACCCCCGTGCGAGGAGGAACGTCGCCAATAACACCGAGGCTCCCCTCCTCATCCCTCCTCTCCTCACGACCCAGGCTTATCCTGGTTGGTCAGGTAACCGATTGTGCCCTCAAGGTCTCGATGTCGTGCTGTTATGCAATAACTGAACACTCGAATGTAGGTGTTGTCCGATTAGAGCGATTGTTTATGTGGGTCGCATCCATTTACTGCGTAAGCGAAGAGCAGCGGTAAATAAGAATTATGTTCAGCAATAAATATTTCAGACTTTTATGTTAACGTCGTGGTCGTAATGCATTTTTGGAAATGAAGTGTGAACTGACGTGACTCAACACATTTTGCCCCAGGCAAAGTATTAGAAAGCATATCCTCGTTAGCAGGGTGAGTGAGCCGTTGACCTCTATGCGGCTTTAGGTGTGTTTTGTGAACACGGGGGACTGACGTCATAGGTTTCTGTGACACCAAACAACTTAGACGTTCAACCAGGAAGTAAATTGTTTGATTTGTGGATGTATTGAAATCCCACGAGTTTCTCTAAACATCTCTTGTTTCCATTTAGAAATGTGTAGTACTTTGGAAAATCGATAGGACTGCCTTACATCACGCGGTTGGTCCATACAAATTGAAACTGTTTTCTATGCACGACTCACGCATTCAGTTTTCATATCGTTGGCAAACCTAATATTTCGCACTAAATATAAACCACGAAGGTCTTTCGCCCTCCGTCGCGCGAACGATAGCGTGCAGGATGCCGGCGGGGAAGCTTCGGGTTAGTCCTCGGAAAGTCAAGGAAGGCACTTCGTTTGATCACCCCTGATGTGTGTAAAACAGAAAACTCGTGAGCAGTACTATAAAATTTGAGTCGAATAGATTAACACAGTGACTTGTCTGCTACTTTCTCGGGAGATAGTCGGAAAATATGTCGTGCCGGAATAAAAAGAATTACGGAGCGAACGTTTTTCACAGCGTGTTATGTATCCAACCTTTGGCTTTAACTTCGCGTGATGCATGTCGTAAACGGGCCAGTGCAGTCGGTATCATTCAGTATCTGTCATTTGCATTAAATTGAACGCCTCCACCGATGGCCTGATGGGTTTTTTTTCCCCCGTAAACTATCGTAACAACCGCAGATGAACGCAAAGATACGTATACGTTCTTGGTAGCAAAAAAAAAAAAAAAAAAAAAAAATTTACTTGAGGACGGAGGGGGCATCATACAAGTTGGAAAAGTTTTTTTAATAGAGAAAAAGTCCATTCGCATTGCCGTAAGTGTCGCTGCTCGCGGGGCGACATAAAATTTGACAGTCCGGTTGTGTGATTTCAAACATTTTATGGTAGTAAATTAAGTCATGATGTTCCTCTTGCAGGACCGGTGATTGCATAATTTATTTGATGTGTGCCACTCGGGCTTGCGTTGTCCTTGAAGTTACTGCCACAATGGTTGATGCTAACGTAGCCGCTACTGATCCCAGTTCGTCAATATTTTGGAATGCTCTTTGGGATCGACCGTGAAGAGACCGACCAGTCCTCTCTTATTTCAATAAAAGGCTTTTTGGATTGGATAATTCCAAGTCATCGACGTTAAGATATTTCGCAGACTGTGTAAATGCATTCTGCATTTCTTGAACACAGGTGGCGGTATGAATATATATTCCTGAAAGGAATCTCACCTGTCAAATTTAAAAGTGTAGTTTATGTCTTGTTGCGTACACGTAACTCGGAGGAAGATAGCGCAGTTCACTCTCTCATAAAAGCTGTTTACGATGAACTGAGTATAGTTTAAATCAACCTTTGAGAAATATCACTGCCCCTACCTGTATTTATTTTAACTGGCGCACTGAGTGACATGCGTCCTGTAAAGTTTGTAACGACGGAGAGAAAGTATTTCCATATCTTAACGTTGAAATAAAAGTGTTAGGTAAAACATTAGCGATAACCAAAATGAGTTTTCTTCCTTTCTGTTTNATTGGATAATTCCAAGTCATCGACGTTAAGATATTTCGCAGACTGTGTAAATGCATTCTGCATTTCTTGAACACAGGTGGCGGTATGAATATATATTCCTGAAAGGAATCTCACCTGTCAAATTTAAAAGTGTAGTTTATGTCTTGTTGCGTACACGTAACTCGGAGGAAGATAGCGCAGTTCACTCTCTCATAAAAGCAGTTTACGATAAACTGAGTATAGTTTAAATCAACCTTTGAGAAATATCACTGCCCCTACCTGTATTTATTTTAACTGGCGCACTGAGTGACATGCGTCCTGTATAGTGTGTAACGACGGAGAGAAAGTATTTCCATATCTTAACGTTGAAATAAAAGCGTTAGGTAAAACATTAGCGATAACCAAAATGAGTTTTCTTCCTTTCTGTTCTTATAATGCATCTAAGTGTAAGAATTAGCAGATATGTAAATTATTTACTTCTCTAATAATTTCACAGTTTCATTTNCTTATAATGCATCTAAGTGTAAGAATTAGCAGATATGTAAATTATTTACTTCTCTAATAATTTCACAGTTTCATTTTAACGACGCAGGAACAAAGTGATCAGGCCTGTGGCAGTGTTAATATTGCATGTGGCGGAAGAATACGTATCGTGCATGCAAGCAGATCTCAGGCAGGGCTTTCAGAATTGATCAGTTTACCGTGAACAGCCTAAAACGGTACATTTCTGTTGAAACCAGAAGCGGAGATGCTGCTTGGATTGTACAGCACAAAACATTTTGTGTTCACAGACGGAAAAAAAATTTCAAGTAAAGTATGTAAGAATAACATGCAAGGCTCTGCTTCATTGCGTTACGGCATTTAGCGAGCGAAACGCTGTCCTCGTTGAATAGAGATAATTACAGTCGTTCCGAAACAGATGAACGCATTCTAACAGGATTTGTGGATTAGAATGACTCACCGTACACATTTTGTTTCGAATAATTTAATATAGAAAAGGTGTTAAGTATTTTGCGAAGTTGATAATTTTAAACTACTATTAGCAGCATTGCTACTATAATCGCCGTCAGGAGACATTCGATTATTTTTCGGTAATTTACACATATTTAGCAATGAAAAATGAAACGTTAATCAAACTGCATTATTAATATGTATGGATAATGTTGTAATTATAATATAACTCTGATATATGTAACAGAGCTAACAGTACCACAAGTCAACCATAAGAAATTTGCTAATATTTGAAGGGGAATGCATGCAAAGAAAAAAAGGGGGCCCTCCCCCTCCAACGTACCGTTTCCGTTCCACCATTTTAAATCGTGGCCGTAAAAAATATACTTATTAAATTCCTAAAGCAGGGGANGGGTTTATGTCTCCTCATGCCAATCCGAATTTTTAGGTAGTTACCGCAGTATGATATTGTCGGATCGGAAAGTAACTTCCGTGCCTCTTGCTAGCCTTGCATCATGAAAATATGTGTTGGTATGTAATCTTTGTATTGATAATTACAATGTTGTGTCAGCTAAATAAATATTGGACTTTGTGAAATGTATTTGTAGACTTTGTTTACATATTCTGTCTTAAAAAATTAATTAGTACCGGAGGAACACGCACGATTTTGTAATTACATAAGCTTAATTACTTCTAAATTTTAACAATGGAAGTCATACAATTTTTATGGGAAGAGACCACTGTACCCCTATTTTAAAGGCGGTCTATAGTGAGTTTGTAATTTTTATAACAATCCTCTTCCGTCCCCAAAACGTTTTCAGCAATTTCGATTCTCCCCTCCGAAAAATGTATCTGAGTGCGCCACTGTTTTTAAACCAGTTTTGAAAAGTTGTCAAATTTTTTACATATGTGCTGATTTCTAAATGTTGTTATTTTTTAATCTTAGCTTATTTCTTTTATTCTGCTTTCAGTTTAGTACCGCTGTAGGTCTGTAATCCTCCTCTTCTCTTTCTTCTAGTTGTTTGTAATTGTGACACCGGTGTTCTTTCTCGCATGCACATTTTTCCATTTTTATGCTGTGGTCGATCTATTTTGTACTGCATGTAATCATTTGTTGGCGATCTGAGTTAAATACATAATAAGATCATTTTTTGTTGTTGTTGTTGTTGTATATTATATTGTCAGCTGAGGTTTGTTTGCGACAGAAAGTCAAATAGTCGCTGCGATGTACTTTTCGGTATCCTGTCATGTTGGGTGAACATGTCCTAAATAATTTTTTTATGGAAACGGTAACGGAAACGGTACGTTCGAGGGGGAGGGGGGGCCCCTCCCCCTCGAACGTACCGTTTCCGTTCCACCATTTTAAATCGTGGCCGTAAAAAATATACTTATTAAATTCCTAAAGCAGGGGACATTGCGACGTATAATCGATAACTCCGTGATGGTGGTGATCAGTCTCTCGTTGCTTATATTTTGCGGTTGTGTGGGCTTGCCAGTTTCCGTGTTGGCGTCAGGTTGTTGGTACTCTCCATTCACGGTTACTTCCAACTTTTGTGAAGCCGTGTTAAAGTTCTACTACCAGGATATTCCTCCGCCGCTTGCAAACAAAGCTTAACCCAGTCTAGAAAATGTACACCAAAGGAACAGTGCACCGCATTCATGCGCACTCAGTGTAATCTTATTTTACGAAATAACTATTTTTTACTAGGTATTACCATCATACCTGTTTTCTTCTAACGGTTTTTATTAATATTAATTATAACTGAAATATTATAATTTATCGATGAAATATAAGTAAAGTTTGAATTTTACCAAAATTAAGGTACTTTTGCGCAAAGAGAAGTATAAACCGCTTGAGATACTTGACATATTTAGCAAATAACGAAACACTTCATACATGGTGTGCTGTTTCAAAGGTTGGATTTAAAAACAGTGAAGGCCCGCGCGTTGTTACGAACGTAGCTGTAACAGAGAGAGAGATGGAGAAGTATGCAGTGTCGCGTGGTATCGCCGCGCGAGCAGCCGAAACAGGCGATCGCATCTGCGCTCACGCAGTTTTTGTTTCGCGCCTGGTTCCCTCAGCCACCCCCGCGACTGTCGACCAGCGTCAATATTCGCTCCGGTGTTCGGCGGTGCCTTTGTGTGTCGTGATCAGTCGCAGACCAGAACCCTCCCAGGCGAGAGCCTAGCCGGGCGTGCCCTTAGTGGGCAACTCTGCCCCCCCCCCC
>NQII01001388.1:67501-110283 GCA_002778355.1 Clitarchus hookeri | reverse complement strand
TCGAAAAAAAAAACATCCGGTCTACGCGGGCCACGGCAGCTCTTCGCCTAATTGCGACCGGCCATTTCCTCCCCCACGGCAACACTCTCATTGTTCCTTGCTGCTCACTCCACCCTTCACAACAACGCTATTTCTAATTTAGTTTTTTGGAATCAACTGCTGATTGTGGTTCTAGACGTCGGTTACTCCCTACTTTCTTTTTATTTTCTGTAGTTGCTTTGTTCATAAGGTTGTAAAACATACTCGTGAATAAGCGTATTTCCCGTTGACCTCGTGACTTCTGTCCGACGACGCGCCGGTGAACTATTTATTTTCTGAAGGCAGACGGAGAGTGACATCTAATGAATCACCCGACTGTATAGAATGCAGAACTCATTAGAAAGTAGTCCACCTACTACCAGAATCGTCGTAAAGGTACGATTTATGTTGCATGCGAAAGAAGAATGCTCTTATACACTGACATGCCAAAAGTCAAGGAATACGGGTTGGTATCGTGTAGGTCCTCCTGTAAAGAGATGTTGACCCATGCCGCCTAGATAAATACCCACATCTCCTCGCTGCTTGTAATAGGTGCAGGATCTTGAATGCGAATTGGCCTCCCCACCACGTCCCATAAATGCTCTATGGGATTCATTCACACCAGGCGAACGAGGTGGCTACAGCGGTCTTTGAATCTCTCCAGAATGCTCTTCGAACAAATTTTGGACGGTGCATTATCCTGCTGGAATATAATGTTAACGCGCTAACGCTCGCACGAGACGCGAGTTCCATGAGCTGTGTGGCTGTGTGGGGGGTGACCCACCTCGACTCTCCCCTCCCCAGAGACAGACCCCCTTGATCTCGGACAGCCGTATGAATGATTGACAGCGGCGACCTGTCTGGCGTCACAGCCTCTCCTCCTCCCCTCTCTTGAAGAAACCGAGACTTTAAAGAACGCGCAAGAACATTCTGGGTACTAGGACACTCGGCGCAACGCGGCATTTAGAGAAATTCCTGGGCGACAGCCTACGACCCTATACATATTAGAGCGGTCTAAGGGTCGGCAGTCTTTTGGTAGAAGTCATTTTTCTGAGTGCGGTAACCGAGCAAAGACGACGGGAGATAGCGAGAGACGACGGCGGACGAGGTGTTTGTGGTGTGAATGGTCGAGAGGGCGTGAAACCTGACGAGTGAAGACTACTGTGCATGAGGACGCTCGGAGAACTCTAAAACATTGCGGAATGGTGGGATCTGGACTAAACTGAGGTGGGACTGTATGAACATGTGATACGGACTTTATTGTAAATATTGGACATATAATTTATTAGGTTTTGATACAGTGTCTATTGTGACTGAGTTTAGTTATTTAATTACATTAATTTCCTTGCGGTAATTGTAAATTGTCCTGATAGAAATGTATTAATTCTAAATAGCAAGAAATACCAGTATATAGTAAGACATTGAGACGGAGTATTTTCTTTGTAATTATCTTAAATAAATTAGGAAATTATAATTAATTATTTTATTTTATTAAGACATCCATCCCTTAACGGACCTGGTTTAGCTCACCGACTTTGAGAAAATTGTAACAATGCCATCGCTGTGGGGTACGTGAATTCCATGAAGGGTTGCGATGCATTGTCATGACCAGCACACCCACGCACACACAAACACACACACACACACACAATTTCAGAGCACAACTGATAGAGGTCTGGGCACTTCCAAGACTTAACGGTACGGTATTGCTTCCGACTTTTAACTTTACCTACCGCTATCCCATGACTTTTGGCATGTTAGTGTATTTTGTAACATTGTAAAGTATTTTACTACGATTTACTTAGGTCCATTCCAATGTTTAAAGAAACAAATTAAGAAGGGTCCATGTTTATACAAGATTTAAGCGTATTTCAATTATGGTTTGCTTCAAAAAGCACATTTCGCGAGAAAATCTTTAATTATTGCAATCATAATAATTACTACGTTTATGTGTAAAAATAAATATTGGCACTAATGTTTAAAAAAAATATTTTAATAGTATATTTTATGTACGTTTATTTCTGTTATCAAAATTATATATTTCGTGGCTGAAATTAATGTGCATAATATTAGACATTAAATATATTTGTTAATATTATTCCTAATCTTTATTAAATACAATTAGAGTAATTATTATGCTGGTTTTTCCTTAATGAAAGTTATCTTGACAAATGTGCTTTTTAAAGCATCTAGATTGAAAATAGGGCTACGCTTGTATTTTGATTAAAAATTGGCTCTCTTTAATTTATTTTGAAACTTTTAATTAAGTGGGTAAATTAAATCAAAGTATTTTACAATATTGCAAGATATGTGCATTAATATGTTGCTACGCAACATAAATTGTACTTGTCTGTCAATTTTGGTAGCATGTGTACTAATTTTGAATGAGCCATGCATATTGCAAGGTCGGGGGAGTGCTGCATTTGAATCCACTCTCCTATCTTTAAATCTGTAAATTCCTGCCACTTTCTCTATTTGCTGAATTTCAGTTTACTCTTTCCTCTGTGCTCACGCATTTTGGTACGTTTGATACTAATTTTAATTCAGTACGTCGGTTTTATCCCACCAGTAATGAAAACAATTTCTCCGTTCTCAATATCGTAACACTTCTACAATAATTAAAAAATTCCTGTAAGATTGAAATTGCTCTGGACTGTTGAGTCATTATGACAGTGGTAATGATTACTTTGAGCAACCGCCATCTCATCTACACTACTCTGTCTTTTTTTTTTACTTCTAAAAAAAATTATGACAACCAGTTGCAAAAAAAAAATTGTAGCGCTAATACAAGTTTTTGTTATAAATGTTCAGTATATATATTTGTAATGTTACAAATTAACGATTCTAATTCAACGAACCGAGAGCGCACGAACGAATGATCAAGTGAGTAATCCCCCCCCCCTCCTCAATAATGCTCTTGAAAAAATAATAGAAACAGTAGAATTTTATGAATTTATATAAAAAAAATAAAATTAATGCAATTTGACGGTACTTTAACTACTTGAACACGCAGCCTTCGGATTATAACACAAGCGCTTTACCGCACGTCCAATTCATTTTTCAGGCTTTAATTACAGTTGCACAGTTTGAGTATTATAACTGTAGAATACGTTTATTGTTTTATGAACTTTGCGTCAGGATGACAGTAACTGGTATTGAAAACCAACACATTATCATTACATTCTGTTCGGTTGGTTACAAAAATAACTGGGCAGAGGAAAAAAACACAGTGGCGTGATGGTATGAGCCTATCTTTGTCAGGAAAGAAAAGTAAAAAGGCAACCAAGTTTTTTACATTGGAAAGAACGTTTTAAAAGAATGTATTCCTCCCCCTTCCCCTTTTCTAATTTAGTTGTTATTAATATAATTTCATGCGTAAATACATTCCCTGCTTCAAGTGAAGTAATTACGCACGATATAATCGTTTGCAACTTTGTCTTCGCGACTCAAAAGTGATTCGTAGTAATTACAAAAATAATTTTAGATGTAACTTTATTGCATAGTTACAAAGTTTTGTAAATGTAGAAAAAATTCTCAGCAAAATTTACAATAACAAATGTAGTTTATGTATTTTTTTCGTATGCGTTTTCCAATTTCTCAAGATTCTGTTCCAGTATCACGATGTGGCGGCTGTTTTGGGTTCTCATTTTTGGAGAATGCGTTAGCTATTATCTTAGTGCCGGAATGAAGCTTCTTTCGTAATGCCTCACACCTTCCCGGAGATAAAGTCAAACCTGTACGTAAACAGTGCGGTAACAAAGGCACCGCCTGATATATTACCCAGAGAAGAAAACGTTGCCGTGTAGAGACCGCTTTAGTGGAGGTCGATAACCTCTGAATTCCACTCACCCCCCTTTGTCATCATCGTGCTCTGATCGCACAAGGGATGGAAAAAAAAAAAAAAAAAAACACGGTATGCTCCCAGTTTGTCGACGCTCACAAATCCTAATTATCTTACATTTTTTCAACACTGAGGCACAACGGATGTCGGAATAGCGATCATCGGTGCCTGTTGCATGATGATGGGTTCCTGTTACGTACTTCACATGTAGTATGATTATGACGAGTCAGGTGCATCGGTGTCTGGCGTAGGAGCTAGGCGCCGGCCGGCTGCCATCTTGGATCCATGTGATTTTGATTTTGATCACTGACTCCAAAAAATGAAAAACATTTATAAAAATTTATATTAAATTAAAAAATGTATTTTAAAAATGTATTTAAAAAAAAAAACTTAAATTTCGTGAGGTCCTCCACACCTCCTACACCCATAATCTTCCCGCCATCTTGGTAGGTGCAGTTCACCATCTTGGTAGGCGTCACAGACACTGTCCGACATCTTGGTTTTTTTTTGTTTTCATTTGTTTATACATTACTGGAGTTCGGCCAATTAGTCGCCCCCCCCGCCCCCATCCAATATATTTAATTGCTTCACCAATGTTTCTCATTGGCAAATTACTCGGATGTTTTCGGAAACCTTCGTTTCGACCAATCGTTGGCCTACTATAATCGCGAGGGCGGACTATTTTTTCCTCTGAAAACTCTTTATAAGACGCACCCCGAGCCCCCTCGGGAAAGCAGTCATTTTTCTCGCTCTTAGAAATGTACGCATGTTTTCCGAGTGGCCATAAAATCCTTTCGGCCATTTTTTAAAATTTGGAAGGGTGTTATTGCTTAGTGCCTTGGACAAACTAGACGAGTTACCGTACTGCCGAAATAATTTTTCCTGGTCAACGCACCTTACGAAATTTCGACCGTATTAAAGTATTTGCCGGCCTACCTGCAGCAGGACGACGACATACAGGACTACCAACCGCGCAAGGTGTATTTCGAGGGCTGCGCCACCTCGGATCCCGACACGCCGCATCGTAGGGGTTTGTGCAAGGCCCGCCCAGCAGCCCTCGCGACGACGTCCGCGCCCATGGAAGACGACGTGCCTGTTGAAGACGCCCTCCCCGTAGAAGACGATGTCTCCGTGCAAGCTACCTATTCGCAAGCTGTACCTGTGGAAGATGCTCCCCTTCAAGAAATTAACTGGCAAGAAATACCCGGCGAGGAAACCAACCCAGAACACAGGTTCCCGATGTGTATGGACCTCGATAAAGTTTTAAATGACTTTGTAAAAAAATGGTGAAACTCGGTGTGTGCTTGGGAACTTGAAATATTTTTTATATATTACAAAAATCGTATGAAATGTTTTGCAACATCCAAGGTTTTCGCTCGTTGGACTCGTACACCATCAAGCCGATTGCCATCTCGTACAGTAACGAATACGAGAAAACAAAACTTTTAACTTTTTTTACCGCCGTGTCCATGGAAGCACCTCGACCGCACCACGCATCAGGCTTATCGCCTACAGACATACGAAATGCATTGACTAAGGTGGGATGAGAAAAATATTCCGTACGAGGAAATTCTGACAATACTGGACTCTGCCATAATCCCCTAGTATTCTGTGTATGTGTTGTTTGGAAGACGCCAAGAGTCGGCGATTCGCAATACGTGTCCAATCGGAACGAACTTTGTAGACATTCATAAGCATTGCCGCTGCCCGCCGTTTCGACAGCTCCTTGAGACGTACGCCACAAAACTTCACAGTGCTAAAATCAAAGATATTTCTGTGCTCCATGCAACTCCGAAACCCTAAAACTGTGGAGTTGATAACCCATGGTACATTTAAAAAAAAATATTGTGTGTAATGCCCTCTAAGACTCAGAGAAGAAAAACATGTAATAAAAGTATCCCTTGTATTATGCAGAAGAAGAATAATATTGTTATGTGTGTGCATAAATAAATGTGTTTAAAAAATATGTAATTTTTATATCTAGTTATGTCCTGCTCACATAAGTTTAAAAAAAACACTGTTGGTAAAGAAAAAAATATTTAGTTTATATCAGTTTTGTTATAATTTGAAGAAAAATTAAAATCTTAAATGAGACTGTAGTCGTCACTAAAACAAAGTATAATATATTTTACTTGTATGAATTTAATTATTTAAAATAATAAATTGATGATAAGGGGAAAAACACTTTGCAAATGAAGGCGGCCTCGAAAAGTGTCTTTAGATGTGCCATGTAACAGCGCCAGAGACGGTCGGAGTTAAGGTTTGCACCACGTGCCATGCCGTATTCACCACTTGGGAGCCGTGCATAAGATGAACTTTGCTCTTCCTGCTGAACACACAGCGGACAGGCGCGAGCCACATGGAGCTTGGGAAAGGAGGCGAGTAGCTCGCCTACAGCGGTGGCTTCATGCTAGCTATGTTAAATTTATAATTCCAACTGAGATCAATTGCTTATTCATATATCATGTAAAACTTTAATACGTTGGAAAAATAACATGCAAATGCAAATATTTTACCGTACAAACATTAATACGTCGGAAAAAAGAAACACACTTTTGTATTTAGCCCATTCGATAATACACACAAAGGCACGCTGACAGGAGGGTCCAGGTTCGACACTTAAGAAATATATACACATTACCCCTATTGATGAAAAAAATATATATACACATTACCATACTGATTTATGAAAAACAGACATAACGAATCGATGGGGACAAACAGAACATACTGATGAAAATCATTATACCAGTTACCATACTAATTCGTAAAAAGAAAGACAAAACATTCCTTAAAAAAATAAAACTCTTGTCACATACATTCCAAACACATTTAAATCAAAATAAATGCCAGCGCAAGGGAAAATATGATGTATAGAAGTGTCTGCACCGTCCATTCATAATCAGTTTCACATTATTTAACAATGCTTGGAATATTTCGCATGCAAAATATAATTATAGAATAAATATTTATTATGTCGATCACATCAAATGTGGAACATCAACAAATACTAAAAGAAAATTGTACCGTTAGTACACACAAAAAAAAACATGCATACACCAAGTTAAGAAAAAAAAAAATATGTATATATATTTATGAAACGAGTAATAGTTTTACTCAAACTTAAAGCATTTAGAGAATTAATCTAGCACCCATGCGTGCATACATTACAGCCTAAACAGGGATACAAATGAAAGCACGAGCTCCTCAGCACACATGTACGGATTTATTATGTTACAAATTATATTTTTACATTAAGTGAAACTTTTAGCAGGGTTTTTACGCCAAAATCTCTCTCTTGGCGATCCAGGAATCCTCACGTTTGGAGTGTTCCAGCCACCGCACGTACACGCGACCATTACGTCGTTTCTGCACCTTCTCCAGAAATTACACGTCTGGAAACTGCGTTACGAACTACCTTTTCAGCTAGCTCGTACTTGAAAGTATGTTGGGGGCGTATCTCAAATAACGACTCATGATTTGGTAGAGCACAACAGTATGACTAGAGTTTTATTACAATTAAGCTTTTACAATAACTATTTATGTTACTATTGATCGGGGGAACTTTACGTTGAATTTAAGATGATTATTATTTATATTATAATACTTCACGTCATTTTATTTAACCCTATGTGGAAAGTCATCACCTTGTTAATGTTGCCGGAGGCTGATTCTAAGAGACGGTTAGCGACGGCCGGACACCCATCTTCTTGGTCTGCTTCGCTGGAAGGGTCGCCCAAAGGACTAAAGATGACTGACGACGACGAGACGGTTAACGACGGCCTATATCAAGCGCGTGGTTCTGCGGCCCCGCTCAGTGACCGGTGGAGGGGATTTCTGCATCTATCGACGACCAAATGGTGGCGTTGCAATCCCGCTCGTTTATGTTTGAAGGTGTGATCAGGCAAGCCGTTCAGCTAAGGCCTGACCACACCATAACAGCGTGCATTCTCCGACTTGAGCGGCCTGGCCCAGGCATACTTGAAAAAGGATCAATTATGGTCAAATGTAGCGGTGACCTTTATTCACACGAGCAAAGTCTTGCATTTTGATCTAGTCATATTGGAAAGTATCGTCCAGCCCTTTCATGACGTATTTTCTGCGTGGGTATTTGTGCAGCTCGTCAGCAATAGCATACTTGCTCATTTCGAAATTCAGTGAGTTCTTCGATGATGGAAATTATTTCGTTCGTGTGCGAGCGGTTTCCTGCTGCCTGCGAAGCAATCAGAAGTCTCAGCCTATATACTACCTCATTCAGATCATCCCAATACTGATAGTCGAATTTTCTCCGCTCACCTATTTCGGAGTCGAACCTGAACCACCAATTTCAGGTACCCTAGGAAACAGTCGGGTTATAGTGGGGAATTTTTCGTGCGCCGTGTCTTTAAATTAATGTGAGGCAGGGTTATTCTCGGCGTAATATCCGTGACATTGCTTTAACAAAAGGCGGTGCTTGCGCAAATCCGAATCGGTGTAGTGTCTAGGGCGCCTATGAAAGAAAAGTTCGCTCAATCCCTGCTTGATTTTCACCTCGCGCTTGCCGATCTGCAGAACATCCCTGGGAAAACATAGAAGTTCCGTATTTTCAAGGTACCATTTTCCACCAATTTTCTGCAAACCATAAGTCTTGTCGGCAGTACGGTCAGAGTAGGAAGTGCTGTAATGAGATAGAAGAGTACCCTCATCGGGCCCGTGTCCTCGTGTTCGTTTCCATTCTCGCGCATGCAGGAGTAAATAGCTAATGAGAAACATTGGCGGAGCAATTAAATATATTGGAATGGGTGGGCAGTTAGCCAGTGAGAATCAGGAGTGGTGCAATTGTTCAATTACATACACTGGAGAGAAAAAAACTGGTATATGCGTGCGTATGCAAATAACAGAGGTAAGGAACCAATCAGAGTAACGCGATGCGGTCGGCAGCGCCTATATAAGACAACAAGCGTCTGGCAAAGTTGCTAGATCGGTTACTGCTGCTACAATGGCAGGTTATCACGATTTAAGTGAGTATGAAAGTGGGGTGTTATAGTCGGCGCTCGAGAGATGGGACATAGCATCTCCGAGGTAGCGATAAAATTTGGATTTTCGCCTAGGACCATTTCGCGAGTGTACCGTGAATATCGGGAATCCGGTAAAACATCAAATCTTCGACATCGCTGTGGCCGGAAAAAGATCGTGAACGAACGGGACAAACAACGACAGACGAGAATTATTAAACGTGACAGACGTGCAACCCTTTCTCAAATTGGCGCAGATTTCAATTCTGGGGCATCGACAAGTGCCAGCGTACGAACTATTCAACGGACCATCATTCAATGGGCTTTCGGAGCCGAAGGCCCACTCGTGTACCGTTGTTGCCTGCACGACACAAAGCTTTACGCCTCGCCTGGGCCCGCCAATACCGCCACTGGACTTTTGATGACTGGAAACACGTTGCCTGGTCTGACGAGTCTCGTTTCCAATTGTATCCGGTGGATGGACGTGTACGGGTATGGAGACGTCCTTATGAATCCATTGACCCTACATGTCAATAGAGTACTGTTAAAGCTGGTGGAGGCTCTGTCATGGTATGGGGCATGTGAAGTTGGCGTGAAATGGGACCCCCGATACGTTAAGATACGACTCTGACAGGTGACAGATACGTAAGCATCCTGTCCGATCACCTGCACCCATTCATATCCATTGTGCATTCCAACGGACGTGGACAATTCCAGCAGGACAATGCGACACCCCACACGTCGAGAGTTGCTACCGAGTGACTCCAGGAACATTCTTCTGACGTTAGACACTTCCATTGGCCACCTAAATCACCAGACATGAACATTATAGAGTATATCTGGGATGCCTTGCAACGTGCTGTTCAGAAAATATCTCCACCGCCTCGCACTCCTATGGATTTGTGGACTGCCCTGCAGGATTCATGGTATGAATTGCCTCCTGCATACCTTCAGACATAAGTCGAGTCCATGCCACGTCGTCTTGCGGCACTTCTACGTGCTCGCGTGGGCTCTACACGATATTAGGCAGGTGTACCAGTTTTTTTTTGCTCTTCAGACTATATTGGAAGGGGGGAGTGTAGGGGTTAGTCGTCTGCTGGGCGCGGAGCTGGGTATGGCACCACCAATAAATGACAANGGGGGGGGTCAGAAGTTAAGGGTCGCTATTCACGTGGATCCAAGATGGCGGCAGGCAGGCGCCTAGCTCCTACGTCAGACGTCGATGCCCCAGACTCATCATAATCATTCTACCGTTTAGGTGTTACAGTTTTCCGCCCTTGTGGGAGGTACTGCCATCCCCAAATTCATTTTCTGGTGTAAACACTGCTGCAGTATATGCATGTGCAGCATACAGACACACACACACACACACATTCACACCTGTAGTAATTAAAGAAAACTCAGCCTCAGTTGTAATGTCTTCTTTAGCTCATTAGGTACCTGTAGTAGACTCGCTACTGTTGGTAGATAGGCACAAAGAGTACAAGTCGTCGTCTATTACTCGATTAAGTGAAATTTGGAAGGCGTAATTTTAGTTAGACGGCGAGTTACGGAGCAAACAGATGATACCTCAGCGCTACAGTCAAAAACATGGCGATCCATGGCGTTTCAAGAAACATTCAGGCGTCCCTTTTATTCTAGTTGTGGCGTGGTCTAACAGTAATTAATGGCCCCCGCTCGATTGTGCATACTCTCAGAATATCTTGTATTTCACTGTAGTCGTTCACTACTACAACTTCATCTGCAATTACGTATTTAACTTTAAGGTGCCTAATATGTCAAACGAGACGTGTATAGAATTGTAAGAGAATGTGAAGATACTTCTCATTTTAGTTGTAATTAGCATTTAAATATAATGTTTCACCTGCCGGAAGTAGAAGGAATTCTGTTGTGAGTGTTGCAGGCCAGACAGATATGTTTGAAATGACTTAGTGAGGCCTGAAATGGACACGCTGTCTTTGCTCAATATGAAATTCCTGGAAGGCATGACTTGCAAACAATTAACAACATTTGTAGTTTGGCAAAATATTATATATATTAGATATCTCTGTTGCTATGGTCTATTCGTGTTTTCTTCGCCCTTTTTGAATCGAACCTTTGAAATATCACCCCATGCATGACGTGTTTGGTTATTTCCTAAATATTCCATAAATCACAAACTTTTTTTACTTCTGTTCACATACAACTACCTTATTTTTGGTCAAATTGAAATATTACATATAGTATATTTTAGTTATAATATTTCATTCATAATTAATATGGACAAAATACAGTGAGAAACAGGTGTGTTGGTAATGCCTAGTAAGAAATAGTTCTTATGAAAATTACTGTTACAGTGAGTGCGCATGAATGTGGTGCGTTGTACCTTTGGTGTAATTTTCTAGCCTCGGCTAAGCTTTGTTTGCACGAGGCGGAGAAATATTCTGGAATTAGAACTTCAGGAGGGCTTAAGACAAGTTGGAAAAGTATCCGTAAATTGATTATAACTTAGTTTTAGGGCCAAATTGTTTTTATTTGCCTGATCTGAAGAGTTATAATCAAACACAATTAGAAATAAAGTTCTTGCTCAAGATGAATAACCGAGGTGGGACATCATTATTTTTAATAACATTATCTGTCGACTGTGTACATTTTCCCGTGCTCATTTTAGTTAGGTAGTTGGTAGTTGTCATTTATGAACATGATATAGTATTCTTAATTTATAGATTTTCTACATGCCGCCTAAATATTTACTGTGTATGTACTGTAGATATTTCACTTTCTTTAGTATGTATGTTTTATAATTTTATTAAGAGAAGCATTTTTGTATTGTTTAATTTAGAATTATTATTCTTGTCTGTAGTTAGTGAAAGACAAGGTCGTGTCGTCTAACTTCGCCAAATGTTAAAACAAGTCTTAAACTAAATAAATAAATTGGAAAAAAAANAAGACAAGGTCGTGTCGTCTAACTTCGCCAAATGTTAAAACAAGTCTTAAACTAAATAAATAAATTGGAAAAAAAAGTACCGCCGACGGGATAAGATTGTGGGATTTGTTCTTCGAAACCTGCTTGAAGTAGAGAAGTATGTATTACTGGAATAAGGCAGAAACCATATGTAGCCGATTAACATATTTATGTAAGGTACTGGTCTGTCATTTCTAACCGTACTGGAGAATAAACGTATATATGTTGTGGTGAGGGTGGAGAAGCGGTGGAATGACAGTGCGAAGCAACCTGTAACACCCGGAGGAAACCATACATGATTCGCATGGCCACTACGCTTCCGAGATTTCTGGAGTAATATTTAGTTATCAGTAGCTGTAAACTGCGTCATTTTCAGTATCTATAGAATGCAATTAAAGTGCAAGTAAGTTGTAGTGTGAACGTATGCAACTTGGTGGTTTTCATATTGCAACTCGTGAGCTGTACGTAAGTTAAAACTACTTAAAAATAACCCTATGCGTTTAATTTAGTACTATATAGCAAAGATGGATCGTACGTGAAATAAGCTATAAATATGCACCGATACATAAACGTGAAGTGATTGTTTCTGCCTGGTAAGTCTCAAAAGTCCAAATCATTCCAAAGAAGTGAAAAGCGTCACGGAAGAGGGATGATTATCGGGAGCGTTTTGAAAAATGTTTAATACCGAATTCCTTTGTCACTGGGAGCGTGGCCGGTGCGGAAAACGTGCCCATCCGCTCGCGACTTACTTTTAATTATTTTTCTTTTGAGAAGGGAGGCTTGGAATGGAGCCGGGGCCTCTTTGTGTGCCGGACGCAGAATCCCGCCCCCGACAAAGTAGAGTCGCCGCTTGCTCGAATAGGAGTCAAAACATTCCAGCATGCAGCATGAGTCGCGGGAAACTTGGTTCTCAAAACGCGCTCTCGTATCTTCGTCGTGTTTTTGTGCCCATTAAACTCCCATAAGCACCAGGAGTGATGTCGGTTTCTCCGGCGCTGTTTCTTTCTGCGTCTTTTATGTTTTGTCAGTAGCGAAGCTTTACGGAAGTGGGAATTTTGTTGGCAGTGTTATCTTGTGCGTTGTTACTTTAATAAAGACATAACCAACAAAAACTCTCTACGTTGATCTTCGGAGTACAATTGTCGACATGCCAACAGCGAATACTGTTTCAAGTTTTACTCGATAAGCAGTGTCGAAACTGTTTTGAGTACATAATAAATTAAAATGAAATTATTTACGATTAAGTTACAGTGTCAAAAAACTTTTATTATTCCTCTACGTATGTAATGCTCGAGGAAAAGTTTACTATAAATGTAGTTTATGCGCATATAGTGTGAGTATTTGATTTGTCCTCTGTTGGTCTAATGGATTTATCTTTAAAACGAAATCGTTATCAGAAATAGGGCACCGGTGTTGAAGCAGATGAGGCATTTATATGTACATGTAAAATATATCTTCATTCACAAGCTGAGCGCCGTCATTGATATAAATATGTGTAAAGACAGCAGCGCTGGAACCCTACCGCTGAAAACAAGGGAATTGCATGCTATTTAGTAATCAAAACGTGACGGACCTGGGTAAACTCGTAACCTTCTATGCTTTCGGAAGGAGTGGGTAAGTGCGTGGAATAAGACTCGTCATGTTGTTAGTTCTTCTACCCGCCCTGACATCCCGATTGCTCGGGATTTTTTTCAGTCGGTTCTGCGCAGGTCCTGGCATCCATAAATTATTTTGATCAAGAAGACGATGCATGCTAAACTAGAGAAACAAATTTCCGATGTTGACTAGTGATATTAATTGGATGAAATAGTAAACGATGTTTTGTTCCTTTAAGGATCTCTGTGTTGTTTATGGTACTCAGTTTCACTGCTGTAAATACTTATTTCTTGAACGGTGAACGTGATACTAGTGCACTCAAAGGAAGAATGAGAGGAGGCAAATACGTGACATAAAAAAAAATCTAAACTTTTCAACGACGTTGGTAAACGCAAATTAAGTTCCCTTAAATCAAGATATATTGTTTTGAATGAAATAGAAGGAAGGGAGGGATATTCAAGGGACTCGTACCGTTTGTCACTTTGTTTTACACCAATAAATTTCAAAGCTATTTTTATTGCAAGTATATAATTATTCGACACCCACAACTCCATGTTGATCTCAGCTACTATCTAGTAATTGCCAATTATCCAGAGTATTATTCGGGGAAATATTGCAATAGTTTTGACGAAAGCCGTGTGTCTCATACCATAGTTACACGAATGAACTGCAATCTTATCTTCTCATGCGTTGTACTTAGACCGTAAAAAGGTCACATACAAACCCAACGTAACAAGCTCTGTTAGTCATGAAATTATTCTTTCTTCCCATTTCACTCAAAATATAACAGGGTTTCATTGTAAGGACATTGAACTTTGTTTTTTCTAAAGGCGCTTCCTTAGGTTCGTTGTTTAGGAATTAGCGAGTTGGTGACGTGCGAGAACGTATCCTGTGCATAAAAACACACACACAAACGCATCATATTGTTATAAACGTGTTTATAACTCTCTTCAGTTTACCCATGACAATATATAGCTTTGTGATGTGTATCGTACAAACTTTTTAAAATATAATTTCCTTATCATTAATGCAATTTGGTATTTGTACCAACTGTGTTTAACACACTGACGAAAACTTGAATGAGCGAATGAACCAGGTCGCGCGACAGTGTTCACGGAGTCACTCTTAAACATTTATTTTCGCAAACGCCTCTGGACGTCGCGCCGGCGTGCCCCAGAACGCTGTGCGGAGCCGCTTGTTAGAGGCAAACCTACCACCTCCTCCTGGCGTGGTCATTTGAAACTGCGTCTGACGGCAGAGACAGCCTCCCGCATTCTTCTCGATGATTCCCGGCGATATAATCCCCTCCGGGAGAGTCCTTTTGTATGGTTCGCCTTTTGTTGCGCGCCCGTCCGTGAGATTTGCTGCTCTTTGCTTCTTTTAACCTGCACGAACCCCAGGGACTTTTAACATCTTCTCTTAGGATCAAACCTCCTCACCTCAGCCTACCTTCAAATTTTTCACTAACTTTCGTTACATCGTGGTCGACCGTGGAATTCCAGGAGGGTCGCTTAGCGGCATTTTGAATCGTATGAACTCGCAGTATATTTCTCAACAGTTCCCGTTTCACGCTATTTGCGTATCTCTGGCCGTTCCTCGAGTGAAATGGAACTTTGAGAGAGGAAAAAAAATCCGGGAAGCAGCTTTTTTTTGCCGGTAATCCGCGTGAAGTACGAGTTACTGCGTTGGTTGCAAGGCCGCTTCGAAACAGGTCACGAAGCAGCCTCTATTCACGTAGATCACGTCCATCATCATTAATGGATATTCTCGGGCGGTTCAAAGATGCTGGGATATCAAAATTATGGCCAGAACGTAAAACGCGCGCAGAATTACGTTGTGTTACTACCTGTAAATCTGAAACCGGGGAGAGCAGGACAGCCAGAAACCCGTACTTTTTTTTTTTTGCTACAGATTATGGGCAATGAAATACGTTGTGACCATCCTCATTAATTGAGTCATTCATCTTTTAGCGTTTCACAGTGGCGATATGACGTTTTATCTCCAGATCCAGCCGTTTATTATTATTTCCCTCACATCGAGTTACGTTGGGTGGTAATTATTAGCTTGATGTTCGAAAATGGCTTTTGCGCCCCCGCAAAAAGGGGCCCTGAAATTACGTTTCGAAGCATCGCCAAACTCATTTAGCCCCGGCAGCGGGCGTGCTTTTTAGCTCGCAAAATGGTTGTTTGTGGGGAAGGGGGAGGATGCTGGTAATTTGCTATCATTTGAGGGTTGTTCCGCTGGAGATGGCAGCAAGAGGGATAAAGGGCCACTTTGCAGGACCTCAAAAGCGTTATGAAAATGTTATCGCCAAGGGTTAAAAGGCCTGCAGTAATACGTTACGAGGGCTGGCAGGGGATGGTACAGCGCGGGGTTGGTGATGGAAAACTCGTGTTTGCAGATATGGCAGTGTTTCCTACCGCATTCCGCCCCTTGTCGGCGTGTGTTCTCGCCTGGCTCCCTGTGAAATTCGTTACCCATCTTTGCAAGCAATTTAACCTTTCACAAAAAAATTTTCCTTGCGTTCTGAGGTGGACCAGGACTTCTCTCTGCTAATTTCACGCTTTTTACAGTGGAATTACTGAGTTGAAGGAGTTGTGTGGTCATGCGGTAATTTTACGCTACAGCTATATCTCGGTTTTTATGTAACTAATTGCTAAGAGTTGTGGAACGCGTTTTAATGTAGCAAGCACACCGACCTCGCCTTAATAATGTGTCTTAAAACGTGGTGACATTTTGAAAACAAACAGGAATCATTTCAAAGCGACAATGTTGCGATTTAGTAAGAACCTTTGAGTGTTGCTACGAGTCTCCGAGACATACACTGTGTTTTCGATGCTAATAAGGTCGTTCGTTCGTGTGTACGTGTGCGTGCGCGTGAACGATGGAAAAAGCTAACCAACATTCCTGCTAACACTGTCAAATGTAGAACCACCACCCAACGTTGTTACGCATCATGGTATGTAATCAGTTGTATGCGGAAGTGCAGCACGGTCAAACGCTATTTATGAAATTAATTATTTTATTAAATCTTTTGTTTAGTGAATTTATACGTTAATTTTAGCAGTTTTTTTATATATAAATACAAATCCATGTTACACATTATTATTTTATTATTATAAATAATGTAATTACTTTTAATTTTAAAAATATATATTTATTTTTGATATGCAAAAATGGTGTATTTTTTTAAAATCATTTTGTAGTATGAAATATAATTACGCACGCGTCGGAATAACGGTTACACCAAAACACCGAAGCTGTGTGTAATTGTAGTTACTCGTTCGCAGTGAGGAGAAACATGCCCCCCCCCCCCCNAATACAGTTTACGTGTTGTGTTTGCCGTTAACATTTTCTAATTGACTTGTGTTCACGATAAGCAACGAAATCATACAGAATATATTACAATTATTCCCACCGTTATGGGGATTTTAACCTAAAAATTTTGCATGTAGGCATATTATAAGTTTTGTTTATATGTAGGTAGGTTTGTACGTATGATTTACGGTCGTTTAGTACTGGCTTCTGTTCATTCATGGAGCAGACGTACTGGGCCACCGATTCCCTACGTCAGTTTTCCAGTGCTTATATACGCCCGCTTTTCTGTTCTTCTAACTTATTACAAATTTTTTTTTTTTTTTTTTTTTTTTCGCAAAGTGTTTCAGTGTACGTAGCGGCATTGTTGTTAAATTATATCACAGTAAATTTCTATATGCAAATGCCATTTTCTTAATTCAAGTGAATTTCAACGTTATTGCTACAGCCGCGCAAATATAGTTATCACAGTAAAAGGAAATTGTTGAGAAATTTTGTTTATCAATAATTGTAAAAAATGCTGTTAACTATATATTTTTTTTCGTGGAACCTTTATCCCGTAGATGCGGTCAAGTATACATAACACATAGAGCAGCACTCAAACCAGCAAGTTTGTGGCATCTGAAAAAAAAAACTACACAGAGAAGCATCGTGCTGATGAAGATTTTGAGAATTGTTATCTAGGATATCTGCTGTTGTGTGTTAGTGTTTTTTTTTTTTTTTTACAGATTGGCTTAGCAGTAGTTGACTGGCTTAGCAGTAGCACTGCAATCGTAGTGTTTAATATTCATATATTCCTTTGCGGAATTTCTTTCCCAGAGGGAAAATTTTTTGTATTAAAACGAAATTATTTCGAATTTTACGAATTTCACCGCACACCATAACCTCATGCCTAAAGGTAGCTGAATGTTTGTGCGAGATTTTTTCTGCCACGAAGTTAGTTTACAAGGCGGTGGGAAACACATGCACCCAACACGAACAGAGTATTTGTTCAGTACATTGAAGGCACATTCATTCTAAACGCGAAACAGCTTGCTGAACACTGCGGTTACTTAAATTCACTGATTTTTACAAATTCCCTATAGGCCTTCCCGAACACGTGCGTTTGTAAATTGTTCGCTAATTGTGAACAGTGATAACCCCGTAAACTGAAAATTACTGTATCCATGGGCATTGTTAGCGTTAAAGTATGGTGTGTAGTGAAACTTAAGAGGGTGGGGGGCTCCGCCTCAAGGGTGTGTAAGTGTAACATCTCTACAAACGTCATAAACACCTTCCAACTTAATAATGGTATTGTAGGTGGTAGTCATTACAAGTAATTAAACAGCATTAATGTCTGTTATTTGAGAAATTAAAAAACATAACAAATACTGCCAGTTTTATGTGAGCAGAAAGTCTACGTTAACATTCACTTCAAATATGACATATTTTAGTATATATTATTTTCGACTTTAAGTCGTTCATAAAATATATTTTATTTAAAAATAGTTTGGTGAATAATTCCTATTCCAGGTGAAAAACATACAAGAACTATAATTACATCTAGTACAGTAAGACTGCATGCGTGTGTTCGCAACGACTGGCATAACCCGTCTGATTTTAAAAAAATTGCTTGAATACGCCATTTTTTCTGATATAAGCCGTTGTAGTTATTTTTATTTTGTAGTAAACCCAGTTTTCTGCTTTCGTTGTGTCGACAGTGTTGTATGCATATAGAATACACTCTCTTCGCTGTAAGTTTGATTACGCTTTCTGTTTATGTATTTATTTATTGTGATCACTGACCTAATTTTTTTGTGGAATTCTGTATGTGTCACTTATCTCGTGTCTACAGATGACCTTGGGATTTGTTTTTGTTTCGTGTTTTCTGTCGATTGCAGTGTTTTCGGCGACATATACGTTAGCTCTGCAGTGGCTTATTTCCGAAATATAATTGTTCGTTTGCCAATTACGGACACTGCACTGAGAGAAACCGTGTATCGGACAGCGAACCACTGGCTTGAGTATGAATAAGTACGCAGATGTGATTCAATGTAATATTTTTCCCAGTCAAATTTTGTTGCGTTTCAGACTTCCTTTAGCCAGTATATTATTGTGTAAGAGCAACTAAATATATTTGTGACCACACACAGACTTTTGCTTAAACAAGCCTTTTCCTTAGGGTGCAAGCATGATTAAAAATAAAACACAAAAAGTTATCTACCGGGGAAATAGAGGCTGTCTTGAAAACTAAGCAACCCATGGACGGTTTGGTTACAAATATCATTTCCGCTAAAACTCTGAAAGCTTACTTAATACTTTACAAAACATATTTTTGTTTATAGCTATTTGCTATAAAAAGAATTACAATGAAAGTAACCTCTCTTTCGCAGATACGATAACATTTACAAACTGAGATTTAAATTAATAGTGCTACAAATTACTGTTATCGTCAAGATGATATCATGTCACAATTATCATTGCAAATATGTACAAGTCAAGATGTTCGCAAGCAAGTCAGCTCAGAATTATTACATTCAACCAGTTATTATGAACACACTGTCGATAGTCATTTATCGTAAACAAGGATTCCTCCTAACATAACACGAAAAGACAGGGCGGTTGATGAAATTTTGGACTGCATAGTAATATTGTACTATAAAACAACATCGAAGTGCCACTGATATTATACATTTGAAATGGACTGTAACAAGTTAACGTGGTATATTTTACCGATGCAACATAATCTTTGTAACTGGGCAGAGAAAACATTCATACGCCTACGTGATTGAAGGAACTACTTATTTTCGAATGTAATTGATGAAATTGTTTCCTAATCCCTTTAAAAACCGAACCTTATGTAGGCCTACTTACTTATTCGCAATGTTTGGTGTTTCAGAACGCTTGAGAAGAGCAGCTTACGAAACAAATGCAGGAAACAATTCGTTATTTTCTTTCTATAGCGCATTACCGACTTTCGCTGCGTAGAAGCCCAGAAATTAAATTTCTTTACACCAGCTCGGGGATGCGAGATTTCCTGTTCTTCCCAAAAAACAAAATCGCCTCTATTTGTAACAGTCCAGTTGTGCTAAACTGCGACAAAGAATAATAAATTACGTCGGATAAGTATATCAAGGGTAACCTCGCTCGGGCAACCCCTGATTTTTCGGAGGTATTTGCCGTCTTTAACGTCCAATTCTCAGGAGGAAAATTCTTATGTGCAAGTAGCTACCACGGAATGTATCTAAGAGAAATGTGATCATCTTCAATTTTGGAACATTGAGAATTTTTATTGTTTATAAATTGGCATGTTGCATTTTATATAGCTGTTCGTAGTCTACTGCTATTTATTGTTACTAAATAATACGTAAAGAATATATATCTGAATATATATTGATCTGGCCTGTAGAGGTAATCGTAAAAATAACAAAGATTACATATTTTAGAAGTTTATTCGTTGCTGTATTTCCACGCTATAGTTTGTAACAGTATATTGGGGAAAAAAAATCGTGTAATAACGTCAGTAAATTCAAGTAGGAGTAGACGACGGTTAGGAAAGGAGGCTCGTGGTGCTTTGTCTTCCACGCCGCGCCTGGCGAGCGTGTCTCCAGCCTCCAATCACGTGGGCACGCTCTATCGATAATTATGATTATAATCACTATTGTTTGTATGCCCGAGTGACGTCACGCCCCAAGCCCGGCTTGTTTGCTCTGCGCGCGGCCGAAAACCGGGGCCACGCCCCGCCGGCTCGCGGAGAGCTTCGCGGGGGACGGGAATGACGCGATAATCGCCGTGCGTGCGTGCCTGCCTGCCGCCTGGCCCCGGCCGGCGGCCATTAACTGCCTCCGCCGTCGAACCCGCGATCCCCGGAGTGTCATCACCCGTGCTCGGGGTTACTACGTGTGCCTGCGTGACGGGGGCCCGCCTGCCCAACCTTCCGAGGGTGCAGACAGCTGGAGGAGGAAAATGACCCGCCTTAATTGAGCCACTTAAACCCGCGTTTTCGAGATTACTTTCCTGTGAGAACTGTTTTGGTCTTCCTTTGCAGCATCTTGTCGTTTCAGGGAATCACGATTCATCAGGTTTTCTCTCTCTCTCTCTCTCTCTCTCTCCCGCGATAGTTTGCCTGCTGGAACTTTTGCCAATGTGTGTATTCGTACATGCGTATATATAGGCCATCCACGGTTACTTACNGCGTATATATAGGCCATCCACGGTTACTTACAACATTTATGAAGCCCTGATAAAGTTCTACTTCCAGGGTATACCTCCGCCTTGTGCAAACAAAACTTGAGAACGAATCTTGAAAATTGCCGTAAAGGGACGATGCACCGCATTCGCGCGCAATCAGTGTAATAATATTTAGTATAAAAACTTTTTCTTACTAGACATTACCAACACACCCATTTTCTCTTGGTTTTATTCATACAATTCATTAAGGAAATATTATAATTTATAGATAAAGTAGATGTAATAGTTCAGTTTAACCAAACCTAAGGTACTTTTATGTTAACACAAGTATCAGGCGCTTGTAAATGCATGGCATTTTTAGGAAAAAAATCAGGCAGGTCATACGGAAAGTGATTTTCAAAGGTTCGTTTCAAAAAGTGTGAAGAAACCGCGAATATACTATATACGAAGAGATGCATACGCGATCTGCAAATTGGGTTGATGCAAACCCTGAGCGTACAAATTCGACATCCAAGCAGAGCTCTTTAGAGATCATGATCTTCAATTTGCTTCTCTGCTCCCACCAAAGTTAATATGAACTATAGGGAAAAATCAATGCCACGAACATTGATTCACGGAGACGAGCCGTATTTATTTGAAACTCGACTGTGAGGTTAAAGTGAGTGAGTGAAGAGATTTTGGCGCCTCTTAACATCGAGGTCTTCAGAGTCCGATGAGGGTAAAGCGATGTGAGTATGCAGCAGCGCCGGAATGAAAGGGCGAGGGAAACGGGAGATCCCCGAGAAAACTCGCCGACCAGCGGTGTGAGGTTTAAGTCTACGAGGTTAAAGCTTCGAGTTGACATGACAAGGACTGTCCTACCAAAAGGCTGGCGGTTAAACACTTTACCCTCTTTTGGATCATTCTTCCGGGATTTCTTTTTTGATGCGGGTTTTTTTTATGTTAGTGAGTGTATTTCATTTGTTAACGGCAATTGTTGAATGTTCGTTATGAAGATGCCCTAATGAAATAGTAGGCATGTACAGAGAACACCCGGGGCGATTCGTAGAACAAAGCCCCAGCCACTTGTCGTTTTACTCTCAAATAGTTCCAAGAAAATCCATTAATTTATCCCTAGCGAGCAAGGCAAGCGTCTACCAAGAAACTGTGCATGTCTACCTGTATGTTGATTGGACTTATTGAGTATCTAACCTAGGAAGCAGCACCTGAAAAATGTGATTTTTTTTTACTAAACGTTGAATAAATTAGTATGTTACTCATAGCAACTTCTGTCGAGTGGCGAATTAATTTAATTATTTGGGGACAGATACTGTGGGCATGGTGTGCATTGTAAATCAGAAGAATTTTAATTGTTTTATTTTAGCCACTAAAATAATCGGTAGACTGTTAGTATTTACAGTAAAATATTTTAAGGTGATTTTGTTCAAATTCCAGTGTTTTGAAGTGATATTGACCTACAGAGTTTTATTGCATTCAGTTATGGAATTTATATATAAACATTTAACGCAAGTTAAATAAATTTTAAATGCATGTATGTTATCCGACGAGGAAGCACATAGTCTTAATATATAATGCCTCTGTGATAGTATTGGAGAAAATTTGTCTCGGAATCTATATGTGACGGTGATGTGAAAAGCGACAAAAATATAAAATCCCAATGCAATCGATTATTTTTAATGAGTGCCTTCAGCCACGCAGCGGGTAAGAGTAATGTGTGCATCTTAGCTTTACGATCAGTAATTATGGTTTAGGCGTACATTCCTACTGTAAAATCAGTCATATTTATTGCAAGAACGCGAAAATCCACACTTTTCGAATTAAAACCTTTGAAAAATCACCCCCTGTAAGACGTGTTTGATTCTTTCCTAATTATGTTGTTTGTCACAGGCGTTTTATGCTCGTGTTAGCATAAAAGAACATACAAGTACACTGCTCTTGGTTAAATTGAAGTTTTGTTTCTATTTTATCTATAAATTGTATTATTTAATTTATAATAAATACGAATAAAAACAGTGAGAAAATAGTTGGGTTGGTAATGCCGAGCAAGAAAAAGTTGTTGTGCAGTGTGCGGTGCGCTGGTGTAATGTTCTAGACTCGGTGAGACTTTGTTTGCACGAGGCGGAGGAGTATCCTGGAGGTAGAACTTAAGCAGGGCTTCAGAGGAGTTGGAAGTAATCGTGAATGGACTGCGACGTGTATTTTATTCACAAGCGGGCAGAGTGCAATACGCAGCATGGTCCTCCCGACGCGCGAGGCTTCAGAAGTGATTCGGGCGACGCCTATACTTATTTATTCACTCGCTGCGCACTGCCTACCCGGGCCGTTGTTCCGAGTGCTGAAGACAAGTGATGAAGTGCGCGCGTTCATTAATCACGCGCGCATTTCGAGGCGCAAATTACCCCGCAAGCGCGGTGCTTCATCATATTAATGCGAGTTGAGGATAAAACTTCACTTTCATAAAGGGTGAAGTTTGTCACGCCGCGCAGCTAAAAAAGTTGTCAAAATATTTTACGTCGTTCATAATCAGGCATGATGTTGCAGTATGTCAGCTCTCAGTCGATAAAATTCATTAATCACTTGATACGGCGCTTTGCCCAGCCTGTAAAGTGCGACGGGTAGCGCTTAAATTATAGCGCGCGATGTGAGTGAATCTCCCTTGACGTTGTTGGCCGATACTTTTTTTTTTGTCTATGCCCGCACCTTGCTCAGCTTAGTGTTCGGTAATCTAATTTTTATAGTAAATTAAACTGTTATGTGAACCCATTTTTGTCTAGTATGTGCGGAGTTTTTCACACGGAATATGAAATCACGGTACCGTATGGATTAATCTAAAATCCGTGGTCGGCTTGTCAGTTACTAGCTTCATCCCCTGACGTCTCCATTATTGTCAGTATTGTTCACTATCCTGTATTTACAAGACTTCTTTTTCCCCTCAGATGTGGCCCAGTAGCTTAACAACAAATTCCACGAAAAAGCGTTGGTACCTTGCGATGTTCGCAGTACCGCCAAAAAAAAAAAAAATTAACCGCTGGACTCGCTTTTTTCTCTGCAGGTATTGCGCATGAAATGTCGACTTTTTCCTACGTTCCTAAATACTGTAGGCGCTTATTAAATGGTGTGTGGACTTTGTGGTGCCTAAATGCCTAAATGTTCTGCAAGTTCACATACGCATGAGGATGAGTGCCTCACCTGTGAGCCATATGAGGGCCAGGCTGCAAATTTTTTGAATAATAAACGCCTTAAACCAACTTCACTATTTATTTTGTTTTGCCTTATCTAGTGCGA
The DNA here is from genome assembly GCA_002778355.1 of Clitarchus hookeri. Taxonomy (NCBI): domain Eukaryota; kingdom Metazoa; phylum Arthropoda; class Insecta; order Phasmatodea; family Phasmatidae; genus Clitarchus; species Clitarchus hookeri. Next base: position 86,120 of record NQII01001388.1, on the reverse strand, counting down.
CAGGCGCTGTAATGGATTTCGTGGTTACCGCTCCGGTCCGGCTGGACATCAACAGCAAGATCGCGAGCAACAAATTACATCTGACCAAGTTTGTTACCCATACATTTTTAACGAGGAACAACCTTTGCTTTAGCGTGTGCTGTATATTTGTAGCGACTAGGCAATGTAGCGAAAACCGCTTCTGAATCCAAAGTCTGCTCAATCACTTGATACCGGATGAAATTCTGATAATGCCGTGTAATTTGAAGTTTAAAAGCAGTACTGTGGTACATTCACTTCAAAATAAATAAAGAATGAAATATTTACCTTTATGTACATCGGTGATTGTAAATTAGAGTATGTCGGACATAAATATAACTTATTGATTTTCTTTGACGATCGTCTTCCTTTTAAATTGTGTGTACACCATAACTATCATAGGCCTACAATATTACACACAAAGGTTTTGCACCGCCTATAGTTGTTTTCGCGTGAAGGATGTTCGCTGGAACATTAAGCGTTTCGCAAAACGGTATTCGTCGAATCTAACGTCTTATTCTGTGCATACAGTGTGTATTTTCATCGCATATTTTCTCTTGGGCCATGAGCGACTTAGTAAATCAGAAATACTGGCGGTACAAAGTTTTTTTGGGTGGTGTATTTGAAACGTCACTCTTGTGAAGCAATATAAAGCGCAGCTTAATTTAAAGCTGTTAACGGTTAACTGATCACTTTTGAAAGCCCTGTTAAGATCTACTTGTATTCACATTGCGTATTATTCCCCATATGCATTGTTACAAGACGCCTGAGGGGCGTATCTGAGTTCGTTAGGGATGGAGGTCTTAATAAAGATAAAAGAACTTAATTTGATTTTTTAAATTTATTAACACGGTTATTATTTACAGCATTAATCTATCTATCTCCACTATTACACTTTTAATTTAAAATGAGCTCAATATTTAACGTCTATTTTTACTCTAATTAATGTCCTTCTTAATGTATGTTTGGTTATAGTCAATTAACTCATACTCATCATTAACATACTTCCAGTCTGTCGGTTGCCATCATTTGCAGTGTATTTCAACCACGCGCTCAGTCCAATAGTCGAACCTGTCAGCCGCACTCTTCACTGCTTGATACTCGCAGTCGCAGATTTCCCTTCCACTGGTTACTTCTCTTGCCGCTCGTCGTCTGTCGCTGAAGTTCAGCCCCTCATCCACTCGACCCCCGGCCCGGAAGCCCATCGCGCTGTTTATAGTCTGTTGGCCCTGGCCAGGAAAGTTGGACGCATCCCAAGTCATGCTTAGAGAAACTATGGCAGCAAACCACTAGAAAATTCTTCAGATAAATACAAAGAGTCAATACATCCAAGGTCAGCAGCGCGCGCAAAAAGGATTATCGTGTCGGCTAGCTTTTTGTAACAGATACGCGGTTCCTGGAAATAGCTCGCTTGTCATTCAAAATATTCCATTGACTTGCCGCCGCCGCTATCATATAACTGCTCTGTCCTTCACTTCCACTCGCTCGCGTGGAACAAAGCAGCGAGAGCGTAAGAGTATTAACACTGCCATGTGCTTGAATACTTTATTCATGCGTCGGTCACGTGAAACTGTAAAATTATTAGAAAAGTAAATATGTTACAAATTTGTGCTAATTTATTCACACTTAAAATGCATTAAAATACATAAATAAAAATAAATAATTTCAGTAGTTACAAATATTTTCCTAACACTTTTAATTCATCGTTAAGAATTGGAACTACTTTCCGTCGTTACAACTTTACTGGGCGCATGTTTTCAATGGTTGATTCAAAGTGATCATTTACCCGTGAACAGCCTATAAATGTAGACTGCCCCGGTGTGAATTCTACATCCGTTCTCCAGGCGAGGATTTGACGCAGGCCCATAGTAGCGCTTCCAAAACAGACAGGAGATTAAGGCGGATAGCAGTACTCTCGCCGCTACACGTGCTCGCTGCTTCTAGCAAGGTTGATCGCGCGGCGAAGTGGAAGTAACTGGTACAGAAACCTTTTAACTGTTACGTCAAGACACCCGTGGACATGTTAGCGTCAAGATAATCGCAGCCAGGAACAAAATGCTGCTGAAGAACAGATTACATACTTGATTAAACCCTTTTCCTCAGTACCCATCTACTTGTGCACGTATCGTCAGTCATCAGAAATTTCCCAGCTGTATTTAGCCTTTAGTAGTCTCTTTTTAACGGAACTACAAGCCATGGCCGATTCCTTCCCCGCTCCTGATTCTTTGAGTAACCTGCTCCGTCTCTAACGCGGTGTTCTTGGCGCGCGGGCGGTGAGCGGGCTAGCGACAAGCGAGCGAGTGTAGTGGCGATAGACGCAAGAGCGCTAAACAATCAGTTGTCAACATGAGGAGTCGACTACTGCTTGCAGAAAGTGTTCTCTCTAAATACTAAGTACGTTTCGAAACGTAAACAGCAAAGTCAAAGTGTTACGAGGGAAAGGCATTGTACGCACGACATTTATTCAGTTCGCGATCACTTTGGTGAATTCCACTTCGTAACTATTCCGATTTGTTCAGTCATTACGAAAAAATGACACCACAGACATTTGCCTACATTGCAAAAATGCAATTCGCAATAAATTTCTACAAATTACTACGATCTTCCTGGTGTCGATATCCATGGAGGAGAAGTTAGTTGTGATTCTGAGGCAAGTAATTAAAAAATCTAAAATAGAGTATAACGAAACAAAATTAAAAGATGCATGTAGTCTTTGCAGCTGTAATAATCTGGTCATTATATTTTTATTTGGGTTTTATATTCACAATAATATATCGATAGAAAATATTGTGCCCCATCTATGACCAAAAGATTACGTAGAAAATAAAATGTTAACTTCAACAAAGAAATGCGTCGAGTCCTTGGCACAAGAAACATACAAACAAATGCCACAAAAACACAAAATGGCACAAAAATAACGAAACTTATTTACCAAATGGCCCTGCAACAAATAGAGGCGAAGCGATATAACTCAAATCAATAATGCTGGGTAATCGTACATAGCACAAAAGCAAGAATCAAATAATATGCACTAGGCATAAAAAAAATATTTGCACACCATGTGTTTTTGAGGTTTCTCACAAAGAATGGTCTAATTGTGCGCTAAATTAATGTAATTCATGAACAGAACAAGAAACAGTATTACACCGACCAAAACCGTTTTTGAAAATGCCAAATATACCATTTTCTTAATTATGCAAATTTTCTCTGAAAAAGTAAGCAGTTGCACACCCTGGAACCGAAAGTCATTTGTAATTGCACAGCTACTGTATAGGCTACTGTCATTATGTTAATATCCTTTGTGTATTCCTTTAGCATTGATTACAGCCTCCGCACGTTTAGGCATTGACTCTACTAACTTTTTTTTTTTTGTGATGTCAGATGATAAAGTGTTCTAAGCCTCAACAAGTACCTGTTTTATATAGCCCTCGCTCTTTATTGTGACCTGAAGAACGTTTCCGTCCAGAATGAGCCACAGGTTTCCAATTGGATGAAGATCCGCTGATACGGTGAGCAACCGTCTAGTTGCATTGTAGAGGAACCACTCCTTCGTTACATGTGCCTTGTGCTTGGGGTCGTTATCCTGCTCGAAGTAAAAAACTTCCTCCAAGCCCCAATTTTGCAGCACTCTCTCGCAGGTTACCCCTTGACACTTCAACATATGATCGTGCTGTCATGTTCCCTTCAATAACGTGCAAATTACCGACTTCACTGTACGCTATACACCCCCAAACCATTATATTGTCTCTACCGTGCTTAACTGGATATTATGTTGCTTCAGTCCTGTATTATTTCTCCTCCCTGTAGTTAAAACGCTGGCTTTTTTAAAAACGTCATATTTACTCTCGCTTGAAAAAAAAAAAAAATATTTGTTTCCAAAAGTCTAGTGGTTTGTCTCTGTAAGTTTGTGCGAACTCGAGTCTTTTTACGCCTGTTAATTTCTCTTATGAAGGGCTTCTTTAACGGTCGTCTGCTTCGAACATGTCCGTCGTGGAGAACATTCCTTACCGTCTGTGATGTGACACACTTCCCTGAACATGATGCAATGTCATTAGCAATCTGTTGTGCACTGTTCTGGGGGTTTTTCCAGGGTTTCTTTGGCGATGTATCGTCGTTCCCGTGCAGTGAGGACATGTGGACGACCTGTCCGGGCTCTGTTTGCAGTTGCGCCTGTCATTTCATGTATTTTGATAATATACCGCGGCGTGGAAAATAATGCATTTATCTGTTTACCTATTTCCCGATAACTTTTTGTCGACACCGTGCAATGTCACTACTTCCCTCACTCCCACATGGACCTCTTTTCGCTTTCGAGCCATTCGGTGCACACTCGTCCAAATCACTTTGATGAACTGAAAGAACATTACGCACACGTGTGTTTTTGGGTGAGTATAAAGTACCATTTGGTCACATTTAACATCCCTGGGTTTGTTTACACCGACAGAAGGCTCAATAACATGGTTCTATACAATGTGTGCCAATACATTTTTTTGCAATGCGAATTGACATAATTATGAACATTCTTCATTTGTTTGGCATTTTCAAATACGTTTTTGTTCTTTGTAATGTGGTTTCTTGCTCTGTTTATGAATTGAATTACTTTAGCGATCAATTTTACAGTGCTTTGTGGGAAACCCCACAAAAACATAGTGTGAAAATACTATTTTTTGCTTTCTGTATATACAAGACTTTCCTGTAGGCCCAGAAGGAAAATGTTTAACATAAATAACAAGACGTGACTTGTGGTTGTGCGTTACTTGATCTTCCGTTTATGTTTTATTTCAAAACTATTCCAAACAGCATGTCTTCAACAAACGTTTATTTGGAAAGCGAAAAACTGGCAACAAAATGAATTAGGAAAAGTCATCATTGAAACTTGAACCATCGGTTACTCAACCTAAACTTCTTGAAGAATCCTTAATAACACAAAATTAAACGTCTTTTGTCAGAATATAAAAATAGATAATTAATGTAAATGTTTAATTGTCTTGCAATAACAACACGATTTCATTCGTTTAATTACACTTTAGTTAAAACAACGTCGAAGTAAATCGATTGTTCACAACTTAAAGTTATTAAAAGAGGAGAGTACCCCTAACAAAGAGTAAATTAAATATTTTAGTTACAAATAGCATATATCGTGAAAGACGATAATTTTAAATGTCTACAACAAAAGTTTCTTGTGGATCTTTGAAAATAGCACTTCACTCAGACCCTGCTAACCGCTTCCACGTTGAACGCTTACATTACTGTAGCTTGCTTTGTTTACCCGCTTGCCGCCCGCCCGACAGCTTGAACCGCGTGCACGNCTACCTACCTTCATTTCTATTTACCTATATATATATATCTACTTACCTACCTACCTACCTACCCTACCCTACTCATACTTCTCTATCTATCTATTTATCTATATATCTATCTACCTACCTACTTACCTACCTACCTACCTTACTATCTACCCACCCACCCCTACCATCCACCCACCTACCTACCTTACTATCTACCCACCCACACCTACCCATCCACCCACCTACTCACCTACCTACCATTCATGGAAAATACCCTTTTTTCACTTGACCCATGACGTTAACATTCCTTTATAACTTCGACTAGTTATCCGCGTTACCAAAATGTGGTATACAACAGGTGCTGATAACGTAATCTACTCAGATCTTGAGAGTTACTATCAAACCCTATCAGCTATTTGAATATTGTGATATTTCGTACCTTTAAATGTAATGTAGTTTATTAAATGCGATAGACGAACTTCAAGCAGGCGTGTTTAAGTTTATAGCATTTAAAGGTTTGACACGTGTGTTGGCACACTCTTTCTTGCATCGTATATCCCTCCCTGCCTGTACATCAGCTCCCGCACTCTTCCTGTGCGATTTCACAACCGCCCGGATATCGCCGCAGAAGTCGGAAGTCGGCCACTTCAGGTTCTGGAACTATGCTTCACATACTTGCAGGGACCAATGGAGCGTTTGGTTGACACGCAATTCTCACTGCAGAGAAACGTGGTAATTGCCACGTCATGAAGCAATCGGTTACACACGCCATGTACACACAGGCCAGAGTCGACGTGCAGTAGTAAACGCGCAAGATGAGCTTCATTCCTGATATGGTTGTATTTTACTGAAGCAGTCGCCGTAGTTGTGTGTGCTATGTTTTAGCACTGCATATGTGGAATTTTGGACTTTTGACCTGCGCAGTTCACAGTGCAAAATCTCCTAGGCAAAGCATGAATGTGTGTGGCACATTTACTTCTAAATATACGTGTTATATTAAGAGGGTGCATCGCCTCTCCTCCTTCTATTAGCCTAACGGCGCAAAGCGAGGGCGTTATGACAGTACCATATATTGGTGTCTGGTTATCGTGGAGGCACCACACGAACTTTCTGTAGGAAATATTGAAACAGAACTTAGGTTAATTAACAGTAATAACTATGTTTCCAAAACAACACCGTATAATGTTAACGCCCCTAGAACATTTAATTTGTCATTGGAGCATATTTTATGTCGTCAGCGGATGGACGACATCACAGTAGCTCATTATTTTGCAGTAAATTTGCTAATTATGCATCGTTCAGCTGGGCCATAAGTCGCGCATGTGTCACCTATTCACGAAAGAGGAGGGTGTTAGAAACGTCGCTCTGCTGGAGTCGATTATTAATGGCTGTCGGAAAAGTGTCTAGCTGAAGAGGCGCCAGAAAGTGGGGTTATGTTTTTTCTTGGCGTGCCTAGCTAGAATGATGGTTTCCGGCGCCGAGGCGACAGCGAGGGCAGTCAGCGGGCGAGCAGCTGGCCCAGGTGTTACTCCTCGCTGTGAACCACGTGTCGGCGACGACCAAGGACCGAGGTCGCCTTCACAGAGGCCATTACGCGCATTGCACTGCGCAGGAGCCACGCGACACAAATGCTGCTTTTCTAATCGACATCTTGCCCCGTGCCGACTACAGCTGGGGTACTACTGTATTGTAACATGCTGCTTACGGCACATCGCGACGCTTTTATAACGTAAACGAACTGGAATACATTTCCTAATTTATTTACAATGAATGATCTCAAATAGCCGTTATTCTTTCAGACTGCTAGTATTTTTTAATATTTAAAGTAAATTGTATTTCACGCACTTTGCAAATTTCACGCACCAGGTGGACGAGAACCTTAATGTCTCAGCTTATACCGCACATCGTGCTGTAGGCATGTCTTGCGAGGAGGCACTTATAATCATGTTCTTGGGCGTTTATGCTCCCAGTGCTTCAGGATGTTGCTAAAGCAGCTGGATCTTTGTTTCGTGTGGTTAAGAAATGGTGAAATTGCCTGTCGTATTATTAAATTTCTCTTAATGATAGAGTAATCAACACAGATTAAGAAAAGTTACTTAATTCGAAAGACCCTCCTTTATTGTTGTATGTTTAAACTCCATAAAAAAGTAAAACCAAATAGCAATGCAAATACTTTCGTTTTCTGCTATCGAATTGTCCATTTTTATAAAGCTATTTATTTCTCCGGGTAATGCTTGCCGAATTGTTTAACAGTATGAAGCACGGTTTGTATCTTTTAGATTTTTTACCCCGGTGAAAGCTCTATATTTTTTTCCTCGCGGTCGTAATTCCTTTAGCGAAACAGCAGGGCATACATAAAAAGTCTCCTCGTGATTTTCCACTTTCACTTAGTTTTTATTTGGTGGTGGCTGAGCAGCGCACGAATTTTTACAGATAGGATAGCTACTGAGCGAGGATGTACCGGATAAATAATATCTCCCGTAAAATGTAACTAACACACTAGCCAAACAAAATGACATTATGTATTGAGCCGGTGCAGAATCATTAAAAGTTCATTATGGGTTAATGGAACGCCACTGTGTGACCAGATGTTTCATTTACTGCTGAATTTTAAATCACCACCACCACTGATTTGTCCAGACCTCATATGACTTTTCTTTATGGGACAGTGTACCTCTTTGGCTGGCCGTTACTATCGTGTGTGAGTTTTACAATAATATGGCTGTACTAATCTTGTATCACTTGTAATCCATTGTTTCTCAGTAATTTATTTTAGAAAATATTGTGTCAGATTCAATTTTTTAAGCTGTGTCCCTTTCCGATCCTTAAATATACAGTAATAGAGCGGGGAAATAATAATTGTATAGGTTTTGCTTGAAACTCCGTACAGACATTTGCAACACAGCATAGCTTGAGTTAAGCTTGAGTAAGTTTTAGAATAAGTTCGAGCGTAAGCCGTTGTTGTGACAACTTAAGTGATTAAGTAGACAGTAATTGTTTGGACTATACTCACACCAGAGTAGCGTTGATATGAAGTGGTACGTGATATTCGTATAATTTGCATTTATTGTGCTTTTTTGAATGGTATGCGTATTGAAACAAATCCAGAAATATTTAAGAGATGATATGTATACTCAAAAATGACGTAGAGGCTTTAAGCCACCTTAGAGTGGAATTTTTCGCTGTTTAGTTTGAAAAATATACAGTGCATTTAAATTTTTGGAAGTGAGTCAATGCTGTGACGCGGAATGAGGTTGGGGGAGAGGAATTTCGTTAATTTATGGGACATGTGCAGTAACATTTTGAATGCTGAAGTAACAAGAAGCAATGCAAAATTTTGTCCTGTAATTTTCTAATCCCTTTTATGACGATATAGTTTATTCAAACATCCGAAGCGCTCTGACAACATTTAATTTTATATTTGCATATATCTTTGCTAGCTCGTATCAAAATAATTATGTTCTAGCGTAAACCAGGATTTTTAAATTTCATTCCGCGAATTCTTGTTAACTGTAGAATAAACACACACTGCGCCCGAAAGTTATGAACGGCTCTAACACTATTAAAGCCATAGAGTGCTTTAAGTTTAATTTGCACTAAAAATGTTGTTTTTTTTCCCTGCAGCTTTAGGACTAATCTGCACTCTATTTTGGTGTTAAGTAGATCCTGGCATTTTGTCGTTTGCAGTGGTAATTCGGTCAATTTGGAAGACCTCAACTAGATATAACATATAACATAGTTCATTATTACTTTTGGGGCTTTTAAGAAGTTCGGTTAGTCACAATTATAGTTGCAGGTCCATTCAGTCGGCTAGAAATAAACTTTAGGCGAATGCTAAACCATGGCATTAATTTTTGTGTGGCGATCAAGATAGTTTATAATCCTGTCAATGACCCACTGTGTGGTAATCATTTAGGCGTTATAAGCGCTTCTGTAAAGTTTCAGCGTTCTGTTCGCTCACGTAATAATACCAGTCACTCCGATTATGCTGCTTGCGCAACTTCACATATTAATGATGTACATGACAGATATCAATTGACTTGTGAACACGTCTTAAGAATTTATTTTCCATTCTTTTTCTTCGCAGTTTCATGGGGATTATACAGCATTTGACAGAACATTTCGTGGACACCATCCACAGATTACTACTCGAAGTAGAAGTGTTAGGCAACTTTCTCCCAGAGCTGCACCGTGTTGTAATCAGCTCAGAGCATAGCGTATCATTCCCGCGTTCTTCCACTGCGCAAGCCAATCAGAAGCAGCAGTTCTTCTTGCGTGAAGTACTTGGATATGCGGTCATTGCAGGATGTAGCCGCGACGGCTGGTACGAGAAGTAAAGGCATCACAGCGCATTTAGAGTAATTTTTTATTGTTTTATATTTCTGCTTTAATAAATAAACAGTTGTTTTTATCTCCGACAGCCTCTTGATAGGGAAGTCCTACGTTCGGGTCATCCTATTATTAATTAGGCTGCATAAGTTTAATAATATCGATAACTGAAGTCGCTTCGGGTTCACTTGACACATGGAATGAAGCTACAGCTGTGGTGTCTTGGGAATCGAAGATTGTGAAAAAGCATGCCCCGTGAATTTTTTTTTTTTTCTGGGGCGCTGGTGTCCGTCACGCGGGATTGCCTTCGGTCTGCCTGTTACCACGGTACTGGTACAACTCGTGCCTCCAGGTGGACCACGTGCGTTTCTTGCANTACAACTCGTGCCTCCAGGTGGACCACGTGCGTTTCTTGCAAAGAAGAGTTGCAGTCGGCAGTGTTGTCGGTAACCAAGGTGACCGCGCTTTCGTCCGGGAGACCGGCCGGCGGAGAACTCCAGGTGGGAGTCTCCTGTTAACTGTCGTCGGTGATGTCGGGGTGGGCCGTGGTGTCAACCGGTCGGCGTGGCGGACAGGCGATCCGTCTTCCCCCTGCGAGCTGTCGCTCCCCTGCGGCAACCGCCGTCTTCCTTCCGAGGACCGCGGATCGTCGGAGGCTGCGCACAACGGCCGCGGTGCGCGGTCCAGGTCGGCGAACAAAAACCTAGCCGCCTGGCCTACCGTTTCCCGTACACGCCCTGCGCATAATGAAGCAGTGCTCGTCTGGCGCCTCGGCCGCGTGATTGATCGCCGATAAATTTGTTCTGCAGCCGGGCGTTCTCCCAGGGCGGCCTCTGCGCGACTGAAGGCGGGAGGGGCTGCGGGCACGCCAAGTTCGGCGGGGGATCGAGTCGGAGAAGAAACTATCATCATTACCAGCGGGATTCCTGACGTTAAATGCGACTTGCGTGGACGATATCGCGAAAGTCTACCTCCGGGCTACGAGTTTCTAACCTCGAATCTCGTGCGAACCGTGAAGTAAGTGCCCCTTTTTTAGGTGCAGTTTATGTGAGATTCGGTTGATTTCGATACCCTCCCGGTATAAAAGTGGAAATGTTGAAAAGTCATTAGAAAATATACAGAAGTTGAAGAAGTTATGGACTCGAGGTCAACTGCTTACATGAGGTTATCGAGTCGTGAGAAAGTGTACACTTGATAAGATGCGAGAATTCTCGCTTGGAAACCTCCCTGCCGATGTCTGGGACCTTAGGAGCGAAGAGCATTGCACACTCACGCAACACCCTGCGAAGCAGAATGGTGATCAAAGCGTATTAGCAGTTTATACGACACAGCAGCGCATAGCTGTGGTATCATTTCAACTTCACACTTCTGATTCAGGGCAGTTTGCTTAACTTAACTGTGATTTAATAAGCGTCGTTATATTAATCGCATGTCAACGGCGGATCCGGTCAAAGTTGGTTGGTGAACCGTCTTATTTATATTTTAAGTTTTGTGGTATTCAAGGATGTTGTGGAAGGCAGTATGACAGTTTTTTCTTACTCTTAACCAGAGTTAGGTGTTCGCCATCACTCTGGTTAAATCAGCTCAGCTCTCAGCGGAAGACTAGGACGTCCCGTCTCACACATTTCAAACACTTTGAAAAGTCTATTTTCAATGAATTCTTAATTTTTGTTGCATGTGACTGCTGAGTAGTAACGCTCCTTTCTTTAGAGGTTTTTACGGTGTCTATGTCTGCGATGTTTGCTCCCCTGCGTGTAACGCAGGTGTATGGGTCTCATATTAGCGCATTTACCTACCTTATACCTCCTCTACAACACATTCGATTATTATACGTTAAGGAAAACAGGCTAGTGACTTAACTACTGAACTATTTATGGAAGTACACCTCATACACATTTCGATTCATGTCGATAACCGGCAAAGCGTTTCACACATCGTTACAACATTTAATCTCATCAAATGTAATTCATATCCTCTTTATTTTTTTTTAGCTCTCGTCTCAAAACAATTTGCTAGTGTATTCCCAGATTTAGTTTGTAAAGAAATCTGGGAAATATTCTTCAGTAGTAGTACTTTACAATGAAAATAGAATCGCGTATATCTGGGGTATTGCGAACTTGATATTTTAAATTTACTACTACGTGTCATTGCCTGACCATTTTGAAGCATACAGGCTTTTGCCGAGAGAGTGTAGATTCGATCCCCGCTGCTGAGCTGTTTGCAAGATCAGCTGCTCTACAATGAAGCGTGGACCTTAACGCTTGCCAGAATGTCTCCAGATTTGGATTAGGTGGTCGTCTGTATTCAGACATAACCGTGATTCGTCGCTGAACACCACTCGTCGCCAATCCGCAAACTGGCATACTACCCGTTCCCGGCATAAGGTCACACGTGCTCGGCGATGCTCATTTCGTAGTGGTAGACATCGTAAGGAACACCGCGACGATACATCACGCTCTGCTAGCCGCCTGGATATGTTACTGGTGGACACCGGCGTATCCCCAACTACCGTCACATGTCCCTGTATGGTGCGCAACGATGCCCGTGGAGTGCTTACAGCCTGTCGCACGATGAAACGATCCTCCTTGCAGGTTGTCCGTCTGGGTCGACCCGAGCCTTCTCGACGTGTGTGTGTGTGTATCAACCTGTTCCCACTGTGTCCAACACCTACTCACAGTATAGGCAGAACGGTTCAAGTGGCAAGCAATGCGCTGAAACGTCCAACTTGCCTCTCGGAGGCCGACGATGTCGCCTCTTTCAAAGTCATCCAGCCGGGCAAAGGCTTGTCGAATACGCCGTTGGAGCATGCTGTGTGTTCACTGGACTTGGCTCTGGGACTCTCACTGCTACTAAGGCATTATTCGGTGTCTTGAAGCTATGAATGATGGAGGGACATGCATGCCCCCTCGTAGCACATCCGTGCAAGCAAACTGCATTAAACGCAAATGAGACACATGTCGGGCCATGACGATGCTGTGGCAACCTTCGTTTTACTCGCAAGATTCGTTCATGGTGATATTTGTTTATTGCAAACGAGTGTATATTGTTGTTTGGAACAAACTTTTCTCTCAATGATAATTAACTTGATTCAGTTTTTAAGTTGTTACCTCTTATATCGGCTTTATCAAATTAAAATAAAGTAAAATAAACATACCTCTCTGTTTGTTCAGTTGTCTTGCACGTATTCACGACTCCTCAGAGAAAACAGTATTTCAGTTTGTTTTCCTCCTCATATTTCAAAGCACTCTCGCCAAATAACTGCAAACCAGCTTGACTGTAGCTGGACCTCCCACAGGAATCGAAACTGTGGTCGGCCGATGAGGAGTCAGCTCATCGTCCGGTGGAGGAGGGAGCCAGAGGGTTCTGCGGTCGCAGATCGTCGTGCCACCCGTGGCAGCATTATGGCCTCGATTGAAACATCACTAAAGACCTTACGATTTATTAGATAACTTCTGCTCGGGTGTTTTTTCTGCGTGGGCGTAATCCTCTTAACTGGTGCCGCGTCCCGACAGAGCGGGCTTGGCCCGGGGACCGGTTTGCGCGCAGCGAGCCGTGCGTCGGAGGACGGGCGTCGCGCCTTGCCGGTGGCGTCCGCCAACTCCACATTGCCTCTCTCGGGTGTCGGTTACCATCTCGGTAACTTTCTATAGTCCATTCACGTTTTCTTCACACTTTTTTTTAATCAAACCCTTGAAAAATCACCCCACGTATGACGCACTTAGCTCCCGCCCCTACCTCGGACGTACGTCTAATACCAAGAATTAGGGTAGGTTAGGAAAAAAAAACATGGTTGGCTGTTTCCTAAATATGTTATGCATCTCAAGCGTTTTATACTTCTATTAACATAAAAGTACCTCATTTTTGGTTAGACTGAACTTTTACTTAGATTCCAGCTATATATTATAATATTTAAATAATAATTAATAACATTGAAAACAGTGAGAAAATAGGTGTGTTGGGAACACCTCGTAAGAATTAGTTCTTATGCAAAATGTAATTACACTGATTGCGCGCGAATGCTGTGTGTTGTCCCTTTGGTGTAATTTTCTAGACTCGGTTAAGCTTTGATTGCACGAGGCGGAGGAATATCCTGGAAGTAGAACTTTCGCAGGGCTTCAGAAAAGTTGGAAGTTACCGTGGATGGACTATACCCCAGATATTGCGGCTGTGTCCCGGTGGCGCGCAGGAATAAATCGCAAGACGCTTTAAGTGGCTAGTGGTTATCGCATTAACGTCAAAACTCTTGGCTAAGCCACCATATTTCCTTGCCGATTTTTCGCGAGAACCAGTATCTGATGCTTAGTTACGAGAGGAAGTGTTTTGTGGATTTGCCAAGTCGTGCCTCGTATATCTGCTGTCTGAAATTGTGCATCGGGTTTACCAGCCACACCTCATGCGCGTTTCGTAGTCAAAGCTTTTAAAAATTGGTGAAGTTTTTCAGGCTTGAATGTTGACGTAGGCGACTAAATTAGCGGATACTGTAAATGTTGAGCTTAAAATGAATCGGTTTATTCAGGGTTAGTTTCGTGTTTTTTTTTTCTGCCTTGTACAGGGATGTTTTTAATTCGTTTACTTGCACTCTAAAACAGTTTTCAGTGGTCGCATACGAAAATGAATAGCTGAGCCGAATGAAATTAAGAGTATTTTACATGTTCACACATCACAATCGTGATCCGTGTTACCGATGCTTTGCTGGACCGCAAGCTGATGACTCGAACGTATTGTCATGTCCGGGAACCATTCTGGCTGACGACAAATGCAGGTAATTAATAGGCATCGTACCTTACATGTCGATGTAAGGCAGCTACGTCCTTATATCTGTATCGAGGTTCAGAGATCATCGATATGACATTCCACCCCGAAAGCATCGAGATTACCTCCTGTGAGTCGGATTTGCGAAGAGCATAGGTCTTTCCAAACAGTTGTTAGGAGGGTATGTAAAACAAAGTTCCCGGTTGAACCGGCGTTTTCCTCACCGACCTCCCCTCCTGGTGGCCGGGACCTATTTAAGGTTATACCAGGAGCGCTTCTTTCTATCTTACGTTAGCTCCCGCAAACAAGATCTTACTCGGCACTTTTCCATTCTCGTGGTACCACCGGTAAGGGTATGTAAAACAGCGTCGCTATCAGAATGAAAGGTATTTATTTGTTGGTTCATAAGTGAGTTCGTAGGCTTGTTATGCGACGGTTTGCAGCTGCGGTCGCCGAGAAGTGCCTACCGCTGTAAGAGTATGGCAGCAATCATTTTTGTGTGAGAGTAGTGTGTGATTTGTGTGAATATTCACTGTGGGAAACCGGTTAGCTGCGGGTGCATCGGGGCTGTAGGAGAGTTTTCCAATTAGTGCTCCAAGAAAATCATTACCGGCTGTTGTCAATGTGCTAAGGTGTAAATAATCTGGTGAAACGATAACAAACCAATTGCTGTAGGTTTTCTGATCAAACGTATTTAATTATAGTCGTTAGATTCCTTTTATTTAAGTGGTTTATATAATCAAGGCTATTTCACTTGGCCATATTTGCAAATAAGGCTTCCCGTCTTTTAACGTAGGCACACCTGAGCTTGTAACAGTAACAAAGTTATTGTCAAGTATGGTCCATTCGCAGTATCTTCATACGTTTTGAATCAGACCTTTGAAATATCATCCTGTATAATACGAGGTGTTTCGTTGTTTCCTGAATTTATGTTGTATCAGAAGCGTTGTATACTTTTCTTAACATAAAATTATTTCATTTTTGTTAAATTGAACTTTTACTTGTACTTAATTTATAAATTAACTATATTTCTTTTACAAGTAATACGAGTAAAAATATGGAGAAAATAGGTATAAGCCCAGTAAGAAATAGTTCCCATGCAAAGTAATATTAAACTGTAGGCGCACGAATGCGCTACGTTCTCCATTCGGTGTAATATTCCAGACTAGTTGAGCTTTGTTTGCATGAGACGGCCATCACGCTAAGCTCTTAGCTGGATCAGGTATTGTTCTCAGGATGTCCCTCAGTGCAGAGCCGAATGGTTCCTTGCGGTTAAGATAGCGGGTTATACTTGCCGTAGTGTTTATCTCATGTGTAGTTTATGAACCTTTATTCTTTATTGATTATTTTCATTATTTTAATACTTAACCTGTATTTGCTGCGGGGGCATGCAGGAATGCATGTATGTAGTCACTCTTTACGCTTGGACAGAATGAGACCTACTTGACGAGCTTCGGGTGCCTTCCTGTCAAAATGGCAATGCGTTTACTGTTTTTAACGAAGGTATAACATATTCACGTCACTTATAGACCCATTTCCACGCATGAAAATAAATATCAGACTAGCACTAGTTAAGACTAGTAGAATAAAGAAATCTAATACTAAGTATACTATTTCTTAGCATTGCTTGTCCGAATATATGCATTTATTTGCAACGCGATAACGAGTGTTATATTTTTAGTGATTGCCTTTGTTATAATATACGTGAGTTTCGGAAATTGTAATTATGTATGAAAGTTTTATGAGTAGGTGGTTGGGCATAAACTGGAAGTACTTAAGTTTAATATTCTAATATTTGTGAATGTTACGTAGTCGCATTTCAAGAATGCCCTGGTAAACGGCTTATAATTGCTCTTTTGTTCTCATAGCTCTCTGTATGAGATACAAAAACAGAAAGAAGGCTATTTTTTTAAAACTCTGTGCCTGCAAATTAAATGAAATCCTCCCAAGCAGAACTGCGGAATATTATAATTAAAATTATAAAAAATATATAATGAAGGCTTTCGGAAACCTTACAGGCATTACTCACTAGAGATGTTGTGTGTAATCGTTGTGTTTTAGTGGTTATTAATTCAATAATTGAAGCCACAGATTTCACCATCTGTGCTATAAAAAAATGCAAGCAGGAAGGAGACATGCAAACACAATGTATTTTACATTTCGCATAAGGTGGGTAAATTACCTCGTACAGATGTAACTATTACTTTTGACCGAAAATTATCAGATAGTTAATTTTTATACAATTGCAAAATACGTCTCTGAATAAGAAAGGTTTCATTACGCTAATAGTTGTAGGTAACCAAAATTTTTCATATGAATTGAGGTATTGTTTTGCTTGTCGCGCATACCGATGATTAGTTTTCGAGAAACAGAGAGGAAAGAATGATTGGAAATGACATAGAACAGGATTGCTTCCTCCAATTCCTTGTTAATAAATGTCTCTTGAAACTTCATCATGCCTTCTATATACTCAAAAACTAACTGTCCTAACCATACACCGTGGAGTAAAAGTAAAATTTCAAGATTGCCATAGACTACCGAGATAATATTTGTTTTAACAGAATTATTCTTTTATTGTGCTGAGGCCATATATGTTTTATTGATCTTGCCATCGTTTGAAAAAGTGTTCGAAGTTGGTGTGCTGGTGAAGATTCAAATTGTCTTCACTAAGCTGTGTGTTCAGAATCATTTATTTGCCTTTTCTATATGTGTCTGATGCTTCGGTTTTGAAGATGACCATCGGGGGTGCAAGTCTGTGAATGTCAACTTGTCAATAGAAGATTTTAATTTTTTTTCTGAGATGGGTTGGTGGATATCTTTTTAAAGTGCGGTTTCCTCAGTTTAACAAAAAAAAAAAAAAAAAAAAGAGCGATGTTATATACAGCAGTAAATAAATGGTATATTACTAAACTTCGAATTTTTGGAACAAGTTTCCTTCTCTTTGTGGAAAATGTTTTCAGTGAGAGGGTAGGAAGGAGAAGCACTGTTGTGCGGTGGGAAATCCACTCGTTCAGGAGACTTCACAGATGTCTTTGCTCCTCGTCGGATGCAGAATTCGCTTCAGCGCTCTGCGCGTAGCTGGGGTCGTTCACGGTGGCTCGTGGTGGCGCTGGTTGGACAGTGCACTCGGAGCCATACACAGGTACCAACATGACACGTATTGCGCAACGTCATGGGAAAAATGGTCTACACTTTCGTACGCTACTTCGTCGTAGGTATGGCCGTTGTGTTCTTGAGGACGGCATTTTTGTAAGTATCTTGTCTTAACATCTGCATCGGCAGCTAATGAATCACGGAAATCCCCTGCGAAAGTCACGTACAGAATAAAATGCGAGATAAAAGTGCTTTCCACTTTTTTTTTTTCGTCTGTCGGAGATTATCTAATGAAGCGCTGAAGCGCGCGAAAATTACGAGTGGTCTTGTTTCGTCGTGATTTCAGTGTTATTTAAGTATTTTGTTTTCATATTAAGCTTTACAGCAAATTAAAAACATTTTGAAGTTTATCCCTGTTTACCATGCTCAAGATGTATAGTCTACGTTTTAGACACGTGTTTTGTCATTTTCCTTTACATTATGGCGAAGTAAACCAAGGTGTCACTAAGATTAGAAATGTAATGGTTCTAATGGGTAAAATGCAAGGTTCTTTATTGAAGTTCTTAGGAGAACATTGAAACCTAGGGGGCGGGGGTAGGGGGATCTAATCTCATCTCTTGCATATTGACTTTTGTCACAGCAAGGCGTAATATTCATTCTACGTGCAGAGCTAATTTATATTCACTGACATTGACAAACAGTTAAGTTATGGAAGGCTGTAGTGTGCGGAACGTTTAAACTCAGCGGTAGAGTTGGGAAACAGCGATGGCGAGGATTGATGTNAGGCGAGGCCCGACGAGTACATCAGGCTGTGTCGTGTAGCCGCGAATCGACCTTGTGACCCCGCAGCCTGCCCCACCCGCCCATTAATCTTCCTCGGAGCTGCGAACGACCAGCGAGGGTGCGCGCTCATTGCGCTCGCACTACAGAAAAAAATAAAAATCTCCGGAACTATACTGAATTGATTTTTCATGCGAGCGCCAGCCCGACCGAGGTATGCGACAGTGGGGTAGAGGGACGTGCGGAAAAGGAAGACGTGAGTCTTGTCAGGTGTCCTCCGCGTAAGACGGCCGTCTACGTGGCGCATTCGCAGCGTTCTTTAAAACGAATCGCTTAACATTCACTTGATTTTATGGGGG
>NQII01001388.1:41713-59955 GCA_002778355.1 Clitarchus hookeri | reverse complement strand
CTTGCGGTTTAACACTAATTGATCACTGTGAATATGGGCGTGAAAATATTTCTAAGTATATATGCATCAGCGGATGAAAGGACTCGTTCGTTTGGTTACGGAGAGAATAATAATGACCGGATTCGGTGTATATATTCCTAGTATTATCAGATTGGCCAACAAAGAATTGGGTGCAAAATGGTAGCTTTAAGTGCGTGTAAAATGCAAAATGGTATCTCGATATGCCTAAAAAATGCAGGGAATAGGTGATGCCAAAGTCTTTGTGCTCAATATAGCGAATTTTTTAAAAGTTAATACGTGCGTATTTGCCTGCATTACGTGTTGCGATTTAGTTTAAATTTTTATACTTTAATACGTACATATTTGCACACATTACATGTTACGATTTTTTTTTTTAAGTTTGTATTTTTCGAAACGAGGATACTCGTGATTCTGAAAGCCCGATGTCGCGGATTCGATGCGAGAGAAAATAGCCCAAACTCCTTCATCTTATAATGAACATATGTAAATATGTTTTATTCGTGACTGTCTATTCATTCCCGTAAAACAGTAGTGTGAGCTTACATGTTCTAGGTGGTGTGCAAGCTAAAATAATAATAAAAGTAAATTCTATACTATTTTGAGACAGAGCGCGTTGCTAGGACAAGCGGGAACAAGTAAGGATTCGGCCAAGAACCACACCGGCATTCACCTGAGTGATTTTTAAAAACGAAATTCGGGCTAGATGAGTTTAGAAGAGCTAAAAGTCACCCCCTCCCCACTCTCATGACAATGCTCAGTCAGCTCTCCAGCGGTCAGTGCGCTAGGGCAAAGTCCAATTAACCACTTGGTGCAACGCGGCTGAACGTGTGCACGAGCTCAGATTACGACTGCACGTGTCTCTCGTTTACTTCTGTAATGAGACACGTATCCACTTCTTAAAGTACATTTTTGTCTTAATAGTTTTTTTTATGCGTCTATCAGTCTCGCCTGCATATTGGGATATTTCGGACTCTTTGTGTGTGTTTGTGTTTGACGTATAAGCAAGTGAAGAATTTACTTTTTTTTTCTTTCTTATTTATTATATTTACAGCATCACAAAGTATCTTTGGTATCACCGGAATTAATAACAAATATCTCATTTGATTGTTATACAAAAAAAAGGTAGAGTTAGAGCCAACATTTATTTACAAAAAAATTTGCACATAGAATTAATTTCCTAGCATTCTAAAGGGATTAAAATAACTCTAAAATATCATGGCCTCCGTAATGCACTGGCTGCAATATGTTCCAATTTTTTTTGCACTTGTGAAGTCATTCCCTATATGTCTCGGCGAGGTCAACGGGTGGTAAATGGCAGCTTTATGCGCGTGTCTTTGCTGGAATTCGTATTGTGGTGTAAATCTGCATGGTGGACTAGCATCTCAGGAATAAAACTGGGCTTTAGCAGGCGTAATTCATAAAGAGTGAATACTATTGACACCTGCTGGATTAGAGGCCGCACATGTTCGCATCCTAGAAGTGTGGTGTGGCTCTGCCGGGAAGGACGGAGGTGTTTTACCATGGATCACATGTATCTAATGGAGTAAGCGCATGCGAATGTATGAAAATGCAGTAATTTTGTTTGCCGAAGGTAACAGTTTTTTATGATTTTGTACTTGTGGTGGGTGTACCTCTACGCTAGCGTCTTCTCACGGTATTTTTTTTCCCTTCGCAAAACTTACTATATTTACATTATCTGCGTGTATAAAGAGTTTCATATCCGGCCGGGGTCGCACCTGTATTTTCCCGCATGTGGGAAACGTGATTGATGCCGTTGCCAACAGTATCACCCGTGATGGACTTGGAGATGTCCGGCAGATTTTCTCGGGACACTTGAACTTCTTCACCGACCTAAACGTCGTCACCCATTCCAGCTGCTAAGCTCTCTCTCTCTCTCTCTCTCTCTCTCTCTCTCTCTCTCTTTCTCTCTCTTTCTCTCTCTCTCTCTCTCAACTCAGAACGCTCTGTGTCCCCTGAAAAAAAATGTACTGGTGTGGGTGGGCGGGCTGCCCACCACAATATTTTCGTGCATTAAAAAAATCGCTTAATACCGATGTTAATCACTGACGAAGAGTAACCGACATGTGAAAAAATGTTCATTTTCTCGAGTCAGCTGTTGGAAACGCAGTTCAACCCACCAGTTTTCCAGTGGATGATATCGAGGTTCTGGGAATTGTTCGGCCGAGAATCAGTCAGATCATCACTCAGAATTGAGGAGTGGTCGTCCACAGGAAAATTTTACCCATTTAATTAATCGAGAAAAGTATTATATATATTTTTTAAAAGAGTAACCGTTGAAGCACCCTGAGTAAACCCTCATACTCTGTTTGCACCAGCAAGGGCCCCGGGGAAAATATTAAACCTGCAGATACTGTCGCCTACCCAATTACATATATTTGTATTAAAGTATAATATGCCGTAGGCATATGTTTTTATTTTACCATGTAATATGCTTATAGGTATATAAAATATTCATATATATAAAATTTAATGTGTTAAATAGTTGTATACGTAATTATAATTCTTAGTTTGCCTGAAAGAGCAAACTTGTGTAAAACTTCTGCGTACTAATGAGCCCGTGCTAGTTGGCAATTGCTAATGAACCCTGTAACGGAGTTACGCTACCTCACGCCGATCATGGGTGCTTACGTTTTCGAAGACGTTCCCCGTCGACGGCAGCCGATGAGGCGTTAAGACTCCGCGACGCAAATTCCTGGTAGTTCAATGAAAGTCGGAACTATACTGAGCGCGCGGCGTTTATTTCCACCTAGCGACCGCTGGAAGTCGACTGAGAGGGGGTCGCCTTGTGATGTCAGCACCGCCTTTGAATTGGATGGGACGAAGATCGGCTTCCGTTACGAGGATATCCTCCACAGCTTTGGGGTGGGCGGCGGTTGAGAGCGAAAACTTCGCTGTAGATACCCTGGCAAACTAAGCGACGGTGGACACTCGGGGGGAGATCACACCTAGGTGTTTTGGTCTCACTCGAGTAACATTTGGTAATATAGTTAATTGGGCAAAATTAGTGCCAGTTAAGTAATTGTGTATATTTCTGTAACTATGTATTTTTGTAACTGCACATTTTTTATTGTAACCCTTAAATTTTATTATGTGTTTACAGATTATAATTCTTTAAAAACTTTAAATCTTTTAATGTAATTTGTGCATAAATTTAGTAAAGCTGTTTGATTTTAAAATTGTTTGTATATCTCTTGGACAGGAGAAAAACAAGAAAGAGGAGAAGTGCCCGGTATTTAAAATTAAAAAGGAAATTAATTTTTTTTCTACAGTCGCCCTCTTAAACTGAATATCAAAATGCTGCTTATGATCCACTTTTTGCTATCATTCTTATTCGCCTCCGATGTATGTTCATCATGGATGACATTGTTGGGGGCGAATTTTATACATGTGACAGAGTGGTCTGGTGGTCACTAAGAACCCTCTGATCCAACCCAGGCCGCCGACATAGAAGACTGTCAGGATTGCGACTTTGGGAATATATTTTCTGTTTCAAGGAACGAAGTTTTCGCCAACTACTGATAGAATTGAAGGTGATAAAATTATTTAGTTAAGGACAGCGAGTAGGGAATGGTACTATTAAGATGCCGCTCTGTGGCTTACTTGAAATCGGTTTGCAAAACTGCTTGAAAAACAAATGCTCGATGCTGTCGTGTGTGGTCAAACCCACGATCTCCGGAATGCGATTCAGGTAGTTTGCTACCTGATGATCAAACACACTTGATCGCCAAGCAGTAGATCCTTGAAGGAAACGCGTCCATATAAGGGATCATTGGTATCGGAGATCAGGTCTGGAGCAACTACATCATATTAGAATGCGGGAGCAGCTAACTAGCAGTTGTTGACCAATCTACTGAGGTTTGCCGTTGGTGTGTCTCGCCAACGACGCCAGGACAACCGTAAGTCCTTTCTAGAGTGTCAAGGTTGCGAACCACTCCACTTTCGTGTACGTATAAACATATTTGAAACTTGAATTCTTTTCGAGCAATTTCCTCAGGAAATATACACGTCTTTATTATTAAACCTTTGCATTAATGATGCGTCGAATTCTGCGTTTATTGTTTCTGTACTGAATAAAATAAACTTTTTAATATGATTGTGATATGTGACTGCATATTTTGTCCCACTGCGAATGCAAATAACGTATTAATCCTTGCGCGAACCACCCAGACACTCTATGTTAAGAAACTGTTCAAGTTCTTTGTATAAGCATATCGGAATGTTATAAAAGTGGAATAAGTTTTATACTTGAAGTGGATGTGGGACATAATTTAATGCGTCATATGATAATTTAAATTTATAGGTTTCTGACCGCCTGTATAGAAAACCCAAGATAGGGCAATCCAGGCAGCAATTTTTGCCAACTTTGTGAAACAATATTTTGCAATACTGTTGCTTTCCTGTCGAGCTACTTCTGACGTAGATGTGTACATTTGTTTGCAGTACAAATCACCATGTTAAAATACTGTATCACCAGTGAAATGCGCTCACAAGTTGGTGGAAACTTTCATATGTGATTGCTGTTTTTGAGTTTCTTAATGTTGACTACCAAGGATCTGTAGACTTAAGTAAACAAGAATAACATTAATTTATGTTTCACGCACTAGTAATATGACCGCAAAAGGTTTGTAAGCTTCGATTTTTTAAAAATAAATTACAAATACTCTTTAGCCAGCGTATACGGCGAACTCCGAAAGCGTTTCTTTCAGACCGCTTTTCCGATGACTGAATCGAAATTAATCCATGGGTGTTCTGCCGTGTTTTGGATATATGTAAAGATCAGTTAATCGTGCAATCAGCTCCCCGATTAACCTGAGGGCACAAAACGAGGGCGTTTATATGCCAGTGAAATTAGGAAACTCCAGCAGTGTATCAGACAAGACTGTATTTGACAATACGGAAAATTTAATATGGGTGATATTTGTGTAATTTTAGTACTATGTTATTGGAGTATCGATGATTACATGAAACAAAGAAGTTAGTTACCTGTAGCTACACTACCATAAGACCTCAGAATATAAAGTCAGCTGTACGTGACGTGTTTACTCAAGAAAGTTATAATCGTCGGGACATTCCATGTTTTTGTATCTAAAGATTGCACGTGTTGTGACCATAACTTCGTCTGCTGACAGGAAGTGGTGGTTAAATGCGCCTATTATAGGGACCTGCTTCCTGGACGCACGCGTCAGTGAGAAGGTGCCCCCTCAGCCGAGGAGTTGGGCATTCACAGTGCCACCCCCTCCGTGGCTCTTGCCTGACGGTTAGACCCCGACGCCAAGTCCCTCCCGTGGCGACACTGCATCAGCCAGCGGGCTGGTAATTGTCCCCGGGCGAGCCCTTTGACTGACGGCCCATCCGTCGCCGAAGGGCTCCCAGGTTGACGTACGGCATGCAGGCCCGGTGCTTGTCCCCTCGACGACAGTTGCCGCGGACAAACTGCAGCTCATTAGCAATGTTAACGAGCGGCGCCCGCTATTGCCGCGACCCGGTGGTCCTGCCGACAAGTTTTCGCCAAGAGGCAGGGGGGAGAGCCTGAGACCGCACATCTCCCATCCCAAGGGGACCTTTGTATGCTAAACCAACAGGCAGCAGCGCTGGCTTCCCCCTCCCGAAAACACTGACAGCCTATCGCCCGGCGGATATTTTAAAGTTGAAAAGTCTGTAAGCCAGAACATTGTAGAAGGATTACAAAGCCGGGCCGCGCGCTTGTTAATGCCCCGTCGTCTCTCTGCCGGACACGGGCCGGTCGTCGCCGCTACAAGGGTTTTCTGCTGCGGTTGCCAGCCCCCGCAGTTATTTATCTACGCCGTCTCGCGCTGCAACTCGTGACGCGTGATGGTGCGCCCGTGTGGTGGACTAACTACTCCGCCTGGAATGAATGCCAAATATTGATAACTCAGTTTTCGCACATAAAGTTGTATTTCTCTTTGGTACTAGTATTTTACGAATACTTTTTTGGCGTAGGAAAATATGTATTTCTTTTCTTCAGGGGACTGGGGTTGCTCACAGACAAATTTGACTGTAGTACTGTGTCCATTATGTTGTTCTGTTATGGAATAAACTATTTTTGTTACGACTTGCCTGCTTATTTCAGAACATTCATCCCAATCATGGGTGTGCAAATATTTTTGGAGTCACTGTAGATGTATATATACGTATGGATCACTATAATATGGCACAACTTTGGAGGAACTTGTTTTATGATTTGTCATGTATTATTTACAACTTTTGAACAAAACATGTTAAGCTGAAATTCCTTCATGGCTGAAGAAAATGCTATTGGGAAACTACTGATTAGAGAAATAATGTTGTGGGTCATGTCAAGTAATCTATTCGCAAATATTATAGACCTACATTTAAATTGTAGCAGCGCATACAAAAAAAGAACAGGTAGTGGTATAGTAAAAAAAAATATATATATATATATATATATATAATTGCAAACCATGCCTTATATCTGCTGGCGATTCTAAGACGGTTAACTATATGAACGACACGAATTTTCATGTTGGGATTGGAAATGGGAACCGCGTGGTCTAAACGTTGCACCGTAGCTATAGCCAGTATCACGGAGTGCAATTTTTGACAGTTATGAAAATAGTTTTGTGCGCACTTATTTCCATGGGAAAATATACCTCTGTAACCGTTAGCTCACTTACACACAGAATATGTGTATGGGCCATGGGAAGTGGGTCGGACGAGATGGCGTGGGAACCGATGAGTTGAAGGCATGTGGGCGCTCTGAGCACTTTAGAACATTCCGGACTGGTGGAACCTGGAATGGATTAAGGTGGAACTGTATGAAAATGCGATACGGACTTTATTGGGCATATTGCTTATAAAATAATTCAACAAGTTTTGGTACACTGTTTATTGGGACTGATTTTAGTAATTTCAGTTCATTAATTTCTGTGAGGTGATGAACGATAGTGTAAATATTAATTATAAATAGCTAGGGTAATCCAATTATTGTGAGATATTAAGTCGAGGGTATTTTCCTTGTAGTGTTTGTATTTAAATTAGAAAATTATTATGAAATATTTTATTTCAAAAATACTGGGAAAGCCCACTGACTTTGAGAAGTTATATATAGACACACGTGACCGATTTGAATACATATAACTGTACGCTCTTTCAGGGACTGAAGGACGACTCCAGGATGCATTTCCGGGAAAGTCGGTGGTAAATAATTCGTTGCGCTTCACTGCTCGCCTTTCCTCCGTACTTGTGGATGGAACGGTCGCGATAGGGAGGAATGCTCGTCATTCTGCCGGCGCGTGCGTGGCGGGGCCGGAGCGAAGGGTGCGCCCCCAATTGTTTCCCGGCGGTGCGGTAAATCTTGCCGTCGCCTCGCGTCCCGCCGAGCGCGTGTGTGAACAGGCAGTTACGAGTTGCGGTCGCGCACATATCCGCCGTCTCTCGCCCCCGGCCTCTTGGTTCACAAGTGCCGCGGCCGTGGGATAGGGAGATGGCAGACCAAGATTTGTTTATTTATACAAGATCGCTCCCCACAGACTCCTTTTATGTTATACAATTGGGGACAGGAGCGGACCAAGACTTTTGGTTTCGTACGGAAGGGGAGTGTTATTGTGTCATTGTGCAGGTACTTCAGATTTGTGGCATTGGAAGCAGACACTGCTTTAACATAATTATAGCAAACACCATTTAATTTATTATATAAAGTCAATATCGTAAACAAATTATTTGCTTTCAGTTTTAAATCATTCACAGGCCAGTTTAATATCAAAGTGAGGGTTGGAAGTCATGTCCCNCCCCCCCCCCGCGACTTTTCTGGATCCGAGCCTGATTGGGGCGTGGATTGTGTAAAGCTACGAGTCATGATAACGGTATTCCTGCATATGTAAACTAGATATCACAGAGTAAACTGTATTATGCAGGATGGTCCGCCTAACGTGGACACCCCCAAAATTTTCGGAACAGTTGCAGATCACGAAATGCTGTTTTCGCTAAATGAAAAGTAATTTGCCGCAAAGTGACTATTCGTAACACATGTATGAACAGGAATAATTAAACCACATATGATTTTCCCCTGGAAACATAGATTTTATTCATCGGCATCTGAAAGTACGTACGAAGAGGAATTCAGTGATATAGCATATGTAAAGGAACGTAACACAGAAACGCCAAGAAAAATGCGCAAGTGTGATTAAGTTATGTGGGTCGGTAGCATGTGACAGTGTACCTGTACTCACAGATGTAAGCAAGCAACATGCGCTGTGCCTCATCTTGGCGGGACCGCTTCCTGATAGCAGCGCAGCACCAGTCCTTATGATCTGTTATAGTAAGTGGTATTGCAGTGTGTAGCTGTATGTACCCAATAAAGTTCAAGAATTAGGAAAAACTGGACTCTCTACTTATTTACGGTGAGTGTGGCAGAAATGCCAAGCAAGCCGTCCAAGTTACCGATACTACACAAACGAAAATTCCATCCATAAAACGTGGCTCTTTGATCGGGCATTACATGAAGGTGATTTCCAGCAGCGTGTTCAGTTTTGTAGGTTTGTTCTGATGTCTGTAAGGGATGGCAGCAATTCTCTGAAGAACAGACTATTTACGGCTGAAGCGACCTTCGCAAACCATGGGCATGTAACTTTATTAAAATATGACTACTGGGCGACGGAGAATCCGCGCTGGATCCGGCACATGGAGCACCAGCGACAGTGGAAAATGAATGTGTGGTGTGAAATCGTTGGAGACTACATCATAAGGCCATATTTCATTCAAGGGACAATGACCGGCCGTACATGCGCCCATTTCCTCAGAGAGACCATACCGGCACTTCAGGAAGACATACCACTCGGCATACGTCGTGATATGTGGTTTCAACATGACGGTTGTCTTGTGCCATTTTGCTTTGGTGATGAGGAAAGTGTTAAATAAAACGTTTCCAACCCGGTGCTTAGGGTGTGGTGGTGTTGACCTCACACCTCTCGATTTTTTCCTTTGGGGAACACTGAGAGATAGGGTATACAACATGGTCCCTACGACGCCAGAAGACATGCAGGAATGCATTGTGGGAGCTTGCAGAGGCATTACGCCAAAAACACTTCAGGCCGCTTGTCGCTCGCTACATGTGCGTGTACAAATGTGTATTGCTGTCGATGGTAAACACATAAAGCTCATGCTGTGAAAAGACCTAATGTGAAGCTTTTCAACCATAACTGTACTCTTTTGTACTATGCATGCGGATGCGATTGCATTTCTCCTTAGGCTGGTTTTTTTTTTTGTGCATCTGTACACACTCGTTAAAGTTANTTTTCAACCATAACTGTACTCTTTTGTACTATGCATGCGGATGCGATTGCATTTCTCCTTAGGCTGGTTTTTTTTTTGTGCATCTGTACACACTCGTTAAAGTTTATGACTAGGATACAAATCTCCTGAATTACGTTGGTATCTGAATGAAATGAAATGTATTGATATCAGACTTGCACTCACATGGCCGGCCAGTCTTCCCTCCGCTACGGTGCTTTCCTTTGTCCAATATCACATTCCGTGCACCTTGCCCCACTAAGGTAAGCGCTACGCTGCTATAAGGAAGCGGTCCCGCCAGGATGAGTCACGGCGCGTGTTGCTAGCGTAGAGCTGTGAGTACATTTCCACTGCCTCATGCTGCTGGCCCACTTAACTTATTTTTGCGCATTGTTTCTTGGCATTTCTGTGTTTCTTTCCGTTTCATATGCTATATCACTGAATTCCTCTTTGCACGTACTTTCAGATGGCGTTGAAATAAATGCATGTTTCCAGGGAAGAAATTTCATGTGGTTTAATTATTTCTGTCCACACACGTGTTACAAACAGTCATTTTGCGGCAAATTACTTTCCCTGTACGTAATTTCATTTAGTGAAAACAGCATTTCGTGATATGTAACCGTTCCGTAAATTTTGGGGGTGTTCATGTTAGGCTTACCAACCTGTATAATACTTTTAAAAAAACATAATTTAATTATACTTGCCTGTTTAATGCTAAGGAACTGAACATTTCTAAATATTCTTCAAAAGTATAGAAAAAAAATGTACGCAATAATAAATATTTTAGTATTGCCCAGTATAATTATATTAGGAAAAAATGGGTTGTGATATGTTAGGAACGTATATTTGCACCTTTTTGTACTGTGGCAAAAACAGATAAAAAGTTTTGTTACGCATGGCTGCTTAACTCTCCCCCCTTCCCTTTCGGGTGGGCCTAGTGGTAGTGTCTCTCCCAGGACGTCGTCATTGGTACCCGGCGGAGGGGAGTTGTAGCTTATACATGGCCGCGATAACGCTACCGGAACTAACGCCACTCCCGTATCTGTTAGAGGGAACAGCTTGCGAGCCATTGTACGCATTTTCTGGTCGTCACCACGATCGTCGCTACTCGAGGTGCGAAGAAGGTTCTAGGTCAGAGCACGTCAGCTATAAAAGCTGCGGCGTCCCTTTCTGTCTTCACTTTTGAATGGAAATTAGTGCCGGGCGTGCGCGACGTGTAAGTGTCGGAAACGACTAGAGGCAGAACAGTGACCGACGAGTGCAATGTCCGACTATGGATAGAGAAGAAACAAGGCAATGACCGGCTGGTCTCAAGAAAGTGGAACTTGTTTCATGAGGGACGTACATTCAAGTGTTGTAAATGTATGGCAATTGACGTTTTATCATGTATTTGTAATTAATGAGTGGAGATTCACTGTTGGTAGTATAAAGACAGTGATCAGGACTTTAATTATAATTGATATTAGCGTACATATAAATTACGCTCACGTATAAGAAGTAGTAAGTGTTACGTCTAGTAGTAGAGATAGGTATTTGTATTTTGTCAATAATAGCCAAGTATATTTGTATACATCTGTAAATATATTAGGATATTAAATTAAGTTCTTTAATTTTTTTAAGACCCTCATTCCTCACGAATATGAATACGCCCTAGACATTTTGTTATGTTGTTTTTTTCAGTTCGCCAAATAGCGTGTTCCCACGAGCAAATTAACGCTATCAACAATATGCCTACGATATCGCCGGGCCTCCTATCAGCGTCACAGACGGTTGGGCACTAAAACACTACGTGCCATCGCTCTACCATGCGCGTTGTGGCTCTGCCGTATTTGGTGCTCGTGTCTTTGCTCATACCACAGCTTGAGGAAGGTAGGCGGATTGTAGACGGGTGTTGCTGTCGGCTCGCGGCTGTCGCAGTTGGTCCAGGACAGCCTAGGGCGGCTCGTAAACAACAGCGTGTGGCATCGTCGGCAGCAGCCAAGATGTGCGTCGTCCCCTTGAGGACGAGTGAACGCTGGCGCATAGCATCGTCGTGACTTCTGTCGGAACTCCATCATCTTCCGTTTCAGTCTTGCCTGCGGTGTTGGCTACTTCCAGTCATCTGGTAGCGCGCCGCGGAACCTACCAGTGTGATTACATCCCCCGTCTTGCTCTAAACCTCTGGCACTTGTTATATAATCCATTCACGGTTACTTCCAACTTTTCTGAAGCTCTGTTAAAGTTCTACTTTCCGGTTATTCCTCCGCCTCACGCAAACAAAGCTTAGCCGAGGCCAGAGTGACGGCGCACCGCATTCGTGTGCACGCACTTTAATAATATTTTGCATGAGAACTGTTTCTTACTAGGCGTTACCAACACACTCATTTTCTCCCTGTGTATGTATTGACTTTAATTTAAAATGTGGTATCATAATTTATAGTTAAAATACGACTTAAAGCTCAGTTAAATCAGAAATAAGGCGCTTTTATGTTAGCAGAAGTATGAAACGCTTGTGATACATGGCATATTGAGGAAACAACCAAACATAATACAATAGATGATTTTTCAAAGGATTGATTCAAAAAGTGTGAAGAAACCGCGAATAGACCATAGTTTGAGATTATGCGAACAATATTTTATTTTTAGAACTAGGCTCGTTATTCGGAATGTTTCTTGTGGCGTATGTTGCTTCTAACCTTGAAGTGCCGGTTGCGAATCGCGGGTAGACCAGTGATACACACACTGTGCTTTTTTTTATTTACGAATTTGTGTAATAGTACGCCTGGCGTCTCTCGTTCAATCGGAAAAGTTAAACGCTACTGTGTTATTAAATAGTAATGTTTTTAACTTCCTATCTTTCGCCATTTAGTTCTGCTTTCACACACCCTGTTTTACGACCTGCTCGTCTGGCGTCCGTGGGAAAAATTACCCTGTGCCACATATATATTTGCAGAAATGTTATTATTGGTTATTTTGGTTATTAAAGGAAGGTAATATTTTTTTGTCGTGTTGAGCATCTGTTACGGTACGCTCTGTTGCGAACATCCCAGATAATCTCTATGTAGGGCGAGTTGGGAGGAGTTCTGGTGTTCAGCCTTAAATCGCGTTGAAGCGCCTTTCCGCTGTGAATTTGACAGAATTTCACTCTTCATATTTTGACTAGTTGCAGACGTTCTTACTCATAAGGGAAGTTTCACAGGTCTTGTTGTCTGGTACATGTGTTTGGAATTCTGAACTAGTACTTGCAGAGGATTTTACAAATGACGTGAAAAGTGAAACAAAATCTAAGGATTCAGCACTTTTTGTTGCCGTGTATTTATTATTTTCAATTCTAATGTTTGAATTTGTANGGGGGGGGGGGGGTTAAGATAGCAAGTTTATAGTATGAATTGAAGTGATAGCCATGTGGTTGTAACAATTTCATAGTGTCACGAGATTTATGCGCGGATACTCATTAGGTCCTTGGGAATTTTAACGTTAACGTGTTGGTCAAGGACCTGGTAGTCGCACCTGGCCACTGCGGGGCTTATCCCTGGCTCTAATAAGTGGCGCCACGACCGTCCTCTCTCCAGCCTCGCAGTTAATCGGCGCACGACGCGACGTCGAGGCGTGGTCGCCCCTGCTCCCGCTCGCGACAGGTGGGCGTCGGCGATGATCGCAGCAGTTCGTCGCCTCGCTCCCAGAGGGGACACGACCTCCTCCCCCACCCCCTCCCCCTCTTTCCCGCGCCCGCTGATGTCTTGATGTAATGGACTTCCCTCCCGAGTTATTCCCGAGTGCCCCCGCTGTTACTGTTAACCGTCTTGAAAAGACGCCGTAGATGTTCTCCCTGATGGGTTTTCTTTCCTCCCGAGATTGACTTTTTTATTTATTTTTTTTCATTTCCTCGGTCATTGTCCGCCATAGCTTGGGCAGTATTCACGGTCCATATTCGCCTCTGAAGAATGAAAGAACCCGTTGCAATCACAGGTTGGTATATTATTCATCCCAGGTGGCCATCTGAAATCTCATCTCCGCGGTGTGGACAGAAGTCAATGCCCATTTCGGTTGGGAAAAGAAGCTTTGTCTGCTACCGGCTTCCACTTTGGAAATGTCTTTATTTTCATAGAGTTTGGTTTTAGTTGCAGACTAGCATTTTACCAAACAACTTATTACTCTTTTCGAGATAATTATTTGTTTATTGCCAGTTACTGCGTCTTTTCGTTCTATGTGCCTTTTAGCATAACTGAGGTCGCATTTCTCAGAAAGTTTACAAACATGTACAGCATGTTCGAAAAGTCTGGTTGTTGTCAGTTGCAGAACTTAAACAGTGAAGGTTGGTTTACGTACGACGACAACGTCGAACAGACGGCGGACAGAACATATGATTGTTCACACATTTACAAATTTTTCTACATTACCATTTTGTTGTTTGGTTGTAGACAGTCTACAACCAAACAACCACACTGTTTCGATCGTTAATTTTAATACCAAGATCTAAAAAAAAATGTCAAGTTTTAACTCAGTGTTATTATATCAATTTTGGAGGTACGATTTTTTACTAGATGATTTTCATGAGATTGTAATTTTGTTTTATACTTTTAAAAAATTATTTTCATTTTCGTGCTATCGGTTTATTTCCAAATTACATCTGTTTACTACAAGTTTTGAATAAAATTAACTTTTATATTCACGTATTTACACACTAAATTCGATTCTCGGGGAAACCACTGATTCACAGTGAATTCAACTACTCGAATCGGTGAAAATGGTTCCACTAAGAATCGGTGGAAAACCACTGGTTTTTTCAGTGAAACAATTTCACTGATTGAATGTGTGACAGTGAGCTGCGTGCGGCGAATTATATATTGTTTATATTGAATTTGGCTAAATTATTACGAGAAATAAAATTTTTTTTCCTATATCTACCGTTTATGTTGTGCAATTTAACTTAACATAAAAAAAATTTAAATAAAAAATAGGAGACCGGAAGGAAAATGAGAAAACCTAGGGATAGATCAGGCGTGAGCGGGTATCCAAAATGGCGGGGACGAAGGCAAGATGGTGGGGTGATTGACATGTGTGCGATTAGCATAAGTGCGATTAGCATATGTGTGTGTGATTGGTATTGCTATCCTTAGCATATGCGTACTTGGTATAGGTCGTAGAATATATACTTGTAACAAGGCTATGCATGAAGTTTCATGATGGGGCAATGAACTCGAACATTCTTCAGACAAGCGGGTATCCAAGATGGCGGGGACGAAGGCAAGATGGTGGGGTGATTGACATGTGTGCGATTAGCATAAGTGCGATTAGCATATGTGTGGTGTGTGATTGGTATTGCTATCCTTAGCATATGCGTACTTGGCATAGGTCGTAGAATATATACTTGTAACAAGGCTATGCATGAAGTTTCATGATGGGGCAATGAACTCGAACATTCTTCAGACAAGATGGATGGTGCTGGCATGGAATGACAGAGCATGAAGTACTTGTAAATTATTGCACAATCCTGCTGGCTGTTGCACAATTTCTGCCACATTCCTCCGTATTAAGCAAATGCCTGCCACATTGTGCAAAGTGCATTTTTTGTCGGAAAGTTTGCTGGTTTTGAGGGAAATTCGGGAAATTTTTAGGGAAGAAGGGAAATTTGAGACGTTTTTAAGAGAAAAAGAGGTTTTGGGGAGCCAGAGGGGAAAAAGGGAAATCCAATATGGCCGCTAGCTCGTCCCCTTGTCCCCAGCCTGCAGCCAGTGTCCCAGTTCTCCCTATTTCATTATATTCACCATATTTAAAGTCGTTTAATCCTTCAAACTGGGCGCTATAATGAGTGTACGTTAAAATGAAATGGAAATACTGAATGTCCATGTTGCCTCGTAAAATGATTTTATATAAAATAAAACTCACATTTTAAAATAAATTTATTTTTACTTTTATTTAATGTAATTATCCTTTCTACAATTTTGCTTGGAAACTAGCAAATAAAAAACCTAACGTAACTCTACAGCAAATATTTGTATTTAATGACGGGTATTTTCATTGCGTCTGAAATTGAGTATTTTTTGTCTACATGCATGCTAATCAATAGAGTTGGCTGATTGAGCCTGCCCGGCTCAAAAAGTATCACCGAGAAATTTAATTTATGTAACGTAGCTAGCTCTTCGAAAGCGCCGTCAAAACGGACCAATCACTTGTTCAGTGCTGCGATGTACCTACAATCACTGAGATCCTTGCCTATGCATGGACCTCGATTTTGTTAACAGCGTTTTCTTCCTGTAACGATTCAGGAGCCACTTTCGAAAACGTACGTACTTGGAAGCCCTAAATAAAATCATTCGTGAATTCGCAAACGTTTGTATTGCAAAAAAAAAAAAAAAAAAAAAGTTTTCAGCTCCATTGAAAAAAAAAAAAAATTTGCTGCCGAATATCTACAGAATACATTTAAATGATTTCAGAAAGTATGGCAAGATTCTTGAACCGCAAAAGTTTTCATATAAATTAATTACCTCATAAAATATTTAGAATTGTAAAAAAAATGGTAAAACATGAAAATGTTATTAAATATTACGTTAATTTGATTTCCTTGAGTTACTCCACTACCTACATTGTGCTTTGTTGTTGTCGCGGAAATAATTTTACGGAATTGTTTCTTCTTGAAAATACTTAGCGCGCAATTTATCCTCTGTATATTGGCATTTTGAAGTCTTAATATATGCACCATAACTAAACACACATAAAATTCATTTTCTAACCGATATTTTAACACACGATAAAAAAATAAGCGTTTCACCTGTGTCGGTCCTAGTAATGGTGGAAAGAACAGCTACAACTTCTGTGCGCGTCAGCAGTTTACTAAATTTTGATGATGAACATCACTAGTCCCTGTTCGATACCAGCGTGAGAGCAAGCCTTTATGTGCGCGGCCTCCGAGTACCCATTCGTGAATAGACCGTGATGGGGCCGCGGTGGTGTAGTGATCAGTCTACTCGCCTCCCACCAAGGCGAGCCGGGTTCGATTCCCGGTGGGGTCGTTTCCGGATTTCTGCATGAGGTTTTCTCGGGGATCTCCTGTTTCCCCCTCTCGAATTCCGGCGCCGCTGCACACCCACCTCTATTCATCCTCATCGGCTCTCAAAACCTCGATGTTAAGGGCCGCCCAAATATTTCCACTCCACTATAGATCGTGATTCAGGACCCAGTAACGTTGTATGCGGTAATTATGATCTGATACGGCGTACAAGGAAATGAGTCAGTAAATTTCATTTCATTGTGTTAATTTAACTGCAAGTCTTCCGAACAAGCGTTTTGAGGGCCTGTGACGAAGCTTGCGCAGGATTTTAAATTGTTCCCGGTTCTGGAGTTACACGTCGGTAGGGCATAACGGTCTGGCCGGACTTGCATCGGCCGCGTTCGGAAACCGGTCGGGTCGCCAATACGCGGTCGTATCTCGGTAATAAGGCACTCGTGTACGACGTAAGTGCCTTCCGAGTCGCCGCAACCAGAATGAACCGTGGCGCAGTATTGGATCCGTGTCGTGGAGTGGCCGACCCGCGGGGATGGTAATTGGTTGGCCGAGACCCGATGAAAGGGACGGCCGACGGCCGCTATCCCCAACTCGATTACGGAAGAGTCGACGGCGGGCCGCGGGAATGAGGAAGCCGTGCCGGCGGGTTGATCGTCCTGCGGGAAGGGGATCACGTCGCACTCAGATCCGAACGAGGTAGCGTCGGCCAGCGGTACCCGGCCTGACCTCGCCGTGCCTCCCTCCCTGAGGTCCGTGATTGGCGAGCAGTTCCCGTCGACCACCAGCCTCGTCTTTCTGTTGTTACCGTGGTCGACGTCCGTCGAGGCCAGTGGCGTGTGGTGAACTGCTGCAAGGTAAGCTGGTGCTTGCTCACCACTGTACACATACTCCGTCCACGCAGCAGGAGCCAGTAACCACTGCGGAACCTAGGGAAACTGAATGCATTCCGACCACTCACAAGCGAGCACCTGTGGGGTCACCTGCTGAGCTACGTTGTAGTGGTGGAAGTGTAGTCTTAGCGGGCAACAGGGTACAGCACACAGCTAACGCCAGCTTACCTAGCAACAGTCCACCACACGACACCGGTCGAGTGCACTCGCCGTCCAACCGATCGCTCTCAACATTCTATAGTAACATACATATACCGAGTACTCTCACCCCGTTCTTCGTCTTAGAAGGCAGCTGTGCTGTGTTTGGGGGTATGACGTCAAATAAAGCAAATACGTGTCAGTACGCTTGTTTGCTTGGAAAAACATTTGCACAAACATTGTTGCAGGCATGTGTTATTATAGAACAATAAGCAAGCCTCCCAATTTATTGTCTTTAAACTATCGCACATGTTTTCTTCCACTAGTAAAGTAAACGTACAAAGTGAACTCCAAAGAACAGCTAATGGTAATAAAGCGAGTACCAAAATTAAATAAATTATATAATTATTTTTCGTGTATAACATTTTGCTTTTCGTAACACGTTAATTTCCATTAATCAGATATGTTTTCTCTGTACACAGTTTAATTCTAACGATTCTTGTTTACGTTCAAATAACCTAACGTTTAATTATAGAAGTCATTAAATCAATTTATATTTAAATGTTTTTTTAAAATTGAAATAATGTATTAGTAACTATAGCGATGGTAATCGTTCATCACATTTAACACATTTAACTTATAATCTTAGCTATGTACAGTTTCAAGTATTTTATTACTAGTCTTGGCCAAAGTCCTCAACTGCCAGGCGGTCGTAATTTTTTAATAAATGTTGGAATTCAATTTATTTTCTGTCATTACTTTGCAACACATAAATAGGCGGTTGGGCAATACCAACACTTGCTGCGGGGAATCACATACTGACAGTCGCCAGAAACAAACAGGCAGCCATAGTACTGTAAGCTTATTAATGCATGGTACGTTTTAATTACAGTAGACCTAAGTATTAAAAATTACCC
>NQII01001388.1:15038-41661 GCA_002778355.1 Clitarchus hookeri | reverse complement strand
AGGATATCACTGCACTGGCACGGCTAGGTTGTATTGCCTACGCGCTAAGCACTGTATCGCTGCAGCCGAAGCTTTTCAAAACGGTGGGTATTTGACCATTGCAACTAGAGGACCATTTAATTATGTCATACTGCTCAATAAACTAGCCTCAGAACTTCATAATTCCTGGCGGTAAAAATTTGTCTGCGATGAAAGGGTGGCTATTTCTGTAATTTTTGCTACGGGAGAGGTATAAAGGAGAATTTTTTCTTTCTTAGCTTAAATAACCCGAAAACAAAAAACAATGTTCGGAAAAATGTAATTTAATTTATCTTAATTTTCGATATTTTGCAAAAAAAATACAGATTAAAATCTTGATTTTCCGTAATATTCCGTTGGGTAGAAACTGTCCTATATATTTCCCCGCTCTATTTTGCATAAGGAAATAGCACACGAAATTTGTAGGTCGAATTCCGCCCCATTCTGTATGTTTAAATGGATCATATTCTTTCATTGTTCCGTTTTTAATCAACCTTCTGCTAAGTAGGGAGAGGGTAGGGAAAAGGAAACTAGTAAATATGCCTGCGCGGTTTTTCAGACAGTTGTAGTTTGGGCCAGTACAGGGAATTAGTAATCGTAGCACTGTCGAAACGGGAACATTATTCGTGGAACTGCTGTAAAGTGGTGTCCGGGCCACTGCGGTATGTAATAGTAAAATCTATGAGAAGTGGGAGTTTATCATTAATTGATTGAATTTCGGAGGTATTATTGAAGATGAACTTGAGTACAGAATGTTTCGAAACAAACGAAAACTTCACAACGTGGTAACCAGTCACACAGTTGTATGTCAAAAATGAATCCATCGTAGTGTAGTATTACAATTCTGCGCTCAAACTTTTGTGTGTTTCTTTGTTGTTCACTGAAATTAAATGTCGGTTTCGTAGTTGTGACGGTAACATACTTTGGGAATCCTTGCGTTTTCCCCCCTTCAGCCATTAATCGCTTCTAACGATTTGAGACTCGTCTAATGGTCAAACAAATATTCGTTTTGTATTTCTACTTTTTGCCCTGCGTGCTGTTCTTGTCTTTTGCAGTACGCTAAACGTCCTTTTTTAAAATTATGATTAAATATACAACTCGACAAAATGTAAAAGTAAAAAGAGGTGATCACTGTGGTGCAGTATTTCCCAAAGTATGGGTCGTGACCCACTGGTGGGTCGCAGACTAAAATTTGGTGGGCCCCAAAAAATTTAATTTCATACATAAACATATGCATGAGTTATAAATGCTATAATTTAGAACCTACACACATGCAATGCAACTGTCAATCAGACGTAAAATACTACGCAGAGTGCGCAGTGAATGCGACCACCGCCGCCACGCCGCCACCGCTACTCGCGGCCAAAATGATTTTTAAATTAAATTAGTAATATAACACATTGTGTAATGCTGTTTGATGAGGTGTATTTTTCATTAAAATTGTTCTTTAATACTTCAAATTTTTTATTTATTTTATTAATCGTACTACCCTTCACTTCCTAACGTTACATAAGAAATACATTGTGAACATGATGGAACAGCGAAAGGGTAGGTTTCTCGCATAAGGTATTAAAGAGGGTCCTGAACTTTGGCGATTTTTTTTTAATGGGTCGCGCTTCATAGAACTTGGGAATCACTGCTGTGGCGTGTTAAAACAAATATTTACAAATGAAGGGTACATAGGGTAAAAAATATGAATTTCCGTATTTGCTAGTTTTGAGTAAAATGCAATCGAAACTATAAACTCCCCCACTGGAAGTGTTACTTCCGAGGCCTGTTATTTCGGACTCTCGTATCCTTTAACCGTCATGCTTTTGCATGCAAACAGTTCTGACAATTCTCTATCGGATGACACCAGAACCTCATTTTCTGTAAAAATGGACAATCATAAATTTTCCTCTGTGCCCGTCAAATATTTGTAACATTTTGACTCTATTCAGTGCATATTAGTTTTATTAAGTTTGGTTGATTTAATGTGCGTCTCTTATGCATGTGTCCGACCTTCATTATTATACGGCGGGTCGAAAAAACAATGTCTGCAACACGTGTTCTGTTTTTNACGAGCATACGAAAGCTATTGTAGAGCTACATTGTGTGTGTGTGTGTGTGTGTGTGTGGAGGGGGGGGGGTGTGTTTCCACAGTAGTGGTTCCATGTGTGTCGGACATCTGCGCCCTGCCAGCTATTACCGACAGGTGACAAGGTGCTCCGGTCACCGCAAACAAGAACAGAACGCGCCAAGCACTTACGTTCTGTCGGGCTTGCGCCGCCACTTTCCTTTCTCGGAACACGCCGTTGTCTCATATTACATATTCCATTTCACTTTCTAAACATTCACAGTACAGTTTCGTATCACTGTGTGGTTGTCAGGGGGCGGGGGCGGGGGTGTCTGTGGTCTGCTTTCATGCTCGCCAGTATACACTAAATACATGCTGAGTGTATGAAAAACTGGTAAAAATACCGTTACAAGATGCCAGAGGGGCGTATTCGAGTTCGGGAGGGATGGATGTCTTAATAAAAATAAAATAACTAAATGTTATTAGTAATGTATTTACACTGCTATTATTTACAACATAAACTATCTACACTATTACTCTCTTGTTATTCTCAGTGAGCACAATATTTAATGTCTATCTCAATTCTAATTGAAGTCCTTATCAAAGTCTCCATATTGGGTATAGTCACTTAACTCACGCTCATTATTTACACATGTTCAGTCTGTCTAGTGCCATCATTCCAAATGTCTTATTCACGCATCCAGTTGAATAGTCTCGCCCGCCAGTTGCACTCTTCACTGCACCGATGCTCGCAGTCCGCAGGCTTCATTCCGACTGGTGACTCTCGCCGCCACTTGATGCTCTGCTGGTTCGTCGCTTACTTGTCTTCGCACACCTGTCGCCTAACGTCGCGCGATCCTTCAAACTCTCAAGTTCTCGAAACTGTCCGCTCAGAGGCCCGTCGCGACCTAAATGGTCTCGCTGGCCCGATCTAGTAGGTTCCCCGCATCCCGAGTCACGCTCAGAGGCAAGGCCGATGAACCAGCACCTTTTTGTTTTAGAGATAACCGCCGAAATTCAATCCGCTGAAGGTCAAAGGCGCGCGAGTTGCGATAGGTTTATCGTGGCGGCACGCGCCGACTTGGCCCTTGTGAACTGCCGCCCGCTTCTAACATATCGCCCGCCTGACATTCCCTCGCTCTCGTGAGCAGGACGGTGCAAGGGAAGCGACACGAAGAGCAGCAACATTTAATAATATTGTATCATTAAATATAAGTATATGTATCGCCCTGCAGCTTTTTGTATCCAGTTAGTTTATGGGCCCGGAGAAATGCGGGGAGTGGGGACTTTTAATGTGTGTTTTTTTTTACTGCAGGTGGAATGGTTAGGCATACATACGATTAGGTCACAGGCCCTCCTAATTATAGTATGCTCCAGACCACGTGGTCCAGACTCTCTTTAATGGCGGTGGCTGGGTTCGAAACATTTGTATTTCAGCCCTTTAGCTACGTGAGTGCGATGCCATAATAGCCACTGCCACCCAAGGATATGAGTTATCGTTGACAAAGAAGTAGCCTAAACAGCTTACTTTTTCCTTGGGTAAATCTGAAGTGGCGTCCTCCCAAAAAATCAGTACTTCTTTTATATTAATTTTTTGGTGTTGCTTAACTCCTTGACACTACTAATACATTTTATTCTTGTACCCGGGACGCTGTGCTTTAAAGACTATACTGTCACGTGCATCGTACTGCCATGTCCATCGAATGGCCGTTCACATGTATGCATAATGTATTTTCCAGTTTTGTGGTTTGCAGTCATGGAACATTGAACTGCGGTTTTGTAATTTCATTGGTGGTAAGAACATGTTGCGCATTTATGTGAGATTCGTTGTTAGGTGCAGCAAACTGAACATGTAATTTTTACGAATGAAAATAATGACATAATGAAAAATATCATCCCTTGTTTAGATTATGCCTCTGGAATGTGTACTTTTTATGCGTAAACAGATGCTGATAAACAACACATACTCGCATGGATGCATTTATGCGTATGTTTTGCATTATTGTATGATTTTATATGTATTGTGTATGCACGCATCTATTTCATACTTGCCACAGTGCCGAGCAGAACAGACACAGGTGCGTCTGATGCCTAAATCTCGCCTGACAGGTTATCTTTGGAGAACGAGAAAATATCATATATCTTTTACTGATACAACATTTTCCTGCTGTGTACGATATTTGCCTCCCTACTAGTGTATAGAGGTTACAGTGATAAGATAAATACTTCATCGTCAAAAAATCTTGTCTAACTGAACCTAACAGGTTGGCAGGCGAGGATACACCTTTAATGGAAGTGGACCTGCGTTCGCTGGAAACAAGGGGTGCTAAACCACCCCGAGTGGGGTGGTTCGGCTCCAAGCCATGGAGCAGAGAAAACGAGTCGCCATACTGTGGAATAGCTAAGCTCCTTCGTCGGCACGGCAGTATACTGCAAGCTTCCTCTGCAGCAGCTAGCTATAACAAGTGTTCCGTACGATACCATTTCTACATTGCCTGTTTTCAACTATAATTTCTTTGCCCGTGTCTGAATAGTCAATGTATACTGCAGTGTGCAGTGCGTACTCGTGAGAAAAATTTATTTGGGAATACATTACCTAGTAGTAATGATCTTTGTATCTGTTAGTGCTCAGTTGGACTTAGCAGGTCGGGAAAATTGGATTGAAATATATAACGCTTAGCTTGTGTTACAGCTAATGGGATTTTAAAACCATTGCTTATTATAAAATTCCTCACAAATTTTTAAATTGGCGCATTTGTAAATCACCATCTGGGTGTGTAATTCATCACTTTTATTCCCCATTGTTTGGAGTGCTATCGTGAATTATTGTCCTGCTCGGTACAGAAGGTCAAACTAATATGTCACTTGAAGTTTGAGGTAGAGCAAGTGTGCGCCAAATTATATTATTTCCTCTTGCTAATTTCACCCATAACACACTTATACTTGCCCAGTGCCCTTCATTGTCCTAAAAAATATTGCACGTATTTTCTTCCGTTTTGATGACCGTATACAAGGTTCTCAAATTCACTTGGCTTCCAGATTGGAGGTTTGAATTTATCCAGTCTGCCAATTTGTTTTTAGAAATTTAACTTGAAAACTAGAAGTATCCGATCATACGTGTCGTAATGACGAACGTACCAGACTACAAGACCGGAAGTCTTCGTTCGGGTTCGCTTTCGCCCACTGATTTAAATTACATAATTTAAGCCATTTGCATTTAATTTCATATATTTGTGAAGGATTAAAAATAAACGTTGTAAATCCCAAATATAATTCCGAAGACCTGTAGAAAATGAGACGTTACTTAATATTGTTTACCAGGGTGTAATGTGGAGAAGTCTGTGTTGGTCCACTTCTTTGCACTACAAGCAGAATACCTACCGATAACTATAATAAGTCAGATTTTGAAAGGTTTCAAACGTGCTATTTTTTGGCAATATTTTCAGGTGCGCCGTAACGAAGAATCAAATTAACTTGGAATAAATCAACCGAGGACCGTACAAGCCGAAATGTGTAGTAAGGTCAAGGGGGAAGGGAGGGGGTACTACGAAAGAAGCGAATAAGGAGAAGTAATTTGGAAAGAAGCCACCACAAAGGCCGTGAAAATGACTGGCGGGATCTGGAAGGACTTGGGGAAAGTACGACCAGCCAGCAACAAGATGTAAACAAGTGTACGAAGATTGCGCACGAGAACATAAGACGACTGTAATTTGTATGGCTGGAGAGGTACTACGTATTGTTTATTTATTGTTTAGGACCTATGGTTCGTTCAGTGGTTAGGTGGTTATGTCGTTTTATTCGTAATGTTGCCCTTCGGTCCCGGTCACGACATGTAGGAAACTGTGTTTGAACATAGTGTTGAGCATTATTTGTTCTCTTGTGGATTAGCTTATAGAATCGGTAAATTATATCTCGTGATGCGGGCTGCGAGATTTTCCTCAACACGTTTCTCGTTGTGAGATGGAGATTGTCAGTTCTTACCGAGGGAGAGAAACGTAATGCTGTCTGCCTTTGTAGCAATCGTGCAAGTAAGCCACAGCTACGAAAGTTGATTCTTTTTCTCATGCCACCAACTGCCTTGATTTTTCCTTGGAATTTATTTTATGTTTTAATTTGTGTAATTTAAAACGTTGTAACAGTGCTTTGGGGGGGGGGGGAATTGAATTTCTCTGTGTGAAGGGAAGTGACAAAAAAATACTCGGTATATACTTAGTGTTGCGTGTCGCTGGTCTGCGCTGCTGACCTTGGCCCGCCCTTAGCGAAAGGGCGGAAGAGAAGGACAGAGTAGTGACATGATAGCGGGGTGGCGAATCACTAAGGGATGTTTTAACGACAGGCGAGCGATAATCCTACCAGCGTTTTGGTGTTATGAGGGAAGTTTTCCGCTTGCCTCTCCTGGTCAACGGCGGATACAATTTCTGCGTTTATCTGAAGAATGCTCTGTATTACCGACCTCGTTCTCTCAACGTAACTCTGGGTGCGTCGAATGTTCCAGATGGTCAGGGCAAACTATATAAAAGTGTGACAGGCCTACGAGCTGGAGTAGTTGTTGAATTGATGAGTGGCTGAGTTCCGAGCTATAGACTTGCGACTACAAGTATTAATCAGTGAAGAGTGAAGACTATTGGACTAAATGCGTGAGTGAATGACATTACAAATCATGGTAACAGATCGACTGAGCATGTGTTAATGATGAGTATGAGTTAATTGACAATAACTAAACAGCGACTTGAAGAAGGACGTTAATTAGAGTTGAAATAGACAATGTATATTGCGCTCACTGAGAAATAAAAATATTAAGATGGAGAAAGATAATTTAATGCTGGAAATAATAGCTGTGTGAATAAATTAGAAATCAAATTTAGTTCTTTTATTTTTACTAAGACCTCCATCCCTCACGAACTCAGATACTTCCTCACAGGCTTTCTGCAACATTAGTTTTTCGTGGTTAATGTTTCGGTAATCCTGGTCTTATGTGATACGTGAATAAGATAGCACATTTGTTTCGACTCTTATGTGATTTGTTATTGAAAGCAAGAGGGCAGTTAATTAAAAATTGCATAAGTAAGTAGCAATTTTGTATCACTTCAGTGTGCGGCACAACCATAATGCACAAACTTTCCTATTGAGGGAACATGTGAGTGCTCTAGTATATTTAGACATTTACTGGGACACAGTAATTTCGACTTATTGATCCTGAGTTTAAATTGTCAGCTGAGGTCAAATTATTCCGATTTGGAATATCAATTCAATGTAAATTTACCGCTACTTCGTGGCTACAAGAAGCGCATTAAATACTTAAATTCTCAATATAAGTTTTTTGGAGAATTCTCTATGAAAAATTTCATTGATTTGGTATTTCAACATCAAGAAATTACCTCACACCCTACAATAAAAATTTACATTTTTAAGATTCGTTTGGTACAACTGAAGATTTGTATGGCTCTCTGTACACTACAGTTTCGGTTATTATAAAAGAACTTAAAGTTGCACCGAGATTCGAACCCGTAACGTGAGCGTTTGAACGCTATGCCTTAGCGACCATGGATAAACTGACTTATCGTGAAATTGGAATGTATTGAGTAAATAGTATGGTTAATACACGACATTAGCGTGTATATATGTTTTCAAGTTTACAGCTTGATTTTGTTATCTGTTGAGCGTGTTTCATTGGAATGGTTTTTACCATTACTAAGCATTAATTAACACAATAACAAACACCGTGATTATCTTAATTGTCTTAAAAATGACAAAACAAATTCTCTAGTTGTAAATTCTAACAAGACGATCAAATAACCCAATTACTCTTCAGAA
This sequence comes from Clitarchus hookeri, assembly GCA_002778355.1. NCBI lineage: Eukaryota > Metazoa > Arthropoda > Insecta > Phasmatodea > Phasmatidae > Clitarchus > Clitarchus hookeri. Next base: position 33,773 of record NQII01001388.1, on the reverse strand, counting down.
AAACCAAATAAATGCCAGTGTTGGACCAGGCTGATATTGTTGGCGCCGCAAATGCTGTGATAATATATATTTCATACTGTTATAGCTAACAGAATGCGTACTCCAAACAAAGTATTATTAAAACTACCTTATAATCGTTACGGTAACTGAATAGATTAATCAGTTGAACGTACTTGTAAAATAGTTGCGTTTACAAAATACATGTAGATGTTGTTGGACCAACCAAATAAGTGTTTGGCGTAACACATTATTTTTAATTGCTTTATTTCGTTTAAGGGAACGAACGCAGATGTTTGAATCAACGCCAGGTTAGTTAAGTGAACAAAATATTGTTCGGTGTAAACAATACCTTTTAGGTAAATATTCTTGGTATCCGAAACTATATATTTATCTCGATGTAAGCGTTATGTGTCTTGTTAATGTAAGGATAAGAAGAATTATAATTATTATTCACGGCCGGTATGCGGTGCAAAGGACTCTTAAATTGAAAAACAGAACATAATCCGCCATTGTAGAACCTGTCAATTTCTATTATGCGGAGAAAGTGAGTTATATATATATATATATATATATATATATAAGTATTTTTCATTTCTAACTTCACTGTTGTGACCATATTTGAAAGCTAGGTAAATACACTCCAGCCATTATGTTTTTTACTCAGTTCTATTGAAACCTTCAGTGTTCAGTATTCGGTTATCGTAAACTCAAAAATCGTAGTGAAAGTTGTATTGGATTTGAAGTTACTCAATTAGAGTACCAAATTTGTTTTCATAATTCCATCTGGTAATCGGGGTTAAATAATGACAAAATACATTTATATAGTTTCCAGGTTTTCGATGACAACACATATAGAACCTCTTATTTCACAGGCACCGTTGAAGCAGCAGCTCTCGCCTCTGGAAGGCTACCCGCTATAGATCAAATCTTCTGGCTGGAACATACTTGGGTGCATGTACGTGGGACCATTATTGAAGCGTAATATTATGTACGTAATTGAATGTTTACGGTGTAAAACTGCTGATTGCAATGAATTTTTTTTTGTAGAACGTTGAGACATGAAAGTAGGTACTTGTGTGTTATTTATCAGTACTACATGGTTGTCCGGATTGTCGACAATATATCTTCCAAATTTTCCAGTTTTTTGTTTGGTGACGACCTTATTTTGAGAAGTTTTCTAAGAAGGCAGTCCGTAAGCATAGCCGGCTAGGTTGTGTGGCCAGATCTCTTTCTTGCAATAGACGCACGAAGTCTTCTGCCACACTTTAAATGTTCCTTTTCTGAAGTTTCTGTGATGTCAAGGATGTCTGGTAGCGCTTTTGTCGGTAGACAGTTTTCCGGGAAACCTGCCTGTGAACAGGGTCGTTACAACGGTGCTGCCATAAGTTGGAGCGGTCTGTATGAATAAGAAGAGGAAAAATACTTTGAGAACACGCACATGAGTCCCACGCACATCATGGTACCGCAGAGCGTGTAAGTGGTCTTATCTGCGTGGGAACCCCACTAGTGGAATAATTACATTCGCTTGTACAACGTCCTAGACCCTCCGAGACAGGGAAATACGAAGAGAAATAGCGAATGTCAACCTAATTGCNCATTCGCTTGTACAACGTCCTAGACCCTCCGAGACAGGGAAATACGAAGAGAAATAGCGAATGTCAACCTAATTGCAACTCGTGTTTCGATGAATAAAAATGCTTACCCGTATACATCCACTGTCACGCCCCATCCAACACAGTTCCCTCGTAGTCTGCAGTGAAATGCCGATTATGACCTCGCCACACGNCATCCACTGTCACGCCCCATCCAACACAGTTCCCTCGTAGTCTGCAGTGAAATGCCGATTATGACCTCGCCACACGCATGCAGTTGGTGCAGCCATAATATTGGGAACTGGTTTTATACAGAGTTTCACGTAGCTGCAGGAACACCCAAAAATACGCGTAATAAGGACTAATAATATGTTTAATATTGCGACTCTTATTAACAGAAACACCCATACCTTACGTTGGTCACTGTTGCAGTCACTCGTTTCGTAGAAAGTGACTTGCGAGACTTTTACATTTTTCACGCATGACTTGCATATGCATGTTACAGAATTGTTGTGCGTTACGCTAGTGCTGACGGACCTCGCATAGCGTATAGCGAGAGACGAGGTAGTCACCCGGCCTCTACAGTCTCAAGGGGTGTGCGAGACCCCAGCAGTTCCTCAATCCAGCCACCACGGGCAGGCTATCGATACTTTAATGAATATTCAAACTGGCACGGTGCACAAGATGCCAAGTGCTTCACTATCTACGGGGGATGTGCATCGGAAATGACTATTTTTTCCCCCCTGAGATACTGTACAGAGGAAGTGGATGTCCAAGGTAGGGCTAGGACTAAGCGCTTCTCAGGCCGCTTTAATTAGTGACATTATTGAAGTAGGGGCCATGCATAACTCCCATGATAACTAGCTACCTTAACCTACAGTATAGAGGGACAAAACCGCCATTGAAATTGTAAAAACTGCTCAACATAAAGGAACTTCAACTTGCATGCAAATAGTGCTAGAAAAATGCTGCAGGAGCAGAGGAAGACAAGGTTGAATTTATTTATAAGGGTGTTTGAAGAGCTGGGAGTAATTTTGATGGAGAAAACTTCCTTTAGTTTTCTGGTCGCGCTGACATGTTTTAAAAATGTAACTGTAGTTGTGTACGATCTACGACCTAACATGATTATTAAGGACTTGGCCTGGCTGGCACAGAGGAAGTGCGTTGTAGAGGTTTGGTAGAAAACACGTGATTCGAAAATGGTTGGGTATTTTAGTGTTTATTAATGAAAACCATTTAAGAAACGTTTCAGGTCCAAAGCCAAGTTTCATGTTCTCATTTTCACTCCAAAAATTATTTTTGTGTGTGTGAAAATGGGTAAAAAGGCAGTTTTAGCTGCCACATTTCATATACAGAAACTACAGAGTTGTNTATTTTTGTGTGTGTGAAAATGGGTAAAAAGGCAGTTTTAGCTGCCACATTTCATATACAGAAACTACAGAGTTGTCTTCAGATACTCATCATACTTTTATCTTTAATAGCGTACCATAAAAATGTAGGGTTCCTCTTAATGTCACGTTGACGTGAGTCTTCGATGGAAAGGCTGCACATTAGTTGAGTCGATGGGACAAAGTATGAGTGAGCAAGAGACGACTTTAGAGCTTACGCACTTTGAGGCATCGAATCGTAAAATAGCTGCAGGCAGGCGGAACGTACTTAATGCCATANTATTTTTGTGTGTGTGAAAATGGGTAAAAAGGCAGTTTTAGCTGCCACATTTCATATACAGAAACTACAGAGTTGTTTTCAGATACTCATCATACTTTTATCTTTAATAGCGTACCATAAAAATGTAGGGTTCCTCTTAATGTCACGTTGACGTGAGTCTTCGATGGAAAGGCTGCACATTAGTTGAGTCGATGGGACAAAGTATGAGTGAGCAAGAGACTACTTTAGAGCTTACGCACTTTGAGGCATCGAATCGTAAAATAGCTGCAGGCAGGCGGAACGTACTTAATGCCATATTTCACGATATTTTTTTATTTCATTGTCTGAAAGATTTATATAAGGACAACATAATTGTAAATGTTTGTAGTCAAATGCTTATAGTTTTCAAAATATAGATAGCACCGAAAAGTCGAAAATTTTGGAATAAAGGAGCCCAAGTTTCTATGCTCGTAATTAACTTTACTGCTTGTTATGTGACTGATTTTTCATGTACAGGGCGGTTTCATGTCTTTTACACCTTGTTTTCCCCGACCCTTGTGTGCTGACTCCTCAGTGCTGACCCCTTAGTGCTGCCTTCATGCAGTAACGACGCCGAGCAGTTCTGTTTAATAACCTGTCAGTTTTCTATGGTTGCAATAATTTATTTCACCATCCAACTGGTCGAATACGAAGCTATGATGTTATTCTCTCTAAAGCGGGGTAGAGGGAAATCAGTATGCACCTATTTGCTAGACGAGTGCATGCCGGCCGATGCTTATGTGTGTGCTATTTTAGACCCTACTTTCCTACGTGCAACGGCAACTTTGTGATGCGCCGGTATGTATTCCTTTATTTTCTTTACATGCGTGGACGTTTGTTACATGTTCCCGAATTTCAAAGGTTTGAAATGCTGACCAACTATGCTTGTAACAGGACTTAAGGTCTACTTGCCCTTATCTCCTTGATTGCAGTCGGAAGTGATGAATGTGATATAAATTTGGCGGTCGTGGCTTTGGTGGGTGAGAAACGTAGGGAAACTGTGCTTATAAGAGGGCTTAAGGTGTACTTGTCCCTACCATCCTGTTATTCATCAGAGAACATGTTTATGATATGAATTTTATGTCTATAGATCGATGGGTGGGAAATGGTGGGCAACTATGCTTATAAGTGGGCTTAGGACGTACTTGACCGTGCGTCCCTGTTCATCGTCGGGGGCGATGCCTATGTCATGAATTTGGTGACTTTATCATGAACGGTTCTGAAATTACAGCCATCTATGCTTATAAGTAGCCCAAGGGCATACTTGACCCTGCGACCCTTTTTGTTGTCGGGGGTTGTGCCCATTTTATGAATTTGGTAGCTGTATCTTTAACGGTTCGGAAATGTCAGCGAACTATGCTTATAGGTGAGCTTATGGCGTACTTGCCGCGCGCACGTTGAGACTCTAGACAAGCATGCGTGGGCAAGCTCGCTCCGTATCGCGCAGGTGGAATGACAGCGTGAGACTTGTTCCCACCAGGATGTTAGGTGAAAGGAGACCAGAAGTAATATGAGGAAACCATGGTGGAATGACAGAGCATGATGAGAGAAGTTGCTTGATGGGGAAATGAACTCGAACATTCTTCAGGCAAGATTGATGGTGCTGGCATTGCATGATAGAGCGTGCTTTTAAATGATTGCACACTCCAGTGGACAACTGCACAATTTCTGCCGGATTCATCCGGATTGAGCAAAAGCCTGCCACATTGTGCAAAACACATTTTTCGTGAAAATTGTTGCTGGCTTGGAGGAAAATTCCAGAAATTTTTAGGCAAATTCTGGCGATTTTAACCTTTTTTGAGGGAGAAAAGGGCAATTCCGAGGGGAAAAGGGAGAAAAAATGGCCGTGTGACTATCCAAGATGGCGGTTGGCTTGTCCCTCGTCCCCAGCCCCCAGACCTTGTTCCAGATCCGGTTATTTCGTACTACTAAATAACTTGCCGAAATGAGATGATTAACATTGAAATAAAATACCATGTGTTACTTCAAAAACTCTTTAGTATCATGATATGAAATGTTTTCACTGTTTTTTAAAAATTGCTCAACATAAATACATTTTGGCATCTCTTTTATTTGTTGTGGTTTATGATTTTTCGTGAAAGCAATTTTATACAGGACCTTTCAGTCAACCTTGTTAAATTTTGTGTAAATGTTTTCGTTTGTTTCATTTGTGGTTCATAAAACTAGTAAAATTGTGATTTCGACATGTCATGGTGCACAAACTATTCTATATAAAATAAAATGTATGCCAGGAAAGAGTACTTACAAGTAATGTCTACAATTTGAGCGGTATTTCGTACAAATATAAAAATATAAATTTTATTATGAGCAACGCTCAATATGGCGAACCTTCCCCCGCCATATTGTATTCTTGGTCTTTCTAGCTTGTGTTTTAAAAAATCTGTAATTACCCGTATACCCAACTAGCTATTGACCGTACACTGCAGGAGGCCGCGGTGTTGTAGTGGTTGGGCTACCCGCATTCCACCAAGGCGAACAGGGTTCGATTTCCGGCGGGGTCGCTCCGATGACTTTCGCACGTGGGAATCGTGCTGTAATATGGCGCTGGTTTTCTCCCGTTTTCCCCCGCCTAGCATTCCATAGTCACCTCGTTTCACCCCCACGAGCTCTCAAGACCATTGTGTTAAGAGCCGCCCAAATCTCTCCAAGTGACCTTAAACTGCAGTACAGACAAGACAAGGAAACTACGAACTTATAATTACATCACAATATTTATTCCGCCAAAATTTGGCAAATCAATATTGTGGTTTAAATACGAGTTCGTAGTTCAGTCTTGATGTCTGTGATGCAATGTAAGGTCAACATTTAGTTGGGTAGGCTCCCTATAGGTAGGGACACCCGATTTTCGTGAAAATATTTCGTTGCAAGTGGTATTTCACATCAGTTTAGCTCATATCCCCTTTCGTGATTGGATGATTTACGGGTTACGCTTCTTATGAGTCTGTCCGCGTATCACGTACCTATAGTATCAGAGTAACTTAATTCTTATTGGTCACTCAAGCAAGAAAGTATCTTATCACCAAGACAAGTTGCCAATAAGGAAAAGAAAACTCCTGATACGTGCGTGGGGGTATTGAAGTCTGGAGTGCGTGAAAATCTTCTCGCGAAAGCGGCACCCGCTATACACGTGCGTATAGTCTATTCGCGGTTTCTTCTCACTTTTTTAATCAGACCTTTGAGAAATAATTATATGTATGACGTGCTTGGTTGTTTCTTAAATACGTCTTGTATCGCAGGCTTGTTATACTTTTATTGGCATAAAAATACCTTAATTTCAGTTTAATTTATCCGTTACTAATATTTTGTCTAAAAAAATATAATGTTTTATTTATATTGAACATGAATAAAAACAGGGAGAAAATATGTGCGTTGGTAATGCCTAGTAAGAAATAGTTCTTATGCCAAAATAAGTGTTGTACTGAGCGCGCACGAATGCGGTGTGTTATCCCTTTGGTGTAATGTTAGACCTGGTTAAGCTTTGTTTGCATGAGTCGGAGGAATAGGCTGAAAGTATAACTTCAGCAGGGCTTCAGAAAAGTTGGAAGTAACTGCGAATGAACTATATCGGGGTAGTTTCGGAATTGTCTTTTTTATTATTAGCAAGCTGGTGGGGCGAAGCACCCTGCGCGGCGGGGGGGACGCGTGTTATACGTGGGCGCCCGGCAGCGGGACACGCATACAGGCGGCGACGCGCACCACGTGACGGGGCGTCGCGGCACGTGACCTCCCCCCCCCCGCACAAACCTTTAAGGCAAATCCCGCGCCNCGGAGAGGCAAAAGGACCGGCCGGCCGCTGGCAGGCGGGCCATGACGGCGTATCGCCGTGATTGGGCGCGCGATTCCGCTTCTCCCAGCGCTCGCCACGCCCCTGCGTGCGTGCCTGCTTCCCTGCCAGTCTGCCCGCTGATTCCTCCGGCCAGGCCGTCTTCTGCGCCTTCTCCACAGCTTTGCTGGTTCTAGTTAGCATTTCACTTCACACGGTAATGCCGAGTTTAGGTTACTCTCGGTAAACTGACAACTTTTGAAAGCTCTCTCATTTGGAATAATAGTCTATCAATATATTTTATTTTAGCCTTAGACTTTAAACTTCCGAGTCTGGTGGAATATACACACTGTGTTTATTGTATATATGGCAATATTTATTTAAAAAGGTAGTTAAAGTATTAAAAATAGCTGAAAGGAATAAGTAACTAGAATCTCAAAAGTGCCCACTTTACCGTGAACAGCCCATAACGCCAAACACGATGAGAGATAAGGAGCTCAACTGCATAAAACTGTATTGCAGGTCTATCCTAACCTGCATGGTATTGACTTATGTCCACGAACATTGAGTTGTACTTGGTGGTTGGGTTCAAAGTGAAGAGAAGAGATTTGGGTGGCTCTTAATATCGAGGTCTTGAGAGCCGACGAGGGCGAAACGAGGCGTGTGTGGAGCAGCGCCGGAATGAAACGGTGGGTGAAACGGGAGATCTCCGAGAAAACCCGCCGATCAGCGGCATCGCCAGACACGATTCCCACATGCGAAAATCCGGGAGGGGCCCCGCCGAGAATCAAACCCGGTTCGCCTACGTGGGAGGCGAGCAGTCTAACCACTACACCAGCGCGTGCCCGGTTGGGCTCGAATCATCATCGGTCGTGCTCTTCGCTGTACGAACATGCCTTAGCGACAACCAAGGAGAAATCAGGAAGGAATTTTCTCACGGCACTAGAATTTATAGGCCACTCGTGGCAGGTGCACAGGACGGAGAAATAGGACCTTGTTTGTTAATTAGTTGGTTGATTTATTTATTTTCGGCCAGATTCTACCACACGGCCAGTCAAAATTGGCCACTGCTTCTATATTTTGATGTTGTATAAAAAATTAGTTGTAGTGGAAGGTTTGTGGCAATAGTGCTGGCCGATACAGCATATACTAGAACTGATATTGTTATTGATCAAACGTTTTAATCCCACATTGATGTCGCAGTCTATTGGCCATTTGCAGAAAAATTTCATCGCCATGCTTCTTTCATGTCTTTGCATGCGTTTCATCTATATTCGATTTAAAACCTGGAATCCTGAACAAAAATTTACTTTTGAACACCTGCCTGTGCACAACATACGATTGTGATAAAATTGTGACATCGTGAAGTTTTTTTATCAGAATGTGAAGTTTTAAGAGGTAGTAAGTAGTGTTGAAGTGTTCAAGATGACTGAGTAAATAATTTTGCCTTGCAGGAGAACTCGAATATGAAAACATGGCTAAGATTTGAGATTTGACTAGACCTAGTTAACTCATGTGTTTATTTCGTAATTCACAATGTCACTCAAAGAGTTTGCTGTGTGTATTTTTCTTCAATCCTCCTTTACTTCGCCTTGTTACATGCTTTCACTTTGCTTTAGATTTTAAGTTCACTCCGTGTTTAGTCCTTTTTGAGTCTAGTCTGAGTAGAACAGGCGGGACTGCGCAGAACTCTTTGTGAGTCCACATAAATTAAAACCCATTTTCAGTACTTAGAGCATCCGAGTCATGCAGAACACTATCAAAAAAACCATAATTCATAATTTTCTTGAATTAAGTCACTTTAGCATTAATTTTTTTCCAGCAGTGATTATGTTGTACCAAATTCCACGTATCGTATAGTTACGACAATGAGCCTGTAATGCGTAACTGTTAACATACCTACGCTACACAGAAGTCAAGGATCCACGTTTCATAGTCGTAAAGTATGGCCTTGAATAGTCACAGGTCGGATGCACGTCTGTTGTTTTTCAGTTGCATCTTTGAAGTTTTACGTGCGACGGTAATTGGCCTCTTTGACGTTTTAACAGTTGGCAATTAAGCCTTAGGGAGTATTTCCCTTAGACGCAGTAACCTTGTGAGTACATTAAGTGAAGTCCGTAGCGCTTTGTATATTGCTTATTTACTGCTCTTTTGGCTGGTAATGGGCCGATTCGAGGCTTTGATTATTATGCTAACCAGATAATGTTAATAACAGAAATTTGTAATACTTCAGTTTGGACCTAATTGCCCTCTTACGCAAATTGAACACTTCTCGCTGCCTATCAATGTCATTCATTACCATCAATCCCTTTAGATCAGCGAGAGGTGTGTGTTGGAGTGGCTTGTACGTATCAGCACCAACATTTGATGAGAGAGAGAGTTTTTTTTTTGTTCTCAATGTATTCTTTAAAATTACCATAAGTGAACGTGCTGTACATACGACATGTTCTAAAGTACATATTATGTGCTACATTTTGAAAATTATTGTACTTAAACGACGGATTTGTTCCACATAAATAAAAACAACCTAACCTATCCAGTCACTAAAAGTCTAATACAACAGATTACTTGTATATGGCAAATACATTACTAATTGCAGATGTGGACGTATTTTACTCGTAAAGAACTACGAAATGTCCGCTGCTTTGAACTTGGTGTTCTGGATATTCAGCGTTGATTTCATGGTAGGCTAATATGCAAAGAAAACATGTATATTTGTTGGTGTTAAAAAAAAAAATATTTTGTGATAAAGTAGTTCTTAGATATAGCCTGAATACGAACTTGTGTGCAGGTTTTAGTTATGTAACACTTAAAAAAAAATACATTGCTTTTGACTACCTAAAAAGTAAATGCGGTAATCGCGCACAGAAAATTGTTTGTGTTTAGATATGTAGACTCTCATATTTTATATCCTTAACTCTTTTAAACAAAATTTCACAAACTTCACTACTATATTTATATAGTATTGGTAGATAATTTTTGTGATACTTTTTATTTAGTTTTAGTCTCTATTTTTGCGGTGACCTTCAACGTCTTACGAAACATCATCAGATGATGGGGTCACTACGTCACTCCAAAGCTTCACGGCCAACATAATGATAAGATGGAGAAAAATCAAGTAGATTTAATATATAAGCACGCTGGCTGTATTGCGTTGTATAATGGCTTCATAGCATGAGACTTATATTTGAGGTAAGATCACATAAGTGTCATACTGTGAGTAAAGTAAACTTTCCTGCTCGTTTTTATCATGTTAAATATAATGTTAATGTAAATAGCAAAATATGATTCTACAGATAGCGGATATAACACACCTTTAGGTGCCTGCATTGATTATTGATAGCTGGGACATATTTTAGACACGTTCTCTCAACCTCAGTGAACTAATTTTCAGATGCCGTATCTTCAAACCATGGTGATTGTGGTGTGAGCAACGTATGGGTGTGTTTACTTGTAAACCCCTCTCCGTTAAGCTGAAGAGCATAACAGTGGAGGCGTAAATTAATTCCAAGTGAAAAAAAAAANTACTTGTAAACCCCTCTCCGTTAAGCTGAAGAGCATAACAGTGGAGGCGTAAATTAATTCCAAGTGAAAAAAAAAATTACTCGCTTTTACGCCAAAGCTTTAACTGCATGTTAGAATTCTAATCTACTGAATAAACACGTTACACAATGACATATTCTTTTGAAATTTCTTAAATTTTAGGCGGTAACGTTCTGCCCAGTTAATTTCGGCACTGTCCTTCAGCAGTCAGAAATCAAACTTTTATCTTACCGCAAGTAATANAAACGTTCTGCCCAGTTAATTTCGGCACTGTCCTTCAGCAGTCAGAAATCAAACTTTTATCTTACCGCAAGTAATATTTTATTGTTCTGACAAAACCCCTGCTGTGATTCATCGAATTTTTTGTGATGAGCTCAGCCTTATATGTTTTAGCCTACTTTCTGAAGGAAAGATGGATTTATAAGATCGCTTTCTTGTGTGAGTGCAAGTTTTCATAAACTTTTGAACCAGTGCACCGAATTTCACCGAACAGTTTAAGCTTTTTGCTTTGTGATAGTTGCACTGAATTTATATTCATAGGTTTTAATATATTATACAAAATTCCTTGTTCGAAGATATTTAACACACATGACTCTACTATCTAAGCGTTTCAGTTGGCCTACCTTACCAGAATTACTTGTACATGGGCGTGTAGATAAAATAAAAGTAAGCTATTTTGTTGCATAGGTATGATTTTTATTTTCAAGTCCCCATCCCAAATGCGAACTATGCCCGTGTTCACTTCAGGTTTTTCTTATTTATTATGCGTGCACTGTTTTTTAACATTTATTGAAGCTTACAGTCAGAGTTGTGTAGGGCTTAGTGAGCTCCATAATAAAGCTAATGAGTTAGCAGCTGCTAGTCTGGTGACTTGGACGCCACAGTTGAAACATATCCGCTCTTCAATACACCGGAACAAATTCCAATAGATAACTGCCCGAACGCCGCCAGTGTTTCCCTGCTTTCTACTCGTGACGCCTGACATGCGCGAAAAAGCAAACGGCGTGCAGGCATTTCCCGACGAATTTTTTAACCCTTTCCTCTGGTCGAGAGTTGATGCTATAGTTCTGCCGCGCCGCCGTGTTGCCAGTTTTTCTTTAGTCATCTCTTTCTCTTTTTCTCTTTCTCTTGCATTTCTCTTTCTCTCTTGATCTCTATTTCTATCTCTTTCTATTTATCTTGCTTTCTCTTCCATTTTTTCCCCCTTTCTTGCTCTCTTTCTCTCTCTATTTCTCTTTTTCTTTTTCTCTCTTTCCCTCTCTNCTCTTCCATTTTTTCCCCCTTTCTTGCTCTCTTTCTCTCTCTATTTCTCTTTTTCTTTTTCTCTCTTTCCCTCTCATAAAGAGAAAAAGAAAAAGAGAGAAAGGGAGAGAGAGAAAGAGATTCTCTTATCGTAGTTCCTCTCAGAATCACAACCGATACACTTCGCTGACCGCAAATTGTACCGATTGCTCCGTTGATCTCCCTCTCGATGGGGGTTTCTTTTTTCTTCGCGGATTTACCGTGCGCTGAATTGTACCGGAGAAACGTGTATGGACACTTTTTTTCTCTGTCCTGTTGTAGAAAGTGAAATCTACTCTCAATTTCTTTACTGCTTTATTTCCTGGGTTCTTGCACGTCAGCGTCGCAAAACTGTGTACAGATTGTTTCCTTCCTAAAGTTGCTAGTTTTTTTTATTTTTATTTTTATTTTTATTTTTTATTGTAGCGTTANTAATTTTTATTTTTATTTTTATTTTTTATTGTAGCGTTATGTAGGAGGGCTTGTTTGGAGGTAGGGCTTGCTTACTACGTCTTAAAGTCACCTGATAAACCTGCACGAACATCCATGGCTTACCCAGGTTTTAAAACCAAAATGTCGTTGTTTAAAGCTGATTTAACGACCTCAGCCTGCCTTCTCGCAGGTCTGCTGCTCGTGTTGNCCTCTCTATTTCTCTTTTTCTTTTTCTCTCTTTCCCTCTCTCTCTTTCTCTTTCTCGTATCGTAGTTCCTCTCAGAATCACAACCGATACACTTCGCTGACCGCAAATTGTACCGATTGCTCCGTTGATCTCCCTCTCGATGGGGGTTTCTTTTTTCTTCGCGGATTTACCGTGCGCTGAATTCTACCGGAGAAACGTGTATGGACACTTTTTTTCTCTGTCCTGTTGTAGAAAGTGAAATCTACTCTCAATTTCTTTACTGCTTTATTTCCTGGGTTCTTGCACGTCAGCGTCGCAAAACTGTGTACAGATTGTTTCCTTCCTAAAGTTGCTAGTTTTTTTTATTTTTATTTTTATTTTTATTTTTTATTGTAGCGTTATGTAGGAGGGCTTGTTTGGAGGTAGGGCTTGCTTACTACGTCTTAAAGTCACCTGATAAACCTGCACGAACATCCATGGCTTACCCAGGTTTGAAAACCAAAATGTCGTTGTTTAAAGCTGATTTAACGACCTCAGCCTGCCTTCTCGCAGGTCTGCTGCTCGTGTTGGTTTTTGAGCGCGTCTCACACTCCTAGGTGGTTCGGTGCCCGGCCTCGTTATCTGGTGGAACGGGATTTCACGAGCATGGTACGGCACACATTTTGGTGCTGAAGTATTTACTCGTGTCGTCAGCGGTATCTCCCTCCGTGGTCTGCTTCTTCACTCCCATAGCTTTTTTTTTTTTTTTTTTCGTGATTACAGGTGCTATAGGCCAATCCCCTACATTCGACTTGGCATCATGCGATTGGGAATATGATTAAAGTATTGTAAATTGCATCGTTTGTTCGCCAAGTGATATCCTTGCAAAGACCGGGAAGAGGGAGATGTCTTGATGTCAGTTCTTGCCTAGAAAATGACTGAAAAAATAAGGGTGTGTATGTATGTACAGACTGTACAGGAAAACGAACGGTACCTCACTTGTAAATTTTTGTCTTGTTCCAGCGTCTAACTCACCTGGCTTTTGTGGTCCTATTATTTTCTACCGTATAAGAACTGTTGTTAAGTTGAAAAATCGTTGAAGTATTAATGTTCATATGGTATCTTCATTCTGAAAATTTGTAAAATGAATCGTGTACATTTTTATATTAGGCATTTGCGGGATAAAGAATTTTGTTCCTACGGTGCAAGAATTCGAACATCGTGTGTGTGCATGTACAAGTATATTTCATATCTTCACTGCTCCTGTATTACACGTGTGTTAATGACACTCCAGGTAGAGTTGATAGGTGACCCTTGGTCCAGTGCTCTCGTAAGGCAGGACTGGAGTGCGCGCGGCTGCATCATGGCAGGTGGCAGGCGGCCGGTGCCGTCCTGCTCGCGGGACGACGTCGCCTGTCCGAGGACGCCGCGACAGATGCCATCCGCTGATTGCGGGGCGACAGCCCATTAATAACCACGCAGCCCGCCGGACACACCCGCGTGCAGGGGTCGCCAAGAGGGCGTGCCTCAGGTACTGTAGTGAGACGTCAGTATTTCCTTGACTTCCTGTTGGCGCCTCCAGACCATAGACTAAACATGAGGTAGACTGATATCGCTGGCTGCGCACAACCAGGCCCCGTGTCCCGTCATTGAACTGCTTTTCTACCAACACGACTTGCCAAAACGGCGTGAATTGGATTTGACGTTAGAACACCGTTTAGCAAAAAATATCTTTGAGATGTTTTCATACTTCCTTTAACCAATTTGTGTGAGAGTTTGATTAGATTCAAATTGCTGAACATACCTTATTCATATAATAGTGCTCGTCTTTTGAAAATTGAGATATAAATAAATGCGTTCATCACTGTTGACCATTAAACCTTGAGAGTTGTTTTCCTTTGGAGTAGGTCAGTGTTGGATGCATGCGCAGAAGACGAATAATCGGACTTCCTCATCCTTAGTGTATGATGGTGACACTCGCGTAGGCACAGTGCCGGAGGAACACAGGAGCAAGTATCCGTCGACCTGGTGTAGCAAGTGCGTCACCATCACGAGTATAACTGACGGTGGCCATCGTTAGTCTCGTGGCTTTTATGATTCTGTTAGCTAATTTGAGCTGAAACTTGGAATGTAATTTTGTGTATCTGAGGTAAAGGGCGCCATGTTAGTAATATGGAACTTTACAGAAGTGCTCTTTGCCACGGCATCATGATGGCACATAGTTTAGGAGATAGTGATTTTTGCACCTCAGAAAAGAGCGTAAAAAATACAATAAAACTATGTCAAATCCTTAGTTTTGCAAAATGTACATAGTACCTTTTACCCTCGACGCACAGAATTATAACTAGACCTTGCAAATATAAATATAGCATTTATGATTAATCGCAGTGTTATGGTTAAACTCTTTATACTCAAGTGTACGGCCTAGCATTAGACTAGTATAAAATATTTGCACAGATCATTATATTTTATTTCTACATCTACGAACGTCATGTATTTCTTGACAGTAGTGGAGGCGCACAAATGACTGCAGCTTTCGGTCTAAAAGCGGTCACTCACCGTCAGTCGCCATTCGGTGAAGTTCTTCAAGGTCAAAGGGACTTGAAGAACAAACTCCACCGGTTCCCAGCCACGGAACGATTATTGACTGTCTCGCAAAAGTAAATAGAAGATATAATAGGGAGAAAAGTACAACAGTGAACTGGATTGGTAGGGGGCATAGTTTCGTTTTATTTTTTAGTGTTCTGAAACATGCAAGTTAATTTACGTTATAATACTATATGTTAAGTGATTTGAACATTACCGAAATATTATGTGTAGCGCTTGAGAAAGGGTGTGCAACTCGCTCGCCTAACACACGAGTGTTTTTTAACGTGTTTGAAAAAAACGTTCGAAGAAGAAACTACCAAAAGAAAAAGTGGTTTTGCTGTGAGAAGAGCAAATTCTTGCGGCTGATGAGGCTGAGGCTATATTGGTACCGCGAAGTTCCAGGCTGCAATCTCGGGTTGGCCGCCGATGGGTATGGTGTTTTCAAATTTAATTTTATGTTGGCTCAGTTTGTGAGTTATTTCCTAGTGAACATTTCTGTGTTCAGCTTAGCCAAAAATAGACTGTTATTGCCTCTGTACATATTGATATCTAAATGCGCGTACGGAAAACCCGTGTAGCTCTCTGCACTGAATATCGCGTTGTACAGTTGTACAAATCCTTACCGACTTAGAAACTGCACGCCAGTTTTTTTTTTATACACAGCACCTTCAACAAGGTGATTAGCCTTTTCTTTTTACCCCGGAAATTGTTCTATCAAGACTGGCCATCATAATTCGTGGTTCATCCTTTTTATTTCACAAGCACTGTTATTTACTTTTTATATTACAACAATGTGAACTCTATGTGCTCACAATATCAGTATGAGCATCGTCGTTATTCTATCACAATTGAATGCGACGCACATTGTTTTCTTCTTGTCATCGCAGCCCGCACTTAGACTGTTACTTGGTAAAGGCTGTTCGCGGTAAACTGAGCACTTTTGAAAGCCCTGCTTAAGATTTACTTCTACGCACATTGTGTATTCTTCCACCGTATGTGAAATTAACATTGACATAGGCTGATCACTTTATTCATACATCGATCAAGTGAAACTGTGGATTTATTAGAAAAGTAAATATTTTACTAATTTGCTGATTCCGACTCGAATAAACATTAAAAACACAGAAAGCAAAATAAATAATTTCAGTATTCAGAAATGTTTACCTAGTATTTTTAATTCAACGTTAAGACATGAAACTACTTTCCTTCCGTCGTTACCAACTTAACTGGGCGTATGCCAATCAGTTAAAATACTCGTATATGCAGGAAGAGGCAGTGACATTTTTCAAACGTTGATTTCAAAAGAGCTCACTTTATCGTGAACAGCTTTTAAACTCATTTTATCCGTATTGAGATTCCACGAACAGTTTTCCTTAGCCCAAAACACATCGTCCTTATTTCTGGAACTTTGGTTTTGGATAAGAACAAAAAAGTTAATAACCGTTACATTCATGCTTTTAAAACATGCTGTAATAATGGCTTCCTTTCAGAGACATGCAGATAGCGGATATTTGTGGGTACTGTGATTTTGGCTGTAAAACAGTGACAATAGCTAATGTGAAGACAAGCATGAATGGTTATTAACACTGTAAAAATTTTTCTTGTGAACTTCCTAAAATGTAATGGATGTTTTTAACCTCTACAGTGTATGGAAATGATACCACATATCAGGCTGCAAATATAGCAGTGTTTAGCATTACTACTATACAATGTTGGGAACTTCCCTACCAATTTGACTCATTCCTGAGCGTACGTATTAACGCTATCATGAATGCATGGGAAAATAATTTACCATTCGCACGTTTTCACTGTACGTATACACTGGTGTGGTAAATCTACGAATAATTTCTTAGGGTGCATATTTGAAAGCTTGTATTTTCTTCTGTGGTTTAACATGAATTATGCAGAGTGCAGGGTAAGTCAGAACGATATTCATAATTATAAATATTGTCAGTAAATATTTATAAGTTTTGAAGCAAACAGAATGTGATCAGTACTTTAGGTACTTTTCCTTGCGTTGCCTATCTGGAATTGAAACCAATATTTTTTTTTTTTTAAAGCAAACCGATGAACAGATGTTTGTTAGAAAATACCAGGCAATCAACGAAAATGCAGTGGGTAGGGTTAAATCATTGATTTCTCAAGACAGTTGAAGGAAATATGCGAATAATTTTTATAATTCCATTGTTGAATTTTCTGAAAGTAGGTCGCTGCTGGTTGTATACCTTTCAATATTTTTACATAGTAAATGTTATAGCTGCTTTGCACTTAATGTAGAATCACTCTTGCTCTGTGAGTAGGCTTGTCTGGGTAAAATAAAAACGTTGTTGCGGGAAATTAGCCGAGCACACGTAATTTTTTTTTTCTGCATGGCGTGGTAGGTGATAATGAATAAGTAAGTGTTAATTTATCTAGACAGTTCAAAATGCATAGCACTTTCTTGTTTCCTTGGGGTTCGCCCCTTAATTGTTTGCTGTAATAAAGCAGTAGTAATAATATAGTCATTAAACTTGTAACCTGTTTAAGACAACTTGTCGGCGTCGATTGCTAACTTTGAGGTGGGGACGAGAGCATGCCTGCAGGCCCCCATTGTTGTGCCACTGGCATGGTTCAACAGGATGCGTGAAGCTACCAGCTGGTGGGCTGCTAGAATGCCCATGGCGGCCCCATGCTTTGTTTTCCACGGATAGATGCAGACTTCGTGAAGTTCATTATCGTTGGAATCATGTATTCTGTTTGCAGCAGGTTATCCCAAGTAAACATCAGCTCAAAACGTTTTCCATTTTGGCGACAGCGAAATATTAAGTTCGTATTTGAAATATTTGGGTATTGATAGAGTTTTTTTTATAATGTTATGTAACGTTAGGCGTGCTCGCAAATTAAGTTCATTTTTACTGCTGTTAGACTGATTACTTTTAATTAACAAAATGTATGTAAGGTTTGTATTCCTACAATAACATGTGTTCAAAGAGACCGTTCAGGAATACAACTTTGCTGCAGCAGTACGGATTTGGTAATTATATTATATACTCCAGATCTCTCTTGTTCCAGAAAATTGCAGATGATGCGTAATCCTATTCGAGCAAATAAATAAATAGTTACTTGGTATTTTCAGGAATATTACAGTATTTTTGCGACTCGAAACTCTAAAAAATAATACAGGCTTTTATTTAACCTTTACAGCATTCGTTGATTAATATAAATTATACGGAATTGAAATAGTGAACACTATTCCTTGAAAATTAATTAATTTTATAAAATGAATGTCGAAATTGTGGGAGTGTTATTTAATTCGCTGTTGCTATGATAGATTGTAAGCGTTTTCTTGCGAAAGGCAAATATGTCAATTTCGTATGGTGAGAGGCTTGTTAAACCACGTCACAAATTTGGTTACCTTAACCGTAAAAACTAAACTGTTAAAATTGCTCCACTTCGCTGGGTTTTACTACAGGTCTGTTGAAACTGATCAACTGTAATCATTAAAATAGTATTAATTAATTTAGTTGCTAGTATCCACCGATTTAACGTGATTTATACTGATTCCTAGTGAAATACACTGGTCTGGCATTATTAACATCTCAGTGCCATTCCACTGACTAGCGAATATGTTAACAGCTCATTAACAAAGTTTTAATAAGAAAAATTACGCTGATTCAGGTTTA
>NQII01001388.1:2744-13227 GCA_002778355.1 Clitarchus hookeri | reverse complement strand
GGGGGGGGGGGGGGGGCAAAGGCTAATAAATGGAGTGGGAGTTTTTCCCCGTCGTAATAGCTAGGTTGCAGTTCCCAGGATCGGCTTGAAAAGGATACCAGCGTAACGGCGTTGGTCATCATCTCTGATTTCTATCCGGGAAAACAGCTTATCATGCATGATATAGGAAACGCAACTATCCGCCAGGAAAGTCGTATTAAACCCAGCATGGCAATATTTTGATCGGCTTGCGCGCGCGTGTGACAGGGTACGTCCGAGAGGACGTGGAGAATTATTACACGCAAGCTTTTACCTTTTCCTTCGCCCGCTCAAAGTCAATGTACGTTCGTGGCAAGAGTCCCCCTTGCTCCTTCGGTACTACATGTTTCCCCGAGCCAATCCTTTAAATAAAGTTTTCACTAATATTTATTTTCTCACACTTTATTTATTTAGCAAAAAAGAAAAGGTTTAAAATAGAACTACACAGATATTTAATTTTTATACAGGTATGGACACAAATAAAAAATTACAAATGCACGTAAATTTTGAGTCTTTAAATTTAATGTGCTAGCCAAAACATACATTATTCCATCCAAACTTTGAATGACGAACGTCAATATTTTTTACGCTGTAGAACGTGTGTGTTTCGTCAACTAAAACAATTACAAGCGGTATTGGAGGTTTTCATCACCTGGGTTTTTCTAAAGATTTTTTTTTTTTTTAGCATTGTGGAATGGCGTCGTCTATACGCGTGACTGTAACGTGATTAGATATCTACGTATTTCACACAGCCTAAGATCACGCATAGGACTTGCAGCAGGTGTTCGCAGCAAATATTGTAGATAATTTTGTATCTACACCAGCATATAACTGTATTTTTTTCCGACTCTGCATCGTGCGAAATCACGTCTCCGTGCTCTTCTCGAACGCTGTTTGGCATATAAAAAAAATATAAAGTTTACGTTTATATACCCGTGAAATAAGCATGCCACTCGTAAAATAACTGGGCGTTTTTCGAAGTGATCACCGAATAACTTCGATCCGTTTCTTTTCTCATATTACGAGGGATACCCATGATCGTCCTGTACGACGATTATTTCCAATTAATTAATGCATTAATTACTCAGCCATTTTTTCTGCTCGGGCCCCGCCACATAAATCTGTCCTCGCGGGTACTGCATCAGCAAGTCGCTCATCACGTTTCCCGCCTGATGATACGGAATCTTACCTTCGTCCCAGCACAGTCCGTGGTAGTACTTGGTCAACCAGGCGTTTGTTTTCTTGCTCTTTTCGTCCAGCAGTTTCCACGGATACGGAGGCTGGAAGTTGCGGGCCTGAGTCACACAGTGACTATCCGTGACTGCGATTTTCCTGAGCACGAAGTCGTCTTGGCTTCATGAACCTTGCAAGTTGGAGTACATTTTTACTACTGAAACGTGAGTCCTCACTCCATGCGTATTTACGTGCTTTATTAACTAATGATATTTGCCAGGCCAGAAAAACAATCGTACTGAACGATCCTGTCGTGGAGTATCAAGCAGTAGGCTGCGGTATTCGCGGGCACGTTTTCCTTGGTGATTATTTCGATCCGGCAGGCGACCGTACCATATTGCACGCGCTCGTTCTGCTTCGATGTATCGAATACCAGCAAAGGTGCCATGTCTCGGAAATTTTCGGATGCGCNTATTGCACGCGCTCGTTCTGCTTCGATGTATCGAATACCAGCAAAGGTGCCATGTCTCGGAAATTTTCGGATGCGCTTCGTAACCATAATACGATTATATGAATTGCGATTACATATAATATGGCAAAGTAAAACCTTCTTGGTCGAACGTAGTGTTCAGGTCGATATAAGGGCAGCTTTCGTTATNTACATATAATATGGCAAAGTAAAACCTTCTTGGTCGAACGTAGTGTTCAGGTCGATATAAGGGCAGCTTTCGTTATTCAAAAATATATTTAAGTTTTTGACTTTGCAGTGGTCGAACGTAGACTTGTCGGCTCCGATACTATACTGTTTGTTCGTCTGAAGCGCCAGTATGATGTAGCGCGGTTTTTTTGTGCTGGAAGACGTTTTTACGACCCAGTGATTTCGCGTGGCGGTGGACAGGATCTGGCAGGTGACCAGGCTCCAACTTCTGAATGCTATTTCGATCACTTTTTCTTTCTTGGCATAATTCAACAGCTTGANGGTCAACCAGGCGTTTGTTTTCTTGCTCTTTTCGTCCAACAGTTTCCACGGATACGGAGGCTGGAAGTTGCGGGTTAGAGTCACACAGTGACAATCCATGACTGCGATTTCCCTCGGCACGAAGTCGTCTTGGCTCCATCAACCTTGCAAGTTGCAGTACATTTTTACGACTGAAACGCGAGTCCCCATTCCATGCGTATTTACGTGCATAATTAACTAATGATTTGGCTGGAAAAACAATCTTACTGAACGATCCTGTCGTGCAGTATCAAGCAGTAGGCTGCGGTATGCATGGGTACGTTTTCTTTGTGATTATTTCGATCCGGCAGTCCACCGTACCATTTTGCACGCGAGCGTTCTGCTTCGATGTATCGAATACCAGTAAAGGTGCCATGTCTCGGAAGTTTTCCGGGCTCAGGATGGGATGCGATTCGTAACCATAATACGATGATATGAATTGCGAATACATATAATATGGCAAAGTAAAACCTTCTTGGTCGAACGTAGTGTTCAGGTCGATATAAGGGCAGCTTTCGCTATTCAAAAATATATTTAAGTTTTTGACTTTGCAGTGGTCGAACGTAGACTTGTCGGCTCCGATACTATACTGTTTGTTCGTCTGAAGCGCCAGTATGATGTAGCGCGGTTTTTTTGTGCTGGAAGACGTTTTTACGACCCAGTGATTTCGCGTGGCGGTGGACAGGATCTGGCAGGTGACCAGGCTCCAACTTCTGAATGCTATTTCGATCACTTTTTCTTTCTTGGCATAATTCAACAGCTTGACACGTTCGCAGGTGCTCGGGGTGGGACAAACCATTCTATGGTGTTCAAAGTAAGAGAGACGGACTGCGTGTTTTCTCCGACTTCCAACACGGCATCCAAATACGATCTGGCCAGCGTAATCACCAGCTCCTGCCTCCCTACTATTATAATTTTGTTATAATATTCGGCGAATCTCAGTAGAAAGGAGAGCAGAACGCATACTTCGAACCTGCCTTCGGCGTAAATGGGAACACTGTAGTCATCTTCGATTCCCCCAGCCTGCCACCTTGGCAGCAGAGTGGTGGTTGGGCGTGAGCGATAATTAATATTTTATCGACGTGGTTATACCTGCATCTCGCGACTAGTCGACCGCGACGCCATTTATCTCGTACATTACGCGTTCGAAAAGGTGCAGAGTCCCATTTCCAACCAACTTGTAGGTGGTCGGGTGGTTCCCATCTGCNCCAACCAACTTGTAGGTGGTCGGGTGGTTCCCATCTGCCTTTGTTAGCCTACCTCTTATGCGCACAAAAGACTGGCTAGGTAAAGTGTAAATATCTTGATGCTGTATCGGTATTTGAACCTCTCTTCCGAGAGCGAAAGGGCCGACAAAATAAGGCTCTTAAAAGTGCATTTCGATTTTATAAAATTTATCGTGGAATTCTAGGGGTTCATCCACGTCGAGGATTTCGTCCACCGTGGCGATTTACTTTTAAACCGAGGACGTGAATAAACTCTGCGTTTTCAGGTGTTAGCTCAACGAGTCCTCGTCGTTTACTGATCTCGGGTTTGATAGCTAATGCATTTATACATTTTGGTTTTCCCAACTAAATTTAATCCCATCATTTCAGATCCAGGCGCAAAGTGAATTCTTAGTTTCGGAAATTTATCAGTTCATCTTTTTGGTCCACGATCGAAACGGCTACTTTGTAGATGCTCTATACTACGATCGGAATATAAATGAGCGTTTTTGGACATTCTACGATTTTATATCCAGGGCCTACAGTGGGGGCAAATTCGTAAATAATGCTGCTAGGTTTCCCGTTAGCTTAACTGAAACTTGCAAAATTACAGTTTATTCGTATGACGTTAACCGGAAAGATGTTGACCGCACGTGACGATACATGTTTTTTTTTTTCCTGCTTCCTACACGCAGGCTTCGAACCCCAGTATGGACCCGATCGTGTCTGGTTCCGTGAAATCTACATCTGCAGTATAAAACATTTCGGCCATCAGACTATTCGGATTCCCGTACAGTTCGAATGCAAAGTCGTGTGGCAGGGATCTCGTTATGAAGTATTCCATATCCTTCAGGTCGTACACCCCGGTGGGAATGACGATTTTCTTCGCTGCCCCATAACCGAGTACTGTAAACGGGAATTTTTATTTTCCTCGATGTTGGAAAATCCACTAGCCGTACTCACCCCCCCCCCTCCTTTTCTAAGGGAGGGTAAAAGCTGACCCACATCTCGGACGTTTGACTACTCAGAATGATAGACACCGACATGCTGATGACTTCGGTATGTCTCGCACTGCTATTTTTATTCCCTGCGAATTATATTGATTTTTTTTTTTTTTTCGGTTTATCACTGGAAATCTCGATTGCTTAAAAATCGCAGACACAGATGTCCACAGCTCCACGTGTTAGGCATCTGTTCCGTTTTGTAATTGAATGTTAGTTTGGTAAATCTCAAATACTCGCGCAATTTGGGCGGAGGGCGCAAATTCCCTTAACTATCAAAATAGTCGGCGTGTTTACACTCTTTACATAGGCCACTCAGTGCGTACCGGGTCCGGTCTTCATTTCCAGATTAAGTATGGCACATTCGTGTCTCTTAGGGTATAGGGGGCATAGCATTTCTCAAAACATTCCGCAAAAATGAGGTATTTTCAATTTGCGCGCAAACAGTTCCAAATCCACNTGAATGTTAGTTTGGTAAATCTCAAATACTCGCGCAATTTGGGCGGAGGGCGCAAATTCCCTAACTATCAAAATAGTCGGCGTGTTTACACTCTTTACATAGGCCACCCAGTGCGTACCGGGCCCGGTGTTCATTTCCAGATTAAGTATGGCACATTCGTGTCTCTTAGGGTATATGGGGCATAGCATTTCTCAAAACATTCCGCAAAAATGAGGTATTTTCAATTTGCGCGCAAACAGTTCCAAATCCACNGGGGGCATAGCATTTCTCAAAACATTCCGCAAAAATGAGGTATTTTCAATTTGCGCGCAAACAGTTCCAAATCCACGTTCGTCAGTGGGCGTCTAGGCAAATTCACTTTGATTTCCTTCTTCGATTTTTACTACCCCCATTCACAATTGATCCTCCTCTTCCCCGATACGAATGACGAATGTAAAGCCCTTGGCCGTTTTTTTTTCTTTCTTTTTTTCTTATGGCGATAGCTCCCAATTTTCTGTTATAGCGGTGGGACTCCTCTACCTCTTTTCGATCGTTGCACTTGCAATATTCGTGACTGCCCCGGCGATACCGGCCAAAGCACCGAATGCAGGTATCAGTGCGGGCAGGAACCCACCTACCTTGTCCTTCTCTTTCCTCTTGGTCCTTCGAGGACGCTGCGATTGCCTTTTGCTTGCACGTAGATACATGCCTAGTTTAACCATGGCTTTCATGACATTGGATACGCCAGGCGGCTACTTTTTCTCTGAGCCGCAGCTGCTACCGATTTTCTTATTTCGTCGGCCTTCTGTGCAAGTATCTTGTCTGCCTGGTGCCTAACTTGCAGCTCCTTGTACTGGGAATAGGCGATGTCGTGCTGCTTCCACGCTTCGTCCATGATGTTTATGCCCGTCTCGTTGCGTGACAGCCTTTCAGTTAGCCTTGTTACCGGCCCGCAGAACCTGTATCCTGGAATGTAAAGTTCGAACGGGAGATTATTGATGAATGAATCGACGATCCCATGACCGGATTTCACCGTCTTTACCTTACGGCACATTGAAGTAAACTGAGCGAGCAAACCATACATATTCTTTTATACAGTTTTGTTTCAGTATAATGGAGGTAATCGAGCAGGATAAATTACCCAAACAGAAAATACATCATGAATGGGCTGGACGATACTTTCCAATCTGACCTGATCGAAATGCAAGACTTTGCTCGCGTGAGTAAAGGTCATCGCTACATATTGACCATAATCGATACTTTTTCCACGTATACCTGGGCCAGGCCGCTCAAGTCGAAGAATGCACGGGATGTCACAAAAGCCGTTGCGGATGTGTTGCACGAAGTACGCATACCGAAAAATCTCTACACCGACGATGGTAAATGATATTTTAATGCAACGTTTCGTACACTGATGAAAAAGTATGGCATAAATCATTGTTCTATATACTCTAGTCTCAAGGCCAGCATCGTCGAGCGTTTTCACAGGATGCTCAAAGTTAAACTGGGAAGACATTTCTCGGCAAACGGAAACTACAAGTGGTAGGATATANGCGTTTTCACAGGATGCTCAAAGTTAAACTGGGAAGACATTTCTCGGCAAACGGAAACTACAAGTGGTAGGATATACTCCCAAAACTCGTTCGCGAGTACAATTCTACCGTTCATTTTACTAATCTCATGAAGCCCGAATATCTGAAAAACGNTTCCCAAAACTCGTTCGCGAGTACAATTCTACCGTTCATTTTACTAATCTCATGAAGCCCGAATATCTGAAAAACGATTCTTTGGTTCGGACTGTGTATGCTATTCCGTAGAGGAAGGACCCTTGCAAGCCTAAAGCCAAGATCGGTGACTTGGTCCGTCAGAACTGGGTCTGCAGAGTTGTACAAGGTGGTGCGTATACGACACTCGTACCCACGCATGTATTACCTCGAGGACCTACACTGTGCATCCATCATTGGCGGATTTTACACAGAAGAGATCTGGCCGACGCGGTTTCCAGATGTGTATTTGGCGAAGAAGGTGCTGAAACGACGTAATAGTCGAATGCACGTGCGGTGGCTGGTACACTCCAAATGTGATAACTCCTGAATCGCCGGAAGGACATTTTGGCATAAAAACCCTTCTAAAAGTTTTATTTGCTGTAAACATATAATTTGTAATATAAGAAATCATCACATATATGTTGAGAAGCTCGTTCTTTTATTTATATGCCTTTAGTCTCCCCAACGCTTGCGGGCTGTTATCTATGCACGCCTGAGTGCGGGATTAATTCTCTAAATGTTTAAAGTTAGAGTAAAACTATTAAGTGTTTCATACATATATGTATTCTTTACTTGGTGTATGTATATTTTTTGGAGGTTTACTAACAAGAATATTTAAAAAAAAATATTTGCAGTTTGTTGTTTTACATTTTATGTGATCGACTTAATAAATATTTATTTTATAAGTTATGTTTTGCATGCGAAATATTCCAAACCTTGTTAACTAACGTGAAGTTGATTATGAATGGACGGTGCAATGACTTCTATAAATCATATTTTCTCTGTACGCTCGATTTAAATTTTGTTTTAAAGGTGTTTGGAATGTTTGTGACCCCAAATTTATTTTTTAGAGGAATGTTTTTTTTAACACGATTATTTATGCACACGCATTACAATATTATTATTCTTCTGCATAATACATGGAATACTTTATTTACATGTGTTTCCTCGCCGAGTCTTCAAGGGCATTGAACACATAATTTTTTTTTTTNAATACATGGAATACTTTATTTACATGTGTTTCCTCGCCGAGTCTTCAAGGGCATTGAACACATAATTTTTTTTTTTATGTACCATGGGTTCCTTGTAGTTTTTTTAAATGTACCACGTGTTATATCTAAACAGTCTTGGAGTTCGGAAGTTGCATGGATCACAGAAATATCTTTGATTTTTGCACTCGTGAAGTCTTGTGGCGTACATTTCGACTATTACCGTAGGTGAACCAACTGTTGGATTTTAAAGAAATTGCAGCATGTCACCACTTTAGCTGAAACAAAATTCTGGTATTAAAACTACTTTTATAATTTGTACGAACTAACATTTTTACTTCAAATTCTCATATTTACACTAAAAAACCGGATCATTTTTATTCTTTAAGTTATTTGTTATTTTGATAATGTTATTACTGATTTCCTGTAACGAAACTATAAAATATTAAAATCTACTAAAAGTCTTGCTCTTGAACAGGCTTTAAGATAGGGTGCTATGGAGAAGCTGCTACGTGTCGCTAATAGGAGGACAAGAGGGCCGCTGGTTCGGTTCGTGCCTTTTTGANTGGTATTAAAACTACTTTTATAATTTGTACGAACTAACATTTTTACTTCAAATTCTCATATTTACACTAAAAAACCTGATCATTTTTATTCTTTAAGTTATTTGTTATTTTGATAATGTTATTACTGATTTCCTGTAACGAAACTATAAAATATTAAAATCTACTAAAAGTCTTGCTCTTGAACAGGCTTTAAGATATGGTGCTATGGAGAAGCTGCTACGTGTCGCTAATAGGAGGACAAGAGGGCCGCTGGTTCGGTTCGTGCCTTTTTGACAGTCAAATTTTATCTCTCCTATTAGTTTGTCGGGATTTTCCAGAACCACTTCACCATGTATGTGCGCCTATGTGTTCGGCAGTATGACTGTGAAGAACGCTGGGCCTAAATATCTTTTATGTCAGCCAGTCGTCTATCGTTTCTTTCACAGCCTTCTTATCTGGCCTCTCTCAAACGTTGTCAGTTTATCTAACGGTTGACTCGTACGTCTTTATGCATATCGCTCATTAATCGCGCCTGGCAAGTGTCGTACGTGTCAAACTACGTGTGCTATCTTGAAAACTTTTCATATACGATACATGAAGAACGATGCCAGTGCCCTGGTTTGACGTTTGTATATGCGCTGGAGTTTGAAACTTTAAGTCGTGTAGGTACTATCCATCGGCGTGCCTATTTACGGTCTTGGCTACCAAGTCATTTTACAGGATGCGGACATTTTTATGGCATTGAGTGTAATAGGTGAAATTTTGCCAGACCTATATAAGAAATTATATTGAACTTTGCTTCAACATTCTCAGACTCCCATAAATACAAGTGTTGTTTGACATAAACGTATGTAAAAGCCAATATGGCTGTCTTATGTGATGGTCTGTGGTTGGGTTATGCTATTTTTGTCGAGTATGCACCGACCTTATTACTACTGGCCTTTATCGAAACAATTTTAAAATAAATATATATTTTAAAATAAAGTAAGTTATATGTATCATGTTTACGTTACTGTTATTAATTTTAGTTTTAATTTTGTTTTTACGTATTGGAATGTGATACAGCACGTAACTTTCAACCATGCGTATAAAAAATGTTCCTAACCGGTAGCGTGATTGATTGATATTCTCCTTGCTGATAGACGTGTCTTCAAATCAGTAATTCCAGAAAATTATTTCGATTCACCGGCTCACTCATGGCTCAGGTCTACTGGTGTGTGAAAAGAGGTGGGGATAATGTAGCAATTTCAGAGGAACGATATTGATTCTCGGTCTTTCAAACGTCCTCTTGAAGCACTACGAGGATAACTTGATAGCCCTCACTAGCATTTACGTCCGATTAAAAAACCGGGCTGAGCGAAAATCTAAGTTTGAATTAATTAGAGGCTCTTGCACGCGCGAACACAAAACGGGCTTTTGTCTTCTTTCTTCATACGTATTGTCCAGCTGCCAGCATTATCCACTCTCTTCAATTGTTAGGCAGGGGATCGCGATGTTGAATGAATGAAAACGCGCCTCACAAAGGATAATAAGGTAATTTGTGTTTCCTCGTCCTCTCTGCAATTTCAAAACAGTAAATAGCCTGAGATTGTGTACGTCTACCGGCCAAGGAGAATCCCAACCGAGTGTGAAGCGAGGGGAAATAATTTACGTTTACATAATGCAATAAGAATGGAACACCCATGACGAGATATGTTCAGCGACAGATCGGCTCACAACTTTTGATGAGGCCCCTAACACGTAAGTTCTAGCAGATCTTTGCCGGCGAGGATGTTGCAGACGGGCAGAAAGCGACGTTCCGTCTCAATGTGATGGATGTATACGTTGGCGAAGATATATTTGAACTAAATGTGAGATCGCTATCGAATAATGGTTCACCGCACACTTACAACTGTCATTAAAGAAAAAAATTGAAAATTAAATATAAAAGTTTGTAGAAACGTAAACCGGAAATTGTGAATATCGACGATGGTGAAGACCTATTTCAACGCACCATTACTCCATAAAATCCACAATAAGTGAAACTGATTAAAATTGAATGAATTTTATGATTTGAAAGGAGATTTTTACGGGTATTTCCGAAAATTTTACCAATCTTAAAAGACAAATTCTAAAATTGTCCTGGAAAAAGATGGCATCCGCGTACAAGTTGGGGGTAGTTAAAATGAAATGATAAGCGTAAAAGTAAAAGGATATTTAAGGCGGTAACTATTAAGTTGGAATCTGGAACATTTTATGAAATCCACAATGACAACCCTCCAGTTGAAATGAAGGAGCAGTAGAAAATGTAATCCCTTGCAAGTGGATTGAACAATCAAGTGATACGAAGTTCAGAATAATTGTGGGGGGG
>NQII01001387.1:498830-511015 GCA_002778355.1 Clitarchus hookeri | reverse complement strand
CCCCATTCCATAAAAATCTTTCTCTTCCAGTGTTTCAAACACCTTTCCAATCCAGTTTATTTTTCCCTTCCTCGGTTTTAGCAGAAATGTTCATTCTACCTCATAAAAAGCGTGCTGGTTTGCAACTATTTTCAGTCGAGTGATTTTACGGTGTCTACACCGGTTCCCACAACATCCTCTCTTCTGAGAATAGGCTGGATAGTAAGCATAGAAGGAAACCATAGCCTCAATCGCGGCCATGTTTGTCCAAACCCAGTACAGCCGTGATGCTCGTGTCGTGTAGTTAATACACTTACATGCCAAAATAAATGGGATATAAGTATGTAAAGGTAATATTCGGTGATTGCACCGTACCGTGTCATCATAGAAGTAGCCAGACCTGTATCAGTTGTGCTTTGACATTGTTGAACTGCTTCGTGACTACTTACATCTCTTCATGGACTCCACGAACCCCCACAATAATAGGATATTTCGACTGGAAAATGCGCCGTGTCATCGGGCCCAAGTTGTTCATAACTGTTTCGAGGACCATTTTGGAAAGTTTCAACGACTGCTGTGGCCACCTCGTTGGCCTGATATGAACCCCTTTGAGCATTTATGGGATGTGGTGGGAGGTCTATTCGCATCGAAGAACATCAACACAGAAATATCAGGGAGCTGTGGGTAGTTATCCAGACGGCTTTGCTCAACGCCGCTCCACAGGATTTTTGTGCACTGGTGGAATCGGTGCTACGTCGAGTTGTTGTAAATTGACGGGCTAGAGGAGGGTCNGAGAGTTTCAACGACTGCTGTGGCCACCTCGTTGGCCTGATATGAACCCCTTTGAGCATTTATGGGATGTGGTGGGGAGGTCTATTGGCATCGAAGAACATCAACACAGAAATATCAGTGAGCTGTGGGTAGTTATCCAGACGGCTTTGCTCAACGCCGTTCCACAGGATTTTTGTGCACTGGTGGAATCGGTGCTACGTCGAGTTGTTGTAAATTGACGGGCTAGAGGAGGGTCNCTCCACAGGATTTTTGTGCACTGGTGGAATCGGTGCTACGTCGAGTTGTTGTAAATTGACGGGCTAGAGGAGGGTCTAAACGATACCAGACCCCTATCCCACGATTTTTGACATAACTACGTTTATTTCCTGCCTGCCTACACGTACGGGGCTCTACAATGAGACGCACTTAGGTCCCATCCCTAACTTGGACCTCCGAATCCCAACATTGACGCAGGAAAGAAAAAGATAAAACAAAAGTTTAAGCTCGACCCTAACCGTAGCCATTGGCCAACACAGGGCTAAAAATGAATGATTTATGTGATGGTTATCAGCAGACAAAGGCAGCACATGAAGTAGGTTTGGAAGAGTTCTCCAAAGTCAAAGAACNGATTTATGTGATGGTTATCAGCAGACAAAGGCAGCACATGAAGTAGGTTTGGAAGAGTTCTCCAAAGTCAAAGAACCCAGGCATGCCAAGAGCGACATGCCTGGGCAATGTATCGATTCCGTATCGGTCTCAGATTACAGATCCCCTCTCCCCAGTGACACCAGATCATACTTCATCATATAATATAATATCATATACAATACTATCCCAAATGATACAATAGAACGTAATTCCGTCATCTGAGGTGACTTACATCCATAGCCGGTCGGGAAGAGTTTCCCAGGGTCAGACAGCTGAAGTACCTTGAGTGATAAGTCTGACCGTCGTCGCGATTCCTGACCAAACCCAAAATGGCAAGTACAGTTCTTCGCACTGATATGTGGCGATTACCTAAATTATCATTTTGTCTAAGAATATTGTGGGGACGCGGTGGTGTAGTAGTCAGACTATTCACCTCTCACCTAGACGAACCAGGCTCGATTTCAGGCGGGGTCGCTCCCGGATTTTCGCATGTGGGAATCGTGCCGGATGATGCCGCTGGTCGGCGGGTTTTCTCAGGGATATCCCGTCTCCTACGCCCTTTCATTCCGGCGCTGCTCCATACTCACCTCGCTTCACCCTCGTCGGCTCTAAAGACCTCGATGTTAAGAGCCACCCAAATTTCTTCACTCACTCACTCTAAGAATGTCAACCATAATTCATATAATTGTATTTTATTTTATATTTGCCTTTTATGTAGGCCCTAATATATCTTAGCAAATGTACTTCGTGAAACCACTGCCAAGTATATGTTTCTGCAGGTANGATTTATGTGATGGTTATCAGCAGACAAAGGCAGCACATGAAGTAGGTTTGGAAGAGTTCTCCAAAGTCAAAGAACTGTAGTGCCAAGAGCGACATGCCTGGGCAATGTATCGATTCCGTATCGGTCTCAGATTACAGATCCCCTCTCCCCAGTGACACCAGATCATACTTCATAATATAATATAATATCATATACAATACTATCCCAAATGATACAATAGAACGTAATTCCGTCATCTGAGGTGGCTTACATCCATAGCCGGTCGGGAAGAGTTTCCCAGGGTCAGACAGCTGAAGTACCTTGAGTGATAAGTCTGACCGTCGTCGCGATTCCTGACCAAACCCAAAATGGCAAGTACAGTTCTTCGCACTGATATGTGGCGATTACCTTAATTATCATTTTGTCTAAGAATATTGTGGGGACGCAGTGGTGTAGTAGTCAGACTATTCACCTCCCACCTAGACGAACCAGGCTCGATTTCAGGCGGGGTCGCTCCCGGATTTTCGCATGTGGGAATCGTGCCGGATGATGCCGTTGGTCGGCGGGTTTTCTCAGGGATATCCCGTCTCCTACGCCCTTTCATTCCGGCGGTGCTCCATACTCACCTCGCTTCACCCTCGTCGGCTCTAAAGACCTCGATGTTAAGAGCCGCCCAAATTTCTTCACTCACTCACTCTAAGAATGTCAACCATAATTCGTATAATTGTATTTTATTTTATATTTGTCTTTTATGTAGGCCCTAATATATCTTAGCAAATGTACTTCGTGAAACCACTGCCAAGTATATGTTTCTGCAGGTANTCTTTTATGTAGGCCCTAATATATCTTAGCAAATGTACTTCGTGAAACCACTGCCAAGTATATGTTTCTGCAGGTAGGAAATAAAGGTATGGGAATATGTATTAGCCTACAATACTTCTAAGATTAACTATTGTGTGGGATTGGAAATCTGGAGATCCCGGGCCGCACCGTTAGAAATTTCTGTAGATTTACGGAAACTTTTACGGAGATGTGGAGTTTATTTACGGAAAGGAACTTCGTAATGACGAATAATGGAAACGAGCTCCGTAAATAAAAAAATACGGAAGCTCTTCGTATTCTTCTGGCTTCTATTTTGAGCCACGAACAATGCAGGTGATACCCGAAGCGTATAAAATCCCATCTTCACAANGTATTCTTCTGGCTTCTATTTTGAGCCACGAACAATGCAGGTGATACCCGAAGCGTATAAAATCCCATCTTCACAACATTACTTCGTGTACAATAGTAGTAGGTGAGTGCGAATCACTCATAGAGTGTCAATTAGTTGATATTTCTTGAAATTCCGCAACAGGACAANAATAGTAGTAGGTGAGTGCGAATCACTCATGGAGTGTCAATTAGTTGATATTTCTTGAAATTCCGCAACAGGACAAAATCTTCAATATACACAGTAAAACACGCACATTACGAAAATAAAACCATTTTTTCGTAAGCTCGTTAAATAAACCGCAAATATATAAAACGCTCTAAAACATCTTGAAACCACACTGAACAGCCAAAAAAAACTGCTATAGGCGTGCGTATGCAAATAACAGAGGCATGGNGTATTCTTCTGGCTTCTATTTTGAGCCACGAACAATGCAGGTGATACCCGAAGCGTATAAAATCCCATCTTCACAATATTACTTCGTGTAAAATAGTAGTAGGTGAGTGCGAATCACTCATAGAGTGTCAATTAGTTGATATTTCTTGAAATTCCGCAACAGGACAAAATCTTCAATATACACAGTAAAACACGCACATTACGAAAATAAAACCATTTTTTCGTAAGCTCGTTAAATAAACCGCAAATATATAAAACGCTCTAAAACATCTTGAAACCACACTGAACAGCCAAAAAAAACTGCTATAGGCGTGCGTATGCAAATAACAGAGGCATGGAACCAATCAGAGTAACGCGATGCGGTCGGCAGCGCCTATATAAGACAACAAGCGTCTGGCCAAGTTGCTAGATCAGTTACTGCTGCTACAATGGCAGGTTATCAAGATTTAAGTGAGATTGAACGTGAGGTTATGGTCGGCGCACGAGAGATGGTACATAGCATCCCTAAGTAGCGATACAATTAGGATTTTCGCGTACGACCATTTCACGAGTGTACCGTGAATATCGGGAATCCGGTAAAACATCAAATCTTCGACATCGCTGCGGCCGGAAAAAGATCGTGAACGAACGGGATAAAAGAAACAAACGGGACAAACGACGACTGACGAAAATCATTAAACGTGACAGACGTGCAACCCTTTCTCAAATTGGCACAGATTTCAATGCCTCCTGCATACCTTCAGACATTAGTTGAGTACATGCCACGCCGTCTTGCGGCACTTCTGCGTACTCGCGGGGGCCCTACACGATATTAGGCAAGTGTACCAGTTTTTTTGGCTCTTCAGTGTAAATAGGCGCGTTCGTTACTTTCCTGTAAAATCAATATTTACGAAATGCTGCGTTTAAATGTCTGGTAGGTGCGTAGTTCGAGATATTAATATATACTTGTTCGATTCGTGTTCAAATCCAACTACAGAACAAAATGTTAAAGCTTTTTTTTCTTCTTTTTTTTTTAAATTTCTTGGTTATACACGGTGATATATATTACGAAATTAAAACTTTATACTCCTGTTTGTAAACCTGAAATAAAACATAATCGCGCACNTTGGTTATACACGGTGATATATATTACGAAATTAAAACTTTATACTCCTGTTTGTAAACCTGAAATAAAACATAATCGCGCACACGCTAACATGACCACAAGCTACGAGCTACATGCATCATTCTACATAGATTCTGTATTTACAACGTTACTTCTTGTAAAAGTGTGGCAGGTGAGTGGATAGTGTGTGGTACTATCAAAATATTTTTCCTAGTTCAAATCCCGATGCCGGACAACATTTTTAATTTTTTATAGTAATTTTTATACACAGTGGATAACGTACATAACGAAAGCAAAACTTTTTGTTACACCTATTTATAAAGAGTAGATTTAAATAAACAAACTTCTAAGTTTGTGGACACGTTCCGTGAATTCACAGCGATTTATGTGAAATGTATGAAGAGAATGGTATTAAAAAAAACGAAGAGAGCGTAATTTAACTCAGATGTCTGAATAATTTGTAACCTGTATTTTCCGTAGTTTTATGGACATTTTTGTAACAGTGCGGAAAGGCCACAATACGCTTGGTCATTCGTACAAAAGACTGTTCACGGTAAACTGAGCACTTTGGAAACTTGTATGTGTATTGTGTATTCTTCCCCCACAACAGTAAAATTAACGTTTTCACGTGCCTGATCACATTATTCACGCGTCGGTCAATTGAAACTCTAGAGTTATTATAAAATTAAATATCTTACATATGTGTTAATTATTACACGTATATGCATTAAAAACGGAAAGCAAAATAAATAATTTCAGTATTCACAGATGTTTACCTAAGTCATTAAAAGCAACGTTAAAAAATTGAACTACTTTCTCTATATCATTACCAACTTTACCGGGCGCATGCCATTCAATGTAGCGGTTGAAAATTTTTCAGATAAAGGCACTGACATTTTTCTATGGTTAATTAACCGTGGGAAGCATGTACACAATTATATTATAAAACTTACTTACCAGTTATTATTACATTAAATAAATTAATTTTATCGCGATTTTCCTGATGTTATTTACATTCTCCCTAAATTCTCCATTGCTGGAGCGAAGGAAATAATGTCGTAGGTTGATCAGACGGCTTCATGGAGTTCACTGGACCTCAGCCTACGCCCACTCCATCAACTACCCCTCTCCACTCCCCCCAACGAGCTAGGGACAGTCCCCCCCCCCGTAAACCCCCAGAACAAGATAGGTTAGGAAAACAGCCTGATATTTAGTACAGTGCCAGAAGACCCTGAAGAATCGTACTGGAGTTGACGGCGAAACGCTGGTTCCAACAACCACCACGACGTGGTTTCAGGCCGGAAAGCCAACACAACCGTTTTTATTATGTAGTTTAATTGTTTATTGAATGGCGTTGGTGTGGCGGGGGAGGGGGAATTGCACTGATTACGGCCGTGCAAACGCCCTTCTACGCGCAACGGCTCACTTGGCCGGCTAGTAAAGAAAACCTGTTGAGATTTTATACTGTTATAACATCATTCTGTGTTAAACTTATAGGCCGACAAGTAAATGTGATACAAATGTAAATGAAAAAATTTAAATCAGACACTATGTAATCATAGAATTAGGGACGCGTACACAGATACATAAAGTACTACTAGAAGTCTGGCACCACTTCTTCGCTACCAAATGTTCGAAATATAGTGTAATATCTTGGTTTCGAACTTCTCTTGCTGTACTTTTTAAATATTTGTCTGTGAGCTGACTTCTTACTTTGTATTTGCTCTACTTTATATGGGAGAGAAACTGTTTACGAATATAACGTATAAAATTCTTCGGGCTGACTTACTGTGTAATTTCTTGTTGTACACGTATAACCTCACAATAGGGATTTTTCCTGGAAACTCAATTACGACTTTACTGATGTCATTAAAAAAGTCACCATATATAATATTATCTGGCAAAGTATTATNCCTGGAAACTCAATTACGACTTTACTGATGTCATTAAAAAAGTCACCATATATAATATTATCTGGCAAAGTATTATTCCTGTGGGCATTTTATTTTTCAAATAATCATGGCTTTCCAAATGTAAAATTTTTAAACTCTTTTGTAAACGGTTAAAACGGTTTCTTGTTTTACGAGTGCTCGACGTAGTTGTACATGTTTTGGTTTCGTCATCGTAGTATCAGCACGTGGAAATATTGCCGGCCAGTTGCCGTGTATTACAAAGAAACATTGAAATAGGGTTGGAATTTGTTTGTGGAAACTTTGCAATATTTATTGATACTTTCAACCTGATATTTGCTTCAATTGTCGCCGCCTTCGTTGATATTTGACATGATGTCGGCGTTTCATAATATCATTTTCGTACAGGCAATGACTTTAAATTTGTAGATAAATATATTATTCAAGAATTTTACTATCACATTTGACTACATTTCTTTTAGGCTCATGTCATTTTTACTTAATTAAAGAATTTTCCTGCAAACACATACCTCTTCATTATAAAACATGTCAAGCCGATTTTAGGCACATATGACGAACGGATATTCCTTAACTATGTTGTTTTTGTGTCCCAGCATTTTGAAACTTATCCTTAATCTAAGGATACGATTAAGCGTATGTGGATTAAATTAGCACGGTACGGGTTTTATTACTCAGAAATGTTTTAAATGCAGCCTATGTAACACGCATTATGAAGCAATTTTCAAAGAAAACATTATTAGTATTTATATCTGACAAATAAAGTACTAGTAATTTAATAAAGTGCAAAATCACATACCTATGAGTAGATATAAAATGGGCTTCCGGGGACAGGTATCGAGGTATCGGATCTCGCAGCCACTAGCCTACTCGGTTGTCGAGGCTGCCTGGGACGGCCATATTATCGACGAAATTGCCTGTTTCACTCCAAAAATCACTTCCGAAATTAATTATTTTACCAAAAAATGGCTTTTTTCTTTAAAAAAAAAAAAGAAGGGAAAAATGAGTGAAGCGGATACGAAGCTCCTCGAAGCAAGAGCTGAAAATCCTCAGGCGTGCAATAGGATTAGAGGCTCTTAGTGGAATGAATCACTTAATCCTTAGAGCAGGAGAGGAGGATTCACGATTCCGAGGCAAGTCCAGCGGACCGGGGAGGATCAGCGGACCTGGCCCCCTCCCCCAACAGCCATCCTGTACCTACTCCGTCCACACACCACTACCACCAGCCCTCGCCCTCACCTCCTACATCTCTGGCAGTTATTAAAAACAATAAAAAATAATCTGAAAAACAATTTTTAAAAATTGAAGAACATATAATGCTACCCTACCCTACCCCTCGCTCCTCCCACTATCCACACCTCACCGCTTCTCCATCCCCATCCCCAGGCAATTATTATAAAATCGAGAAAAAAATTCTAAAAACCGAGGAAAATATAATGTTACACTACTCTACCTCTTGCTCATCCCAACACCCTCACCTCACCCCCTCTATCTTAAAACACCTGGAATTTATTATAAAATCGAGATACATCAAAAAAATTAAAAAATTGATTCTAAAAACTGAGGAACATATAACATTAACCACACACTTATCCCACCACTCTAACAACCCCCTCCCCTTTTTTTCCCTTCACCAACGCACCCACAATACAAAATTGTAAACAATCGAAAGAAGATAATAAAAATTTTGGAATATATTTCATTACTGACTCAGGCACCCATGCTGGATGCTGGTGACATTGACCCCCAATAACCTTGAACTATTAAAAATCGTGAAAACAATTGTAAAAAAATCGAAAGATACTAATAAAAGTGTAGGAACATGTTACATCACTGACTTCGAAACCCATTCTGGATGCTGTTGACCTTGACCTCAATGACCCTGAAAAACAAAAAAACCGACAAAAAATGGTAAAAATCGAAAGAAACCAATTAAAGTTTAGGATAATATTACATATCTGACTCCGACACCCTTGTTGGATGCTGGTTACCTTGACCTCAATGACCTTGAAAACAAATAACCGAGAAAAAATGGTAAAAAATCGAAAGAAACTAATGCAAGTTTAGTAACATATTACATCACTGACTCTGACACTCATGTTGGATGCCGGTGACATTGACCTTGACCCCAATGACATTAAAATAATAAAAAAAATAATGTAAACATTTCAAAGAAACTAATGAGAGTTTGGGAACATATTAAATTATTGACTCTGTCACCCATGTTGGATGCCGGTGGCCTTGACCTTAACTCCGATGACCTTGAACACAAAAAATCAAGAAAAATGTTAAAAATTCGAAAAAATTAACAAAATCGACGGACATATAACATTACCCTCATGTTGAATGTTGGCGACCTTAACCTTAACCACAATGAGCTTGAACTCTTAAAGTCGAGAAGAAATGGTAAAAAGTCGAAGAAACATTTGTAAAAATTAACGAACATATTACCTTACTGACTCCGACCACCATGTTGTATATTGGCGACCATAAACACAACCCCATTTACCTTGAACTCCAAAAATCAAGAAAAAATAGCCAACGTTTTAAAGGAATTTACGTAAAAGAACATAGAGAAAATAATTACATACTTATTACAATAAACCAAGTTGAATGTTTGTGACACTGAGGGTTCGAATCTCGTAAAAATGGCAGACCATCTGCCTGGTACGACAATTAGTAGCCGACAGAACCCCCAATTCTTTATTCCATTATCTATATACGCCACTAATCATCTGACCCACAAAGCGAATTATTAACTTTACGTAACCCCCCTTTCATGCCACCATCGAGCCACTCGTCACTCCATTTCCTTTATCATATACACGCAATAGCACGACCCCTCTCCTTTACCCTACAACATCCCCGCATTACACCAACCCAACACCCGAATCTCGACCCCCAATAACTCACCATAGCTCGTCCCCCTCACTATCCACCCTCGACATCAACCATCCACATGATTCTCCACCCCCCTTCACTGTCCGAACACCAGCCGGTTCCTGAAGAGAACTAGACTCTACCCAAGTCTAGCTCCTGATGAGACCAGTTCCTGCAAAACTGGCTAGACCAACCTTCAAGACCAACCTTCCATAAAACCCACCTATACAAACGACGATGGACAATCTCGAAAATAAAGTCTCTAATAAGAGTCTCGTAGCTAACCTCTTCACACCAAATCTTCTCAAAATTTTTGCAAAACATTTATACCACAGCTGACCATAACAAACGGCCATACTAACTTGCCAAGCCAACTGACCAGGCCAACCAACTAATTACAAAACATTCCTAAAAAATTTTCCCCACAATTCCCTCGTTCGCCAAATA
This sequence comes from Clitarchus hookeri, assembly GCA_002778355.1. Lineage (NCBI taxonomy): Eukaryota > Metazoa > Arthropoda > Insecta > Phasmatodea > Phasmatidae > Clitarchus > Clitarchus hookeri. The sequence goes on along the minus strand of NQII01001387.1, from coordinate 500,888 downwards.
GAATTCATTCATTTAAAATTACCCGAGTAGGACATAATACATTAGATCGAACCATAGACTTCCTCCCACTCACGTTCACATAAATTTTATCCAAAACAGACTCTCGCAATCGATTGTTTACACCCCTGAATTAATTAATCTTTCAGAGAAGCAGAAGGGACTGTATAAGAACTTAAACCCACATTACTATGTATATATGAATTTAATTTATTAACTTATTATATACATTCTATCATTCAAATTATTTTGTACATTCAATCTGTATATTTCTCAGATTTTTGCAGATCATGAATAGTAGCCAACAGTCTCATATGATATAACCCCAATCCTTCATTTCATCGACGATTGAAGATATCTCAACAACGCGTGAGAGATCCCCGCAATTTTACAGGCCAATAAAATATCTGAGTATATCAACAAGTTCATTCTGGTTTTCGGGAAATAGGTAGCTAGTATTCTCAGTATCTTCTGCCTTCTTCGTGTCGCTCGTTGCTGCAAATGTGGTAGAGGAGTGTGCCTGTGCAACGAGAAATTCTCCACCGTCTTTAGTTCCATCACTGTCGTCATAGTCACTATCACCAGTGCTGTCTTCATGATCGTCTTCACCTCCTGTTTCGTCCTCAGTATTCAGTTTACTTTTCTTTGTAGGAGTCACAGGGTCATCATCAGTATTTAGAGCTGACGACAGTTTATTTTGAAGTTCGTCGACTTCACGCGAAAGTCTTTCAAGTGCCCCGAAACGGCGTGAAGACTTTTAATAATTTTTTGTTATAATTTTTCGTCGTTATTTTTGTGGTCCCTGTGTTCTTAGTAGTGTTAAATTATTTGGTTTTATAATCTGACAAAGAGTACTTTTCCCTGACTTGTGTTTCAATGTGTTTTTAATTTTTTATAGTTTAGCTGTGTCCACCTATGTTGTGTTTTCACAGTTTTTTTTCGCTTGTGTTGCGGTTTTCCATTTACGTCATCGTATTATCTTTTCATTTGGTTTGCTTTTGTTGTCTATCTTGTTTTGTAATAATAATTTTTGCGTCTGTATTTTTATAGTTTTAATTATATACGTATTAGTTTTCTATTGACAAGGAAACAGCTTATCGGAATTATCTGTCTGTGGTGTTGTAGAAAGGTTTTTTCGTGTTTGTCTTACTGAGTTTTATGTGTGTGTGTATGTGTGTGTGTGCGTGTTTAAATTTAGTTTCATGGTCGGCAACGGACACAGTCCAATCACACTATCATAATAACACGAACTCCCCATTACCATTAAACTTCAAGGTTTAAAGTACATTTCGTTGTATTTTTGCACAGTAGAACTACGTAACACTTGCTGGTATTCGGTGATGAAGCAGTAACATTAAAATCCTCCAGTACAACATGTAATAAAAATTCCAGATGCCCAGGTAACACGCTAAGGTAAACAACAGAGAAAATGTACAGTGACGTCACAGGCACATCAACATGGCGGTGTAATTTTTTCACGTGCAAAATCCTAGTCTGCTTTAAATTGCATTATTATCGAGTTATACATACACAAATAAAGAAAGAACCATAGTGCGAGTCTTACAATTTAGTTTAATATCAGGCGATATGCCGAAAAAAAGTAACAAAAATCCTTATAGCTACGTGGTGCACGCAATTATCACGTTTTGTTTACACTGATAATAAAATATGGTTACACCAGCGGTTCCCAAACTCTTTTGTTTCATAGACCACTTTCAAAATTTTTCTGGATCCGGTGGACCCCCTGCTTTACTACCAATTTCTAAATCTCGAAGAAAAAAAGTGAAGATTAGATCTATCTATGGAAACTTGCGTTTTGGCTAAGTTTCAACGACGAATTAACAGTTTTCGAAAAAAAAGGTTACAATTGATTACTTGATAGGGTTAATTATTTGATAATAAAATTGACTAAACAAATATTGAATTAAATTTTAATTGATTGTGCTGTGAGTGGATGTTAAAAAAGCAAAGTTGGCCAATCGAAAAAGTGACTCCATCCAACTTTACTTGTTTGAAATCTACAGTGAATCACAGCACAAGAACCAATCAATTCTCACAAAT
>NQII01001387.1:420140-497134 GCA_002778355.1 Clitarchus hookeri | reverse complement strand
GACCGGGATTCGAACCCGGGACGGCTGGTTCGGCAGGCAGGCTTACTAACCACTGAACCATCACGTCGTCACTGCCTATAATTGATAGGAGAAGTCAAGCCAACATTTTAGTTCTTCACTATCGAAACCAAATTAATTTTCATGGACCCCCGCTTACGATTGTGGACCCCCATTTTTTGTTACACCCAACGTAGACCCCCGTTAAGTCTTCCGTGGACCCCTGGGGGTCCACCTGGACCACTTTGGGAACCAGTAGGTTACACGAACTAAATTTTTGTACCTGTAACCTATTTAGACTGTTGATTTAATGACAGCAATCTGTTTAGTTNGTAGGTTACACGAACTAAATTTTTGTACCTGTAACCTATTTAGACTGTTGATTTAATGACAGCAATCTGTTTAGTTTCTAGGTACACTCTAAATATTGTTAAAATAGACGGTAACTGCGACAGAACTGTTCTTTGTGGCCTTGTCTTTGCTTGTATCTGCAGCTATGAATAATAGTTCCTAGAGAACAGCATTATGTTTCTCCTACAGAACAGATCATTATTTAAACAGAACAACTTCAGCAATATTTGGATTGTTCCGCAACAAATAGTTTTGTAATTAACTAACAGAACATTCTGTTGCTATAACAGAAGTTTTGTTGGTGCTACCCTGAAGCACGTTTAAAGAACTGTTCTGTTGTCTCTCCTCTACNCTGTTGCTATAACAGAAGTTTTGTTGGTGCTACCCTGAAGCACGTTTAAAGAACTGTTCTGTTGTCTCTCCTCTACAGAATCTTTTTCAGTGTACAATAACTGTGAATGCGGACCGCATTCCACTTTTGGCCTTGAAATAAGGTTGTAAAAATATGAGCCACGCGCGAGTTTGACGTGCCTGTCGTGCACGGCATAGAAAGCGCATGCANCGAAATAAGGTTGTAAAAATATGAGCCACGCGCGAGTTTGACGTGCCTGTCGTGCACGGCATAGAAAGCGCATGCAAGCTGCGCAGTTACCAGTCTCCGTGTCCCAGCACTCAACTGCTTTTCCTCCTACACGACTGTGAAAACCACGTGGTTTCTACTAAATTTCTACTAGTACTTTGATATTCTGGCACACTACTTTTGCCTAAGGTGTAACGCAAGTACAACATAATCAAATTACACAAAATGCTTTATTCCCCCCTCCGCCCCACCGTAAAATCGCGGACGAAGAGAGCCGTCCAGGATATTTCAGGGGTGTTGTATTGAATAAAACAGATTTTAGTGTTCTTCAGCATAATTTAAGGAAATTATTATACATCACAAATTGCCTGATTTTTATTCAGTCATTCCAAACAATATCAATAATTGTTCGTATATACAGTTAATAAACATTCATATAAGTTTTTTCCAAAGAGGTTACGTATACAACACCTTCCCCATTAAGAAGACGTTAATAATACATCACTGTGATACAACTAATTATTAATTAGCCAGTCGTNATACAACACCTTCCCCATTAAGAAGACGTTAATAATACATCACTGTGATACAACTAATTATTAATTAGCCAGTCGTAAAACAATAAGTTAATTATTTCAGAGAATTTTTGCAGAGTACAAAAACAAAATAACAGGTTTACCATTTAACAATATTATATAAATTTTACATTTTGCGAANGAATTTTTGCAGAGTACAAAAACAAAATAACAGGTTTACCATTTAACAATATTATATAAATTTTACATTTTGCGAACCTTTACTTGCCTACTAGATCGAGTAGTTCTAAATTTAGAGCTTTCACTTGCTAATCCTGCAAGACCATAGACTAAAGATGAGGTAGACCTATCTCGCTGGCTGCGCACAACCAATCTCCGTGTCCCAACATTGAACTCCTTTAATGCCAACACGTCTTGCAAAACGGCATGGTTTTGATATCACGATATAAAACTGATTTGTAAACAAATCTTTTGAGATGTTGTATACTTCCTTTAACCAGTCTGTAAAGCAGTAATTAAATTCAAATTGTTAAGGGTATTTAATACATATAATAGTGCTTGTAATTTAAAAATGATCATATAAACAAACAGTTCCATCACTGTTAAACAAGTGACTTTGACAGTTGTGTTCTTTTGGGGCAGGTCAATGTAGGGTCCGTGCGCAGAAGACGAATAAGCGGTCTATCTCATCTTTAGTCTATGAGCAAGACCTGGCAAATGGTTTTCCGAAAGTTAAGTTTTGTTGCATTAAGACTGTGATGTCCTCATAGGTTTACAACAGTTGCTGACCATATATTGGGTTTCTCTTACCTCTCTCGGCAATATATGAATTTAATTTCGTTTATACTTCTCACCGTCTTTCCTTGACACTATGCATAATCTCAGAGTATTCCCTATATCCACTATAGTTCCTGTCACCCACACTACTTTTGGAATTTTTTTTAACATAATCGGTTGATTAATATAAAACGGTTTACTATTACAAGGAATGTTATCATAATGTTCCTTGGATTTTATTTTATTTTCCATCAATAGCGTTCTATCCTTGTTAACTGTCATCCATGGTTTTAAAATATGAACTTTATACGTGATTGTTGTCCGAAAATTTCGTTCCATAACATTTGCAGCTGGTGAGTGTATCTCGCCTCTGGGAGTATTCCTGTAATGTAACAACGCCAGTAATGGATCTTGATTATCAACTAGTTTTTAAACCATTTTTAACTTTTTTACATCACTATTTGCGAGAACATTTTACTTAGAGTTGTGAGGACTTGACATAACATGTACAAAATACGATTTGTCAGAAAAATTTCATAATAACTGTAAGCCAAATGAAAGTGCTCCGTCTGTTTACGCTGTCAAGGGTATGCAATGTCTAGCCAAAACTGATTTAATTTTATCAATCGCTGTAGCAATATGTAGGTTAGGAAGAGACGCGAGATTCACAAAATTAGTCTAAATATCTAGAATGACTAAATAATGTTTGGGATGCAATTAAAAAACGTCACATGCAACTTAAACCCATGGTTACCGGTGAATATTCTTGTTTAGAATAATAGTTTTCATTTTTTTCACAATTTTTTTAATTTTTATATTTTGATTAACGCCTATTCAGAACAGAAAACATTCTCCGCAACTAAGTGCTCAATTGTTACCTGGGTCGCCATAGTGTAGTTCAGTTAGCATCTCGCGCTGTTAAACTCAGGGAACCAGTATGCGCTCTCCATGGAAGAATATGCCATTGGTTACTGACAACTCATTCCTAAAATCATAATATCGCTTGCATTCATCTAAAATCTTTTCATATTCTCGTAGCTATGCTTCTTTGATGTATTACATCAATTTTCTAAACACTGGATTTTGGCTTGATTTTTCCCGTACGAATTTCCATTGCTTACTTGGAATCGGAAAACTGTCTACTTACACTGCAATCTGGTATTCGGCTTCGTCATCAAAATCAGTTGTGTCATCACAACTGTAATCCGCAAAACCACGGGGCGGTAAGTCTGCCACAAATATCTGTTTTTGAGGAGTGTGAACAAATTTCAAACTAAATGGTTGTAAACGTATAAGATTTATTTGCAAGCATACCGTAATTTAGGGAGTGGCTTGTTCATTAACCCTAACAGTGGTTGCTAGTCAATTTCAACTTTAATCATATGTCTTCCAAAAATGCACTGTTTGAAGTTTTTACATCCCAAGCTTACGTTTAAGAATTATTTTTCTATCTGTGAATACTTTTGCTGTAGTTCAGTCAAATACTTAGAGGCAAAAGCTACTAGATGACCATCTGGAATTAGGGATGCACCAAGACTTACTGAACTGTCATCTACACTTACATATTATCCATTGCAGCTAGCTGTGAATGCTCCCATCTGAATAAATTTCCATCCTTAAGTAATTCTCTGAGAAGCGCACTTTTATTAGGGNAGCTAGCTGTGAATGCTCCCATCTGAATAAATTTCCATCCTTAAGTAATTCTCTGAGAAGCGCACTTTTATTAGGGCACTAGAGAATAAAAAGAGAAACGTAAATTAATAACCCTAAAGCTCTTTGTAAAGATATCTTATCAACTGGAGCTTTCAATTAAGTTATTCCTTCATTCCTGTCTGAAGATACATACATTCCGGTAAATGCAAAAATGTATCTGAGAAAATCAACATCTTTTGAACGAAAAATTCGCTTATTAGGATTAAATTTAATTCCTTTCTCCATGGCGCTGGCTAAGACACTTTTTCTAGAATATTCTGTAAATCTTCACGGTTACCAGTCCAAATAAATATATCATCCTGGAAAAGTTATATCATTTGGTATATCTTCAAATGTAGTATGTGTTACCTCAAAATTTTTCTCAGACACTACTCACTCCAAATTACNAGCTAGCTGTGAATGCTCCCATCTGAATAAATTTCCATCCTTAAGTAATTCTCTGAGAAGCGCACTTTTATTAGGGTACTAGAGAATAAAAAGAGAAACGTAAATTAATAACCCTAAAGCTCTTTGTAAAGATATCTTATCAACTGGAGCTTTCAATTAAGTTATTCCTTCATTCCTGTCTGAAGATACATACATTCCGGTAAATGTAAAAATGTATCTGAGAAAATCAACATCTTTTGAACGAAAAATTCGCTTATTAGGATTAAATTTAATTCCTTTCTCCATGGCGCTGGCTAAGACACTTTTTCTAGAATATTCTGTAAATCTTCACGGTTACCAGTCCAAATAAATATATCATCCTGGAAAAGTTCTATCATTTGGTATATCTTCAAATGTAGTATGTGTTACCTCAAAATTTTTCTCAGACACTACTCACTCCAAATTACNATATCATTTGGTATATCTTCAAATGTAGTATGTGTTACCTCAAAATTTTTCTCAGACACTACTCACTCCAAATTACAGTCTTTTAAATACATAAATTACTAATGGAGTCTTGAATGTAAATGATTTCGAATTTATTTCATTCAAAGGTAACACCCAAAAACCTGAAGAGTCATTTAGTTCACAAAAATACTTCGCCCTAGTTAACTTCGATGGGATTTCATCAATAGTGGGGAATGGAAAATGAGTGCGCGTAAGTGCCTTATTAAGGTTACAAGGATCTAAACATAATCTTATAGTGCCATTTTTAAGCCTACTTTCAGAAGGAAAGATAGTCTTATGCAATCATCCGAATGTCTGCCTGAATGTATGTCCCCCCCATAATAAATTTTAAACCCGAGAACAGAATTTCACAAGACTACATCCACATATACAATTTTTTTATCACATCGGACTTTTATAGTTTTCGATCACGTCAGGTACTTATTTTAAAAAATACAGACAATTCTAAAATTTAGGGTACTTTGTTATATCTCAGGAACTATTCAACCGATTTAAACCAAATTTGATACTTTGATATGCATGATATAAGCATTGAAATTAGAAAGCTATAATCTTATTAGTCCGCCTTTTGGGAAGATAGTGCAAATTGAATAAATAAAGCTTTCCTATTACATCTCGGGAACTATTTACCATATTTAAACCAAATTTTGTACGTTGACAGTGCATGATATAAGCATTGAATTCAGAATCCAATAAAGCTATTAGACTGCCATAAAAAAAAAAAATTGCAAATTTAAACACACTATTCCATTATATCTCCGGGACCACTAAACTGATTGACATCAAATTTGGTATGTTTACAATGCATGATGGACGCATTTAATTAAGAAATCAATAATGTTATTGGTCCACCACTTAAAACAATAGCACAGATTGAAAAATAAAGATATTAAATTATATCTCTGGAACCATTTAACAATTTTATACCAAAATTGCTATGTTAGCATTGCATGATATAAGCATTGGCATGATAATCCACCATTTTCTAAGACAGCGAAAAATGAAAAATAAAGATTTTATGATATATTTCGGTAACTACAGAACCAATTCCTGCCATATTTGGCATATAAGTAATAATATTGTTGACCATGTCCACATATGTGATTGACATGAATAAGACGCTTATTTTAAAAATAATGGCAATATTTATATTTTAGGTTAAATATTAATATCTACAATACCGTTTGACCATTTTAGACCAAAATTGGCATACTGAAAGTATCTTTTACAAGCATCAAAATCAACCGATTCCTACTAAATTTGACAGTACGTCATGTAAACTGTGGGTCAGANAAGTATCTTTTACAAGCATCAAAATCAACCGATTCCTACTAAATTTGACAGTACGTCATGTAAACTGTGGGTCAGATTATCATTTTAAAAATGACGGCCGTATAAACATTATGGACTACTATGCTATATCTGTGAAACCATGGAACGAATTCCACCCTAACTTTGTTTGTTGGCAGTATCTATGCAAGCATAAAATAAGATAATGAATAAACACTTTGCTCTTTGTGTCCTATTTCGGGAAACAATCAACTGATAACCAAAAAATGCAGGCTACATGTTGTACTTTTGTAGTCCATCTACATTTATATGACTTAAGGCGGTAGTCGAATATTTTCAAAATAACAGCCGTGCAAATATTTTAGGTTAGTAAGACATATGTCCCAAACAATTTCAGTCGACTTTAAAATGTAGCAGTATCTATGACAAACGTAGAATGTGGCAATAGATAATGAAAATAGCACCGCATGAGAAACAGGAATTTTTATAGCATATGACCGGGAACATTCAACCGATTCCCACCGAACTTTGAACATAAGTAGTGCTACAGTAGGGCATGTTTTAAGTGTGTCTGGATTTATTTTCATTATGGCAGTCAAATAAATAATTTTGATATGTTTGTCATATCTATTAAACAATGTAAACACTTTCAGTTAAATTTAGTACCCTGAGAGTAGCCACTGCAAGCATTAATAGAAATCATATTTTGCCTAATTTTTGTAAGGTAGTGCCAGGTGATAATATACAACATTTATGTCATATCTCGTGAACCAATCATCGAATTTCCACCAAATTTTGCACACAAGTGGAACTACAGAGAACCACGTGAACTTAAATAATTTAAGTGGGTCAAACTTAAAAAAAAAATGGCGCAACATCATTTGTTTACATAATTTTATAATATCTATCAAATAACAAAAAATTGCAAACAAACTTTGTATATTTACAATATGTATTAGACACATCGGATATGACTGTAGAGGCCTATTTCTAGGCTTTAATGTACGACAGCGCCAAATGATAAACTTAAGTTTGTGTGCCAATGTGTCAACTTATTTCACTCAATTCTGCAAACAAGAAGTGCTACTGTAGGCCATGTAAACTTCCATGATGTAAGTGATTCACACACTTGTTTTCAAAATGATAGCCCTGTAGATATTTGAAGTTGCTAAACCCAGTCCACCAAACTTTTAGACTGATTACCACCGAAGTTGATGCTCCGAATCCTACCTCTGTAATGTAATTGGCTGTACACCAGCTTACTGTACGAGGCGTTCTCTGTAGTTTTAGAGTCCCAGGTAGGGCACGTTGGTATTTGTAATTGTCTCACTTGTAATGCATTTGTTTCTGGTTGCATCTATAATGATATTGATATCAACGAGACGTCAAAACCCACCTACAATCTTACTTTTTTAAAAACTTCATAAAAATTCTGAATCATGGCGTAATTAAGGGTATTATTTAGAGCGGCGCTGTCACCAACCAACCTCCCCCCACCCCGCCAGCTTAAACCAGTGTAGAGAGACACGTGTCAGTCGTAATCACTGCAGAGAAATGGCAAGCCGAGGTAGGAGCGCGAGGTCAAGCCTTACACGTAACCGCCGAGATATCACGAGATAGGCAAGCGTAGTTCGCTTGAAGTCAGAAAACACGCACCGCCCGCGGAAGAAATATCTGACAAGCTGGAAAGTGGTGCTGAGAACCACCCCCCCCCCTAGCTAACCACGGGACAATGTGGACACACACTCTGGAGGAATAAGCTGACAAGCTTTGAAAGGACACCACCCACCCCCTCCCCCAACAAGAGAGACACGTGCCGACACTNGAGGAATAAGCTGACAAGCTTTGAAAGGACACCACCCACCCCCTCCCCCAACAAGAGAGACACGTGCCGACACTTAAGGAGGGAGGCTAGAAAGGATACAAGTCTCATTGTGGGGAGGGTGGGTGTGAGTAATCAGTAGACCATCGGACAGTTCGTCAGTACCGCACACAGAGAGATCAGACGCGCCGAGTGCGGCCGGGGGAGATCGGACCCCCGGCCACAACAGTACATCAGTACATGAGTACGTCAGAAGGACAGTTAGTGAACAGTCAGTCAGAAGATTACCGCACATAGAGGTTAGTTCGAAGGACAGTTCGTCATCAGTACGTCAGGGGAGAGTACGACAGTTAATGATTGATTATTACCGCACAGAGAGAGGTCAGCCGCGCAGAGGGAGAAGGCCGGGAAGATCGGAACCCGGCCACGTCCATCAGTGGAAGCAACGAGTAGCATGTGGCGCGGAAGTTCGGTACTGCCATCCCGGAATGCGCAGGAAGGTAGTCAGTCGCGACATTAAGGGGTCAGCCAAATCGGGACGCGAGATGCAGGGCCGAATCAGAGACAGTTACCAGAGTCACATCGGACGAGTAGTTTCACCATGTCGGGAGGCGAGTTAGCCAGCCAGTTACCGCATAAGTTAGTCAGTTTACAGTCAGTCAGTTGCAACACACCGAGAAGGCGGAGTCGAGTGGTGAACTTCACCGAGAAGTTCCATGTCCAGCAAGTGGGATTGTCCAGTGCAGCCCGTAGCCGCGAAGGGCGGGTGGGACCCACACACGTGGTCCCTCCCTGGGACATGGTAGGGTAGAAAGCAGTCAGTTACTATCCTACGCCGAGAACGGGAGCGAGTGGTGTGCCCCGCAGAGGGGTGCCACGTCGAGAGGAAGCCAGCTGCGTGCAACAAGCCAACCACAGAGGGCCCTTAACAGGGCCATCCAGCTCACCAGACCCATCAACTGCCAGAACAACTACCACGCAACATGTGCAGATAAGTAACCCCGTCGTCACTCAGGGACCTGTCCTGACACCTAATGCCTCTACAGCATCAGAAATGCAGCCAGAACATGGTAACCAGCCCTTCAGGCCTTGAACTCACAGGATGTTAAAGTATGTGTAAATTCCCGCAACAGTGCCGGGAATGTATAAGGAAATTCCCGTTCAATAAACCTGTTCCAAACTAAGAAGTCGTGATGAAGTCATTGTGTGATTTGCCCTCAAATCCCAGGCAGCCTATAGTCTGTGCCATTTAACCTTAACTGTAGCCTTTTAATGTGTTAATTCTTTGCAATATGTGTAAGAAAGTAGGCTCATTAGTTTTATCCATAATTTCTAGTTTAAAATTAGAACCATTTGACGCACCCACTCTATAAGGTATTTTACTTTTTCTAATAGCCTCAAATTCTTTAATATATTTCATTTATTTATTACTTAAGACATTAACAAATNAGGTATTTTACTTTTTCTAATAGCCTCAAATTCTTTAATATATTTCATTTATTTATTACTTAAGACATTAACAAATATGGTATTCGATATACCGGATAAATTACTGCCTTTATGGTTGGAATAACATGTAAATGTACTATGTTGGGAATACAGCCTACCAAAGTTTCACGAGATGACTGTAGATTAGGATTGTCACAGTGTACGAAAAACTGAAAGTGACTTCTTCTACTGACGCTATAATCAATTCTATGAAATTGCCATTCCATTGTCTTTCACTGGTGATATTTTTAGTTCATTATCATGCATCATCGTACTCATCGCTGTCAGCCTTGTTTTGAGCGGTATCTACTCTTTTTCGACCCCTGCAAACTTCAGCAAAACTATTCTTCTTATTAAAAACTGCACGCATTTTTCCATAAGCTGGGCATTGTCAATAGTTATTATTAAATCCACAATATTTGCTATTGTTAAACTTCTTAGTTTGTTTCTCTGTATCTTGAATTCCATTTTCTTTATGAATTATCTCTATGACTAGCTGTTTAGTGGTCTCTTCGATTATACTTAGTATTCGGATACTTAACTATTTATTTGCGTTGTAATTAAGGCTCGAGTTCGACAAAACTCAAATGCATACGATGACGTCAAATAANTACTTAACTATTTATTTGCGTTGTAATTAAGGCTCGAGTTCGACAAAACTCAAATGCATACGATGACGTCAAATAAGACTCAGTGAGTAATTATTCCTGTATAGTTTTCTCATTTATGCTAAGTGCGAAACAATCTCCAACCAATTCTTATTCTGAAGTACCAGATTGACCGTTATTACTTATATTTTTCAACTCAGCCATAAATTGTACATATTATTCACTCTCCTACTGTTTTAGTGTAAAACATTAAAACCATTAATATATTATATTCGTTATTAGAAGGTAAAACTAAATACATTTCAGTAGTAATACTGGTAACTTATTTTCTCTTCTCAAAATTTGAATGAATCAAATGTATCTGTAGAAACTTACCTCCAGACTAAGATACAATGTCCAATTTTACGGCATCAGTTTTTTTTTATCGTGAAAAGCAATTATAAAATTTTGAATTTGAAAGTTGTATTTTCGCCAATTCGTTGACATATATCTTTCTGTTGATAGTGGTGTTAGGTGTAGATAATTTTTAAGTTATCAATATGTAACACAATACTTTACACGTGGGTATTGAGAAGTAACATATTGTAATGATACTGCTGCCCCCATATGGCATCCTCTTCTGTTATTCCAGGGGCCGCGGTGGTGTACTGGTCATAATACTCGCCTCCCCCCTAGGCGAACCGGGTTTGATTCCCGGTGGGGTCGCTCCCGGATTTTCGCATTTGGGAATCTTGACGGACGATGCTGCTTGTTGGCGGGTTTTCTCGATGATCTCCCATTTGCCCCGCTCTTACACTCCGGGGCTGTTCCATACTCACTCATCGTCTCTCAAGACCTTGATGTTAATAGCTGCCCAAATATCTCCACTCCACTCTATTCTGTTCTTCCATGGCGCACTTCTGTATTGAGGTGTTCCGTGGACAGTAGTGGTCGTTTCGGGGTCGTCTGTGGGCCAGTGANTCTCGATGATCTCCCATTTGCCCCGCTCTTACACCCCGGCGCTGTTCCATACTCACTCATCGTCTCTCAAGACCTTCATGTTAATAGCTGCCCAAATATCTCCACTCCACTCTATTCTGTTATTCCATGGCGCACTTCTGTATTGAGGTGTTCCGTGGACAGTAGTGGTCGTTTCGGGGTCGTCTGTGGGTCAGTGAGTTGTTTGATGAGCAATTGCTGTGTCTATTGTATTTGTGTCAGAATTTATCTGTGATGTCTGCTATGATTTTGGTGGTAGTGTGAGATTTGCGCCTGGTCGAGTACGTCTTGTATAGTCGTTGGGAGTGGAAGTCCAAGGATAAGGCGTAGTAATATGAAGAAGAGGTGTGTGAGAGGACGGAGATTGTGGGTTGTAAGTTGGGAACATGCAGGACATGCGTAGATGAGAAGTGGAATGACGAACGTCTTGAATATCGTTATATGGATATCAGTGGATGAACATGACGGAGGACGGAGAATAGGAGTTNATATCAGTGGATGAACATGACGGAGGACGGAGAATAGGAGTTAGTTTGACTATGGCCTTGCGGGTTTTCGTGGTGATGGTTTCGATGTGGGAAATTAAGTTAAATTTGTGATCAAGAATGATGCCAAGGTACTTAAAAATGTCTGTNTGGTGATGGTTTCGATGTGGGAAATTAAGTTAAATTTGTGATCAAGAATGATGCCAAGGTACTTAAAAATGTCTGTCCAAAGAATTGTGGTGCCTGCAATTTTGGGTGAATGTTCTGGGGTGATGTGTTTGTGAGTAAAAAGGATGGTTTTTTATGTGAAATAGTTAATACCGATGCCGTGTTTGCTGAGCTGGGACCATAGTGCTGTGAGTCCTCTACTGAGGCGCTCACTCACCACGTGCTCATGGACTGATGATTCGATGAGCCATATGTCGTCGGCATATCATTTAGTAAAATAATTATACATCACAAATAGTTTCCTTTTTAATCATTCATTCCAAAGAATATCTATAATATTTCATAGATATAGTACACACGCAGACCTAAGACATTAACGTTTACAACAGGGGGTTTGTTAGAAAGCTATTTTTGAGGCTCCGGATTTTGGGGCCTGATGCAAAGACATATTTTTGACCCGTATTTGACGTGACACTATACGTACTTCAATTAAGTATTACCTTCGTTTATATCTTACTTTGCCAGTAGAAAATGTCGGACCCGCCAGAACATACTAACTAGTATATTTAGACAGGGTGTGTCGGTGCAATTCCATGCTACATAGGACCAAGCCGATCCAGTGAGTTCCCTGTTTTAAACTAACTCCCAATACTATACGTACATTGTCTAATGCTCTGAATTATCGTGCTCGTAATTGTGGCACATTGTTTTATGAGTGACTTTCGCATCGTCATATCACAGTGGCAGTACATCATCAGGAGTAAAATATTTCTCCAAGCTTGAGATCGGGCCTGCGTCTTTTGGCAATTCTTGAGCCAGTGTTGGAGACACGTGCAGAAAAAAAAACTCGTTGGTCATTCGTGACAGATAGGAAAGCTTCTGGAAGGCATTTTCCTCAGCACTAAGCTCTAACCACGGAACCGATGTTTGCACATTATATCATATACCATTGGCGAAGCCACGGCGTAGGAAAGGGTTGCAACACCCTTTGCCCTTAAAGTTGCCTAAAATTAGTGTTAAATATGAATAAATCTTCAGTTGTGATAAAAATAATGTTATTTTGTGATGTGATTTTTCTCCCAGTATTCGTCATAATTAACAAGTGTATCAGCACCGGTAATGACCACATAACCCTCTCTCTCTTCACTTCAATAAGAGTAACCCCCTTCCCTTTTGAAACATTTCTTGCTCCGCCACTGTTACATACCTCTGGCTAAGTGTTAACTTACACTGGCCTGTCCAACCACAACCCTACACCTCCCAAGTTAAGGGTTGATCTCATCAGTCATGTACTGTACCTCATCTTCAGTTTACTGGCCACAGGGGCGTAGCCAGGGGGCCTATGCTCGAAAATACAGCTCGAGCGCAGGTATTCGAACACATTCGAATGGTCATTTTCGCATACGAATTCCTCATTCGGTAACCGGTATGCTGCACTCCCTAGAGCTCGCATAAGAAATAAGCGCTCAAGTTGAGTAGCCATGATCTTTAAAATTGTGGATATTTGAATGGCCACCTCGATTTAAAAATGTTGGTTTACGTGGCAACTCGGCCATCAAAACAGTTAATCGGAGTTAATAATAAATCTTAATATTTAGGTAAACAATAATAACGTGACCGAATGAACCCAACATAAAAAGAAACAGCAGAAAAACGAAATATACATATCTACGGTTAACGTCTTGATTTCCAACTTTTTATGCGGCTTTTCGTTTTGGTTGCAGTAGAACAACGAGCAAGGCGATGGCCTGTTCCCAAAGTTTACGTGTTAAAATCCCATTTTTAATTTGCATGAATTACGTATAAATGCACAACACAACTGTAGTTCTTTGAAATATAAATTAATTTCTCACAATTACCTCCCTAAATACATTGAAATTATATTTAAATTGCCGTGCAGGCTGTGAAAGTACAGCAAACAAGTACAAAATAGATTCACCAAAGCTTCACGCAACGTTAATTATTTACAGTGCAAATACAGTCGGCTTTAGTTATTCAGCAATCTATACTTATTCAGTAAACCGCCACGTTAACATCGCGTTGTGTAGTAGCCTAATATGAAGGTCTGATTTATACAAGTGATAACCGACTGTCCAAATGGAAAATTTAATAACTCCACCTACCAAGTTACCTACCAGAGACACGAGATTTACGATATTATTTTAGGATTAATCACAATTCTTTAACATACGTAACGCCAATAAAACTACGGTCTTACGGAGCGGAATGGACACCTTTGCTTGTAATGTTTTTGCCCTATTCATTTGGTGAAGTCTATGCGAAATATTGCATACACCTGTATACTTAAATAAAGAGTTAATTTCGAGACCAATTTTTATTACAAACTTAAGACAAAACAGAATTAACGCCTTGAAAAATGGTTTTACGATGNGTTAATTTCGAGACCAATTTTTATTACAAACTTAAGACAAAACAGAATTAACGCCTTGAAAAATGGTTTTACGATGCTTCATCCCATAGGTGTGCAACATCAACAGTTGCGTTTAAAAATCGTGGGAAAATGAGTATTTACAGTCCAACGCTCATCCGAACTTGAACATTTGTGTGTCTATTCTAGTTTCAATTAATTATAACGCTTTATTTATTATTATATTTATATTTATGAGGGATATCATTATATTCTGAATTTATATAATGTGTAGAAACACTTTTTGAGTTTTAAATAAATCATGTTTTATCATAGTTCACATAATGTGTTCATGTAAAATNTAATGTGTAGAAACACTTTTTGAGTTTTAAATAAATCATGTTTTATCATAGTTCACATAATGTGTTCATGTAAAATCAATACAAATAAATAGTTTAAAAGAGTAAAATATATTTGTTTAAAATTGAGACAAAGCCTATGTAGAATACTTCAACGAATCCATTTATGTAATTAAGTGTTATTTTTACAAATATTTCTTTGTTTTAAATGTTTATGAGTATTTAAAAAAATATGCAGATGTCAATATCTTTCCCTGCCATCCTTATTTTCCTGGTTGCTCGCATACGAGAGTCCCAATTCGAATGCCCACCACTAGACGAGTAGCGGTTCATGTACGAACCTAGTAACGAAGGCGTGAGAAGTGTTCAAGCATAGTAAAAGCGCATTTCGAACAGTAAGGTGTGCGGTTCGTATACGAATGAAAAGTCGAACATAGGTCCCTAGGCGGGTGAGGGTCTCCCAGGAGGGTGCGGGTATGAACATTAGGTTGTCATCTCCAAATAGAATAAAACAAAGTCGCTTATCCGCGTCTGTCTGTGTATTCGCTTAGTACTTCTAAACTACTTAATGGATTTTGATGCGGTTTTCAACATCATTTAGACAATTTCTTGAGGAAGGTTTTGGTGTATAATACATTTATATTTAATGTAGGAATAGTACAGAAATGTCGAATAGTTTGTAATCAAGTCGTAAAAACCGCTTTTAGGGCGCTTACATTGCTTGCGCTGACTAAACCATAATATATACATCAAACTAATGGACCACAGAATTGCAGCTCTCAAAAATGTCTACAGAAAAGTCCGCGATAGCATATGCTTATCTTTTAAGGATGACCCAGAGTAATAATTTTTGTCTTTCAAAGTATCGCAGTAAAAACTAAATTGTTACCGGGCGAAACCAGGCCGGTTCGCTAGTAAATTAATATTGAAGTTACAATTAAATATTTAATTTTAATACAAATATGCAATTGCTGTAAGCCTTGATGCATTAAGAGCGTTGCCTACTGCAGGACCGGCTGAGAGAAAGGTTAAGTGATTTTAGGCGTGTCTCAGTAACCTGTCACGATATTGGTATCAAACAAAAAAAAAATTGCTCTGTGCCTTTCGAAGAGTAGAACCGCTCTACAAGAGAGCAAGTAGGAATAAACTAATAAGACTTTGTGTTTTGTTGAGTCATTATATATTAATTTATTCGCCATTTTAAAAGTATTGAGAACTTTGCAACATTTTTTGTACAAATATAGTTAGAACGANCGAATAAGACTTTGTGTTTTGTTGAGTCTATATATTAATTTATTCGCCATTTTAAAAGTATTGAGAACTTTGCAACATTTTTTGTACAAATATAGTTAGAACGAAGATGGACAAGTGATTTTTTGTTTGAAAGCGGTATCGTGAAAGGTGGCCGAGAAACTTCTTAAATTATTTAACATGTGAATTCATATTATTTTACAGGCTGGTTCCGCATTAGGCAGCTGCGTAAGAAGGATTATTTCTCTTCTAGTATGTCTTCATTAACACGTGCGTCATCACCACCAACGCCGGCGTAAACTTCTGTCAACTGTACCGTATTGCACGTGATTTTCCGTATCCTGGGGATGAAAGAATTACCACGTATGGACATAGGAGGGCACGTACCCCGTATCTCAATCTTTTGTTCGAAAATAAACTGATTATTTATAAACACGGCGTCAGTAGTTCACCCACTTCTGTGCTTATAGGTGCGTTTACTCTGATGCTCAAACGCAATGGCCGAAGATGACAGGTGACAGGTGACATGCCTCAAAAGTGCGTTTGCGAAATTAGGACTCGCTTAAATGTGTACTGCTTTCTTCCCACTCCTCCAAGTGTGTGTTGGTACCGCCTGTTTAGAGCCGATTAAATCGGAAATTAAAAGCACTCTTAATTATTACTATAGTTGCAACTAACATTTTATTGTATATATATGTTAAGAGAAAAATTTTTAGTAATCATTTGAAAATAGTATTTAAAAGGGTTCTTTTTATAAAAAAAATGTGTTGATAATTTCATTGGGGTCAGATGTGTGTCAAGTTGTCGGAAGTGTCCCTTATAGCAAATCTGAAAAAGTTTGCAACCCTANATTTCATTGGGGTCAGATGTGTGTCAAGTTGTCGGAAGTGTCCCTTATAGCAAATCTGAAAAAGTTTGCAACCCTACTGCCTTCACTTTAGATAACACCACCCTTTAGTCATTTCTGGTTGTGTCACTGACGGGGCAGCTCTCTAGCTTCTGAACGACGCCTTGGTCCACCGCCCAGCCATAAAGGTACGTAGGCAGGGCACAATGTCTCGTCGACAGCGAGGTCATTAGAGACGGAGCAAGTCGCTTAGAGAAGCAGGAACATAGTAGGAATCGGTCATGGCTTGCAGTAAGGAACCATCCCAACATTCTGCTGGAGTGATTTCGGGAAACCATGGTTAATCTAAATGAGGATTGCGGGACGGACCGGGATTCCAACCNAACATTCTGCTGGAGTGATTTCGGGAAACCATGGTTAATCTAAATGAGGATTGCGGGACGGACCGGGATTCCAACCAAGGTCCTCCAGAATGCGAGTCCGAAAGTTAACCACTGCACCACCACGGTCAGTTTACGATCAATTTCGTGCAAGTAAGAGGCGTCTGCGTAGAACGTTTACAAATATGTGTGGTTAATAGGGAGTGTACACGTGTCATGTTCAACCAATCACGCACGACTAAAAATTAGCTTGATTTTACTGAAGTAGTTATTTATTAGCAGAGATAATAATTGAGACATGATACTTAAATGAGTGAAGAAAAATCAAAACATAAGTTTTATTTCAGAAAATAAATATTCAAAGAAATACGATACATTAATTCTTATTTTTCTTTCCTCCTTTAATAATATTGGCTCAAGGCTTTACATACACGACACGAAATATAATAGCCTACACGTCGAGGATTGTGCTACACGACACGTAACCGATGTGAACAGTTTCGTCGTAATCATTTCGATANCATAGGAGGGCACGTACCCCGTATCTCAATCTTTTGTTCGAAAATAAACTGATTATTTATAAACACGGCGTCAGTAATTCACCCACTTCTGTGCTTATAGGTACGTTTACTCTGATGCTCAAACGCAATGGCCGAAGATGACAGGTGACAGGTGACATGCGTCAAAAGTGCGTTTGCGAAATTAGGACTCGCTTAAATGTGTACTGCTTTCTTCCCACTCCTCCAAGTGTGTGTTGGTACCGCCTGTTTAGAGCCGATTAAATCGGAAATTAAAAGCACTCTTAATTATAACTATAGTTGCAACTAACATTTTATTGTATATATATGTTAAGAGAAAAATTTTTATTAATCATTTGAAAATAGTATTTAAAAGGGTTCTTTTTATAAAAAAATGTGTTGATCATTTCATTGGGGTCAGATGTGTGTCAAGTTGTCGGAAGTGTCCCTTATAGCAAATCTGAAAAAGTTTGCAACCCTACTGCCTTCACTTTAGATAACACCACCCTTTAGTCATTTCTGGTTGTGTCACTGACGGGGCAGCTCTCTAGCTTCTGAACGACGCCTTGGTCCACCGCCCAGCCATAAAGGTACGTAGGCAGGGCACAATGTCTCGTCGACAGCGAGGTCATTAGAGACGGAGCAAGTCGCTTAGAGAAGCAGGAACATAGTAGGAATCGGTCATGGCTTGCAGTAAGGAACCATCCCAACATTCTGCTGGAGTGATTTCGGGAAACCATGGTTAATCTAAATGAGGATTGCGGGACGGACCGGGATTCCAACCCAGGTCCTCCCGAATGCGAGTCCGAATGTTAACCACTGCACCACCACGGTCAGTTTACGATCAATTTCGTGCAAGTAAGAGGCGTCTGCGTAGAACGTTTACAAATATCTGTGGTTAATAGGGAGTGTACACGTGTCATGTTCAACCAATCACGCACGACTAAAAATTAGCTTGATTTTACTGAAGTAGTTATTTATTAGCAGAAATAATAATTGAGACATGATACTTAAATGAGTGAAGAAAAATCAAAACATAAGTTTTATTTCAGAAAATAAATATTCAAAGAAATACGATACATTAATTCTTATTTTTCTTTCCTCCTTTAATTCTATTGGCTCAAGGCTTTACATACACGACACGAAATACAATAGCCTACACGTCGAGGATTGTGCTACACGACACGTAACCGATGTGAACAGTTTCGTCGTAATCATTTCGATACGTGCAAGTTTTTTCATCGAGCAGCGCGCGGTAGTCGCCGCTCGGCCCGGGGATCGGCAGTTTCCGGCGGCGCTCGGCTGCGCTCGGCCCGCTGTGCGCACGCCCGAGGGGAGCAGCCCCGGCTCAGCTGAGCCGATGCTGAGAAGCAGTCGAGCGGCGCGGGCGGGCTGGCTGGGGGCTAGCGGCTTCCTACCTTCCTTGTGGGCGAGGCTTGTTGCTTTCTCGTCTAGTTTCGTTGCCTGCCTCACTCCTTCTAGCATAAATTAACAGTTTTCTCCCGCTAGACAGCAGGCCACGTAGCGAAAAAGATACGATGTAAGGTAATTCGCTCCCGGGTGAAAGTAGAATCGTACACGACACTTGTCACTCCAACGGCACAGTAAGAGATTCTTGTGTTACTATGAGGTTCAAAGCATTTCGGTACACGGGCTCAGAGAGTGTTGGTCCAAATTTCGTACGTTAGTATTTCCGCACTCTTCTAACGCTAGAAAAGCGCGCAATGTAAACTACCTGTTTTCACATTTAAAGCTCTCTTGGAACGGAGTAATCTAAAACAAAATACATTCCAGAATTAAAAGATTGTTGCCTGGTAGGCGAGAAATTTCCAAATCGACGTTGGCGTTTTCTTCCTCAACGGCGTAAGGAGTAACTGTCACTTGAAGACGTCCGTGAAAAAAGGTACGTAGGCTGTTTTCTCTGTTACGCTGTCAGAAAGTTTTGTGGATATTTCTAGACACGTCATCGGCATGTCTACAAACAAGCTGCCTATGTTTGCAACAGCTACATATTTGGGATTGAGTTTATATATGTGTGTGTATGTATGTATATATATAATCACACAAAACACACATACATCGTAAACAAGATTTACTTTATACCCGCAGTGGTAACATTTTGTTTTGGTTCCACCTAACGAAGGAGTAGCAAACTTCACCATTCAGAGTCTAAAATGTCCAGCCAAATTTATCTGTTCTTATATAAAATGACAGAAACAACGGACATTTTGAGTGGTGCAAAGTTACTACTGAAGGAGCAAAATAACTCCAGTGTAATATATATATATATATATATATATATATATATATATATATATATATGATATATACACACAATCTCTCTCACATTCCCCAGACTAAACTGGGAATTTAAAGAACCTAGATGAAACTGAGGACAGGGATTGAGATTTTCCCTCTGAAGTGACGTTTTGTAGAATTCTACTCGGTTTATACCATCTGCCATTTGATTAAGTAGCTGATGAATTTATATTCCAATACTCATTTTCCTCACACCCGTTTCATCTTCTGTAAGGACATCTAGCAATGTGCCTGCGTAGTTCCAGGACATGTTAGAGTGGGGTGGTTCAGGGGGAGCTCAACACGAGGTCTTGAGGTAGAAATGTAGCAGCGCCGGAATGCAAATGTGGGGAAACGGGAGATCCCCGAGAAAATCCGCTGACCAGCGGCATCGTCCGGTACGTTTCCCACATGCAAAAATCCGGGGATTGTCCGCCCCAGGAATCAAACTCAATTCGCCTTGGTGGGAGGTGAATTGTCTAACTACTGTCCTACCGAGGCTCTCTAGAACATGTTAGGATAGATAATATTTATAATCGCATAGATGGCAGAATAAGAGATGAGCTGTTATTCGGCATAAATTAATTATTTTGCTTCTTAAAAAAAAATTTTGACTCTTATAAAGGCGGGTTCGAGGGGTGATAAATGAATCATGTCACGAATGTCACGCAAAACGCCCGCTCATCAGGCTCTTGGTCTCGCTATGGGGAGCCGAGGGGGAGGGGACGACCCGAATGGGAGTTTGAATGTGTTAACGATTTCGGGATTAGCGCGGTTATCCGGGACCCCGTGGGGCCCATGACGAGATGACCACCGGATGGCATTTTGGAGGTCCCGCTCCCCGGCCGCGTTTAACTGGGTTAGCCACCAGCTGTCAGAAGTGCGTCAAGGACTGTCATGCATACAGGAGTTGGTTTAGCGGAGGGTGCGGGTCAAATACAAGGCACTTTTTCATCATGAACCGTTGTCCTNGCATGCATACAGGAGTTGGTTTAGCGGAGGGTGCGGGTCAAATACAAGGCACTTTTTCATCATGAACCGTTGTCCTGCATATTGACGTCCTGTACAATCTTAATAAAAGCAACTTCTTCACGGTAAACTGAGCACTTTTGAAAGATCTGCTTAAGATATACTTGTATGCACATTGTGAATTCTTTCACAATTTGCAAAAAATTAGCATTGTCATTTGCCTTTTCACTTTATTCTTTCGTAGGTCAAAGTGAAACTGACATTATTAGGAAAGTATAGGCTGTTAACGTTTATTCGATTACTTTTAAAATCAACCTTTGAAAAATTTCACTACCCCTACGTGCTGATATTTTAACGCAGCACTGAGTGGCAAGCGTCCATTGAATTTGGCAACGAAGGAGAGAAAATAGTTGCACGTGTCAACATTGAATTAAAAGTGTTATGTGAACATCTGTGAATTCTGAGATTATTTCTTTTGTTTTTGGTTTTTATGCTTGTAATTGTACGAATTAGCACATTGGTAAAAAATTATTTACGTGTGTAATAATTTCACAGTCCTGCTTCACCGACGCATGGATAAAGTGAACAATCTCATGGAAATGTAGTTTTTATATATTGCGGAAGAACACACATTCAGTATACAAGTAGATCTTAAGAAGGGCTTTAAAAAGTGCTCAGTTTACCGTGAACAGCATATATACATTTTAAAATTTTACTCTTTCTTACACTTGTATGCATTAAAAAAACAGAAAGCAAGAGAAACTACTTTACCATTCAAAAATATTTACCCAACACTCTTAATTCAACGTTAAACTAAGGAACTACTTTCCTTGTGTTTTGGCAAACTTAATGGACGCATGCCAGCCAATGTGACCGTTAACATTTATGAGGGTAGGGGCAGCAATATTTTTAAAGGGTTGATTTTAAATGTGTTCGTGCAACCATGGACAGTAAGTACACCACCCTCAAAACTGCCTCTTGTGCAATTTACTTCCGCCAGTCCACCACGGTGAACCAATTTCGATTCCCTGCGGCTGCACCCGGATTTTTNCCTCTTGTGCAATTTACTTCCGCCAGTCCACCACGGTGAACCAATTTCGATTCCCTGCGGCTGCACCCGGATTTTTGCATGTGGGAAACGTGGTGGACGTTAACATTTTCCAGCAGGTTTTCTGGGGCACTCTCGTTTACCCCAACCCTTGCATTCCGCCGCTGCTCCATCTTCACTTCCTTTGACCTTCACCAGCTCTCAAGTCCTCGCTGTTAACACATTCATTCCCAAATAAATTTGCTGTTCCTGGAGTTGCAAATAAAACATTTTTTTTAATGCGTACTGTACTTAAACTGGCAAAGAACTTGTTTCGTAATAACAACCAATCAGCTGTAGGCATGGTGTTCAANCCTCTTGTGCAATTTACTTCCGCCAGTCCACCACGGTGAACCAATTTCGATTCCCTGCGGCTGCACCCGGATTTTTACATGTGGGAAACGTGGTGGACGTTAACATTTTCCAGCAGGTTTTCTGGGGCACTCTCGTTTACCCCAACCCTTGCATACCGCTCCATCTTCACTTCCTTTTACCTTCACCAGCGCTCAAGTCCTCGCTGTTAACACATTCATTCCCAAATAAATTTTCTGTTTCTGGAGTTGCAAATAAAACATTTTTTTAAATGCGTACTGTACTTAAACTGGCAAAGAACTTGTTTCGTAATCACAACAAATCAGCTGTAGGCATGGTGTTCAANAAATGCGTACTGTACTTAAACTGGCAAAGAACTTGTTTCGTAATCACAACAAATCAGCTGTAGGCATGGTGTTCAACTCTCAGTGATGTGAACCAGGCATAACGTAGAGCAATATCACTGTTTACGACCGACTTATCTGTAGGGAGGATCACTGGGCACTGAGTCTCGCAGTGTACAGTACCGGTAAATATAACCATCCTGTGCAACATATTGACTACTGTCTACAAGGGGCTTTAAAGGGTTATGCGCCATTTAAAACCTCTTAACTCTCAGCCCTTTAGGCAGCAAGGTCTACGNATTTAAAACCTCTTAACTCTCAGCCCTTTAGGCAGCAAGGTCTACGGCTGTTTCGCGATCTGTGATTGAATTCAAGCAACAGAAACATAATTTTAGGAACGTCGATTAGACTGACACATTATTGATAANGTCTGTTTCGTCGCGATCTGTGATTGAATTCAAGCAACAGAAACATAATTTTAGGAACGTCGATTAGACTGACACATTATTGATAACGTGTAATATTACACGATCACATTTTTATCGGCAAGAATGTTACAATTTTTTTGAGCTGTTAACGTGTAACGTGGTTAGAATTTATCAACTATTTTTTTTTACCCAACACTAAAACCAGATTGAAATAAATTTATCCTTCCTGACTGTATGTACGAGAGTATTTCAGTAGGTAGCAAAAAATAAGAGTCACTTCTAATTCTAATATTGTTATAGAATTATGTAATTTAAAGAATGACAACGCTTATCTAATATAAATTTACTTATTGTGGTTGAATTATTTGCTATTTGACATATGTGAAAAACATAAATAATATTTTGTTAGCTGTGCCATTCTAGTAAACACATCATGCACAGTGAAATTTATGTCAAAAGCGTAAAGTGGTCTGAATCGGGTCATTTGTGTATTTCGCGCTAGTGATACTTAACGAAGCGGAGATAGGCCGGTGCTGCTATCTAGCCCTGATAAGGGCAACTAAAACATTGTGGTGAAAATGTTTGCTAAGCCACGCGCGCAACCGCTGTTCCGTTCTTCGCGGCACAGAATTCATCATTACTGAAAGGGGTTGGATTAATGAGAGGGATTTTAAGAAATGGTTGCAACATTAAAAAAAAATTGGGGTTGTTGGCCAATGTTTGTTAGTCTCGATGGACACTCGTCGCACAAATCTATCCAAGCCTTGGAATTCTGTGAGCAAAATTCTCTCACTATAATTTGTCTTCCCAGTCACACAACCCACAGACTCAAGCCACTGGACTGGTCTTTTCTTTTTATTCCTTGAAATCATTTTAGAACGAAGCTGTAACAAATTTTTTCAACAACATGGTGTGGAGAGAAAAATTACAAAATTATATTTTGGGGGAATATTGAAGACTGCATGATCACAGGCAGCCACCTATATGATTGCCGAGAGTGATTTTGCTTCTAAAGGGATTTATCCTTTTAACGGAGATGCAATTCAGGACCATACATATTTGCCATCATTAGCCTGTTAGCCAGTTCTATTGCCCGAAGAAAAATCCGACAGAAATACGGTAAGTGGAACTAGTCATTTAGACAGACCCCAAACAGAAAGGGCTGTTCTTACACCTGATACTAGATTTATAGCCCTGTGACTTGCTCAACAAACACGAAGTGTAAGCCTAGAAACTTTAAATACGAATCTAGTCCTGTTTGTACACCCAGTAGGTCTGAAACAAGTTTTCAAGTTTTGTTTCATACACCAGAAAAAAAAACGCAAACGAAAAACGAACAGCAAGGAAACAAAAAGCCAAATTATTAACTTCCCCAGAATTTGTAGCTAAACCAAAATCTAAAAGGTTAGGTAAGGATCGAAAGGCAGAGAGTGTAGCATGCCTAAACGAAAGAAAATCGGGGAAGGCTTGCGCCAAGAAAAATATGTTGACAGGTTGATACTATCATCCCGGTAGTTCTGAATCCACAGATGATTATGGTGATGTTTCTGCATGCTGCTTTTGTAAACTGAGGTATTATGATCCACGATCCATCTCCAAAGGAAGCCGGATACATTGTCAAAAAGGCAAAGAATGGTACCACGAAATTTACGTCGGAGCAGAAGGGAAAATACATTTGTTTGAGGTAGATGTTTGACTTAGAATGATAGGGTTCCTTAATCTAATAATTTAATGTTATCTAAATTTTTACTCATTTTATAAAAGCAAAACTTAAATTTTTTTCAAATGTAAATAAGTTCTTTATACTCAAAGTTTGTATGTATTGAGATATTATTTTAGATTCATAAGTTAAATCACTGTAAAAATATGCCTAATATTTCAATTAGCAAACTGGATCAAAACCTGCCTGTAAAAAATATTCAACTGAGGAAATGATGTCCAAACTATTTTCTGTTAATACAATCCAATTTATTTGAGTAAAACTTAGAAAAGTAAAATTTTTATAATCCTATTCCGTTTTGTGTCGTTATTTTTCAGTGTTTGCTGCTGACCCGGTTCACCCTATTTAGTGACCCTATTCGCCGTTAGCCTTGTGTGAATAGAGTCACGTGCTGTGCTTGATATATCATCTCTTTACTTAAAAAGTGTTTTGTATTAAATTACTCCAGCGAATGCAAATTGTAGCTAACAGCTCAAACTTTCCACTGATGATATGATTATTTGTTAAGTTTTATTTTAGGAATAGCAATTGATTGTTTTGAATTTTTTGACCCGATTCAGACCATCTTACCCTACACTTTTTATACATGGGATTTGAAACACTATTTTTATTCATAAGGCACACGGTAATGCGTTCGGCTTATGCGTAATCGACTAAACCGATTTGTTCTCTTGCTAACTGAAATGCTGATGTAAAATATATAGTTACTTGAGCGGCACGATTTTAGCATATTTGTTATACGCGTGAGAGAGGAAACAGTTCTCTCAAAATAAGCAAAGGTACTTGAGCATAGTCGTTTATATTAATAGCATGTATGTATTAATAGCCATTTATTAAAGTCGTTAGTTCTTTTTTTAAAATCTCAGTGTCTTTATAACAGAGATAATGAATGGAATACAACATTCAAATGACATGCTTTAAGCAAACCTACAGCGATAAGACAGGGACCAAAATACGTTACATTCTGATACTGTACGTGTATCCACTGTCTGCAAGTACATGGTGATATACCGCGTAGAAATACAATTATTGGAAGCAGCTGTTCACAGGAAAATTCGTTTAAATTCGGTGCACCAGAACACACAGTTTGTTACTACTTATGCACTATGCTTCTCAGAAGAGACAACAGCATTATTCGTATTCTTTAGCGTCTTTAATGTATTACCTGAGATGGTATTAGGTAAGTTGGAGCTTGTCATTCGTCGCTCTGCGTTTAACTACAAACAAATGAAAACGTCACTGCGAATGTTTATTTACAATAGTTGTAACGGAATGAAACTTTTAATCGTAACGTAATTTGTTGTTCACACAATATGCATTTCCATGTAAGAAATTTTATTTGAAACATTTTTCCACACATTTACGTGGATAATATTGAATAATTCCAATGTCTCAACTATTCTTTAAAATGTGGGATTAGGAGACGTAAAATATAGACGGTAATTACATATTTGATTAAACAATAGAATTGCCAATTCATGTTAAATTTTGCATTAGTTGTTGTTGCGTGGTTTCAAAAATTATGTAGAACATTTATAGCTGCCCGGCTAATGTGAGTTATTTTGCTTTTTTTTTTTTTTTTGTTCTGTGGCAGAGAAGTTTATGAAAACTGCACAAAAAGTAAGTTTGCATCACCTCAGTGTAAAAATACTAAAACTATCTGCATTCTTGCAACTGTGCAATGTGTAACATGGAGAATGGAGAACTTAATGTGTGTAATTGGCATATTGCGGCCTTCTAGTAAAACTATAAATGTGTTATCCGTTCCTAAACTTTAACATTCTCTTCCATTGTATGTGCTGTTAAACATTATCCCTGAGACAAACGTTTCAATCAATTCTGAGATGGGAAAAATTGAAACATTTAGTAAAAAAGAACGTCTCAACATGAAACGCATGTTGAAAATATAGCATTAAGTTTTTAAGTATCAAATATTTTATTCAATTTTTACGTGTTTTGACTAAAATATATATCAAGAAGGTGATCACACAATATTTTTTGTGAGCAAATGTTTGCACTAAATTAGTAAAGTATTAATTGCGAAATTCCTCCCTAGTGTCGAAATTGAACTGTGAAAGACATAATCTAAAGACAGTTGTAATTAATGCAAATCAAAACCCATAAGGTAAAACAGTAGCAGTCACTTCGTGTCTAATGTCATCCTTTATTGCGCTATTTTCATATTCGGCAGAAAGATTTTGTAAGTAAAAACTGCTTGAATATAATATGGGTGTTTATTTTATATCACACAGTTGAAAAATAAAAAATGCTGACCAGGATTTGAACAAGGAAACTAAAGTTATTAAAAAAAGTAATGTAACTCACAAAATTCAAACTAAAAGTACATAAACCAGGATTACGTTCATTAATTTCGTTACGGCGAATGCCTTTAAAATATGAATTTCAGATAACGTATCGTTCTTGACGCGTTAGGATCTAGCCGAGATAGTTTTCCTCATTATTTGTTGAATTCGTGCATCATGGCGAATGACGATTTGGACACGCCATGTTTGATTTTAAAATGATCAGTTCAGCAGCAAAATACCTTGGTTTTAATGGATTATATGAATGATTCTCCTAAAGAAATTAATTTAGGTAAAATGTAAACAGTTGTTATTGTAAAAGTGACTTTGAAACCTTTTGAAAAACGGTGATATTTTATCGATGTTTTATACATAAGATATAAATGTGAATTGATCGTGTTATAAATGACACTTCAAAACTAATACAGAAAATTTAATGAATAAGGGCTATAAAACTCACACTCATTGTTTAGTTTTTCTTTGCGAAATCAATTGAAGGGGCGTTAAAACTGAGGTAGAATGCACATTGCAGTTTTCTGAATTTTGGTAAAAGTAGTTTGCAGAAATCACTAGATGCACTCAGCGAATTTCGACCTAATAGTCACAGCTGTGACTGTCACAGTTTGTTGTTCTGTATTGAAAACTATTTCATTTTGGTTATCACAATTTTTTGTTTGTTTTTAGCAGAATATCGTATTTCAGACGGTTTTTTATGTGACACTGAGACAGTAATTGGCTCGAGCTTGCCTTATTATGTATATCTAATTACCATTTAAGTCTCCCGCCTACCTGGTGCTTGAACTACGCTGCTGTGTGTTGGAAATACACATTTTCCCACGAAACTATTAAACGTGCATCCAACGTGCTGACCAACGAAAGAAACACACACACTTCAGAAGAGGGCTGTTGAGTACTTTCAAAGTGTCACGCACGTTATAAACACACACTTCAGAAGAGGGNCTACGAAAGAAACACACACTCTTCAGAAGAGGGCTGTTGAGTACTTTCAAAGTGTCACGCACGTTATAAACACCATTTCAGAGTACTCCACAAACTGCTAAAAATGGCTTTTTCAAAGCGCTTTATCTCAAAATATACGCATAAAATAAATACCAAACAACTCAAGCGTCCTGCACTGAAACTTCCTACAGACTTTCCACCAAGAAAATGACCGGCTCACCATTGAAAGTCCCAAAGGTACACGCTGTGCGACGAGAACACTGCACGCCAGTTCAGAGCCTTGCGCTTGGCGGCGATGGCNCGAAATATACGCATAAAATAAATACCAAACAACTCAAGCGTCCTGCACTGAAACTTCCTACAGACTTTCCGCCAAGAAAATGACAGGCTCACCATTGAGAAAGTCCCAAAGGTACACGCTGTGCGACGAGAACACTGCACGCCAGTTCAGAGCCTTGCGCTTGGCGGCGATGGCGCACTTGATGCACGTGGCAATGTCGCCCTTATCGCTCCCGCACTTCTCGGCCTCAAACGCGAAAAAAGGCTCCAGGTAGGCGGGAGCCTAAATTAAACATTTTTAAAGCATTACATAGGCAATAAACGTGTAAAATAGCTGTCAAATGACCCCAGTTATTTGTTGTTATGAACATATGACGTGCCATAGACTCGTGTAAACAACATGCTACTATATGTGAGACTATGTCCAGTATCGCTGGTCGTGAATGGGTCAGTCAAGAGCATAGGTATAGAATCACAGACATTAACTCAAATTGGCTCCTCAAAATTATTTTACAATTGCATCGCTTCGCACTCCACGGGAACACTTTGCTTCACAACTCTCGACTTTACTGAAATTAATTAATGGCTGTTCGACATACGACTGCAGTGACTATAAATTAACGTCTATGCTTTTTGATGAATCAAATTTTCACGAAAGCGCGGTATTCGATTGGTTGAACTTTACGAGGTTTCGAATTAAGTTCCTTAACAACCCACATTATTTAAAAACCTTTACCATGATTTCTAAGGTAAGGTTTGAGCCCAAGACCTTCTCATTCAAAATCACTATGATTTCCAATCCAGTCTTTTAAGAGCGTATCCATACTAAAAATTTAGTAAATATTTTGCATACAAAATTGTTATTTAGTCAGTTTGTAAGTTGAAACTAGACAAGAATACAACCAATACCAAGAAAAGGTTTTACGACCGTTTTAATGTATAATATTTCGCCTAATGGAAACTGCTTCAACCGAACACAAATATCACAAATCCAGCAGATATGACTATCAGAAAATTAAAACACTTAACATTACAAATTGCTATGTTTAGAGATTGGTTATCAAGACTAACGCGTTTTATAGGATTTGAGTCCAGAATGTGTGTCCAATTATGCTGAAAACTAATATATTACCAGGAATGCAAACCGGAACGAATTAAAAATGTTAACTGCGTATTTATTTAGACGAAACGTGAAAAAGAGCCTGCTTATAAATGTACTTAAACTTAAGTTGCTTAAGAATTTGTATTGGTGTAGCCATTTTTGTCGCATGTCTATATTCATTAATAAATATAATCATTATCGAAATGGATGCATATGATGAACTGGGTTCTTCTGCTTTTAGCATCTGAAATCTTATACTACACTAGTATGAAAATTTTGATGACAGGACAGATTTTTACATGTTAGTTAACATTGCGCACCAGTGTTTCAAATAGGTACAAAGCATACTACAGTATAACATTGTCGATATGTAAGACTATGGGGAAAATTGACCAACGGATGCAAAGGACCGTTATACAAAAGTGGGTTCCGAGCACAGAAGGACAGAAGACGTAACGTCCATGTGACAGCCATGGCCCATTCCTCTTGTAGCACCAATCGCAGCTGCGGAGTCGTTGCTGGCAGTTGGCGACTTCCTGCGAGGCGTCCAATGACAATGTCCTACACGTGTTCGACTGTATTTAGGTCCGGCGACCGTGCGGGCCAATCCGTGAGGCGAAAGTTTTCACTTCACTCTCCAACAATTAAGTGACAGCCGCTGTACGATGACGTGCGGTGTCATCGTCCGTGATGAGAACCTCAGGACTCTCAGCATCCTGGAAAAGACGTAGGTGAGAAATGAGAACCTCGATACGTTAGCGGACACTAGTGATTGAACCTCCATGTAACATTATGGCTCCCCAAACGAGAACTCTGTCACTTGAAAATCATCGCCTTTCGACGACGTTTGAGGGGTAATTGCATCTTCCCCGCTGTCTTCAGATGTATAGACGTTTGAAATCGCTAGCGAGGCTATAATCGGATTTCGTCAATAAAAATCACTCGGCCTAAATGCTGAGCTCAGCAATTATTTTGTGTTCCCGGTACCTCAGTAATCACCGTCCCGGTCGGTAGGAGTAAGTGACACATACCGTACTGTTGAGTTGAGAGATTTCAGCGGCTCTTAACAACTAGGCATTGAGATCCGATGAGGGTGATACGAGGTGAGAATGGAACAGTGTCAGAATGCAAGGGCGGGGGAAACGGGAGATCCCCGAGAAAACCAGCTTACCAGTGGCATCGTCCGGCACGATTTCCACTTGCAAAAATCCAGGATTGACCCAGCCGGAGATTGAACCCGGTTCGCCTTGGTGGGCAGTGAGCAGTCTAACCACTCAGCAATCGTGGCCCCATCACACCGTACTGTTAACGGAGCGAACGAACCACACGTGTAAAGTCTCCTAGCCACGCTAAAACTTGATATAGGTCATCCAGTAATGCTCTGCATGTGTCTTACTATGTTACCCGCTGTCTGTTGTCGATATAAACTGAGACGACAAAAGTCATGGGATACCTCCTAATATCGTGTCGGACCTCCTTTTGCCCGGTGAAGTGCAACAACTCGACGTGGCATGGATTCAACAAGTCGTTGGAAGTCCCCGGAAAAAATATCTAGCCATTCTGCCTCTATAGACGTCCATAATTGCGAAAGTGTTGCCGGTGCAGGATTCTGTGCACGAACTGATCTCTCGACGATGTCCCATAAATGTTCGATGTGATTTATGTCGGGTGATCTTGGTGGCCAAATAATTCGATGGAATAGTCCAGAATGTTCTTCAA
Organism: Clitarchus hookeri; assembly: GCA_002778355.1. Classification (NCBI taxonomy): domain Eukaryota; kingdom Metazoa; phylum Arthropoda; class Insecta; order Phasmatodea; family Phasmatidae; genus Clitarchus; species Clitarchus hookeri. The sequence continues at coordinate 466,203 of NQII01001387.1, read as the reverse complement.
ACCAATCGCGAATAGTTGTGGCTCGGTGACATGGCGCATTGTCATCCATAAAAAGCCCATCGTTGTTCGGGTGCATGAAGTCCATGAATGGCTGCAAGTGGTCTCCAAGTAGCTGAACATAACCCTTTCCAGTCAATGATCGGTTCAGTTTGACCAGAGGACCCAGTCCATTCCATGTAAAAACAGCCCACACCATTATGGCGCCACCACCAGCTTGCACAGTTCCTTGTTGACAACTTGGGTCCGTGGATTCGTGGGGTCTGCACCACACTCGAACCCTACCATCAGCTCTTACCAACTGAAATCGGGACTCATCTGACAAAGTCACGGTTTTCCAGTCGTCTAGGGTCCAACCGATATGGTCACGAGCCCAGGAGAGGCGCTGCAGGCGATGTCGTGCTGTTAGTCAAGGCAGTTGAGTCGGTCTTCTACTGGCATAGCCCAGTACAGCCAAATTTCGCCGCATTGTCCTAACGGACACGTCCGACGTACGTCCCACATTGATTCCTGTGGTTATTTCACGCAGTGTTGCTTGTCTGTTAATACTGACCATTCTGCGCATACGTCGTTAGTCTCGGTCATTAAGTGCAGGCCGTCGGCCACTGCGTTCTCCATGGTGGGAGGTTAAGCTTGAAATTAGGTATTCTCGGCACACTCTTGACACTGTGGATCTCGGAATGTTCAATTCCCTAACCCTTTCCGAAATGGAATGTCCCATCCTCCATGCTCGAGCTCCAACTACCATTCCACGTTCAAATTCTCTTAATTCCCGCCGTGCGGCCATAATAACGTCAGAAACTTTTCACATGAATCACTTGAATACAAATGAAAGCCCAACCAATGCACTGCCCATTTATATATTTTGTATGCGATACTACTGCCATCTGTATATTTGCATATTGCTATCCCATGACTTTTGTCAGCTCAGTGTATTCTCGGCTGTAGGACAATATACTGGTCCTTCATCGCCGGGATTGTTCGTCGACGACAATTACCAAACCTTTTTGCAGCTGCTTCTGTCGTTCGAAACGCCGTCCAATCTCGCGAAACAATGCTGTGTGCGATACCGAACTCCTCGACTACACTTGCCACATGTCAAAATTATTCAAATTTCCCAACGATTCAACCTCGGGTAAGTCATGCAGTTGTTGCCTATTGGACCGTAAATTGGTAATATTGGACATTAGACAAGATCTCGACGTCGTCAAACTCGATGTGTACTGTGTGATAGCTTCCACTGCAAGGCTAAGCGTACATCGCGCTCGTGCGTTATACATTTCGCACACACACACAGTACGTCATTCTGCGTTTATGTGCATGCTCTACCATACCAGACTCTGGGCGATCTCCTAGTAGCTCTTTTGGTCGGTTCTGTTTGTATGTTCCGCTGTTATGTCTCAACTTCGTCCTTAATTTCTGAACACCAGTGCATTAGCGCATTTTATAATCAGGTATACTACAGTACTGAATAATTTATTATCTTGTATAATTTAAGGTGATTTAGGAACACAATAAAGCAAAGGCAATGTGTTAACCTGTCTTTAATAGAAAAAGAATGTTCAGAGTTCCACTGAAAAGGTGTAGATTAAATTGTATTTGCTGAGATAGTGACACTGCGCGATAGTGTCTCTTTAAACCATGAAAGTTACGCTATATATTTATGCCAAAAATGACATGATGACGTCCTAAAGTGTAAAATTATTTTACATAGGACTAAGTATTATGTGTATAAATTTGCATAGAGAGATATGCCCAAGGTCTTGGCAACATCATTTTGGGCGAGCCTGTAGCCTGCAATCGTGTCTACAGCTTAACATAAAATGGGAAACTGTTGATTGTGAAGCGATGGAATGCATTGTTGGGGAAAATGAGTGTAAACCGAAAAAACTTTGTAAACACCGGCAATGGCCACATTGTTAAATATGTACCTATATTCACACACATTTTCACGGAAATGTACAATTTATGAATGGAAACGCGGCTAGTAATGACGAAAAACTGAACGGAGCTCTGCACATATAAAACAACAGAACCTCTCCGTATTTTCAACAGCTGCGGATTTCGAAAACGAACATTGCCGATGTTACACGAAGCGCTCTTCACCGCTGTAACAAGAAAAATCATTTGCAACATTTCAAACACTTGAAAAATTGGCAGAAAATGAAAAGTCTCTTCTTGTTACCAAAATACGAGGGTTATTCGGAAAGTAAGGTCTGAATCACCGTAGCTGGTCGAATGTCGCGCGAACATTGAAACGCGCATACGCACCGATTCCCGGCATGCCTTGCTCGTCAAACAACGCGATTTGCATTGGTATTGTTGCAGTGTGCTGTTTACAGTGTCAGTTCAAAATATTTAAAACAATTGATCAGCCCGCCGACTGTGAAATACGGTCAGTGATTCGGTTTTTGACAGCAAGGAACGTTCCAGCAGCGGAAGTTCATCGACAGACAAGTCAAGTGTATGGCCCCAATGCGATGAGTGACAGCAAAGTGTGTAAGTGGGTGAGAGCTTTCAAGGGCTGACGGGAAAATGTCCATGATGAACCGCGATCAGGCCGACCATCAGTGACTACAGAAGATTTGGTCAAAGCCGTGGACGAAAAGATGCGTGAAGAAAGGCGATTCACAATTTCAACTTTAGCATTGGAATTTCCGAATATGGGTAGAACAGCTTTGCACAAAATTGTCTCTGAAAATTTGCAATTTCACAAATTGTGCGCACGTTGGGTTCCCAGGCTGCTTACTGAGGAACACCAAATGAAAAGAATGGCTTGTGCTTTTGATATTTTGGACCTATATAATAAGGAAAGTGATCAATTTTTAGAGAATATTGTCACAGGGGACGAGACATGGGTTTCTCACATGACCCCAGAGTCTAAACGTCAGTCAATTGAATGGCGTCACCCGACATCACCAGTCAAAGTCAAGGCCAAGCCGACAATCTAAACACGCAAGGTTTTGGCAACCGTGTTTTGGGATAGACATGGAGTCTTGTTAGTCGAGTTTATGCAGCAAGGGACAACAATCAATGCAGCCGCTTACTGCGCTACCCTGACTAAACTTCGACGTGCAATACGAAATAATTGACTTGGCCTTCTGACGTATGGAGTTTTGTTGCTGCATGACAATGCCAGACCTTATTTTGCCATTCACACCCAAAATCTGATCAGATCTTTTGGATGGGAACAGATTGACCACCCACCGTACAGTCCAGACTTGGCGCCGAGCGATTTTCATATGTTCCGCTACTGGTTATCCTCACAGGCGGCAGACGTCTATGACTTAGGCATACAAAAAACTTGTAGAACGTTATGACACATGTTTAAACAATTACGCAAACTATGTAAAATAGAGAAACATCTAAGAAATTAAATAAAAAACGTTTTTTGAAAAAATCTGTGATGGTTTATGTTTTATAAGAAATCGGACCTTACTTTCCGAATAACCCTCATACATATAATTGTTTTATACGCTGAGATTACATTAAGATGTATTAGGTGAGTGGATAAAGCGTTGGGCTGAGGTTCCTTTTGGCACGTGTCCAAACATGTACAAACGTAGATAAAATATAAGGACGACCGCGACCCTAGGAAGCCAGAAAAGCGCAGCTTAATGTAAGCGTGGTTTATACTGCTAAATAGTGTGTTCTTAAATTATAAAAGTGCATAAATCACGCAGGTAAAATATTTTGTAGTGTACTTGCTGAAAATGTTTTTTGACGTGACTCGAAATATATTCTTTCATCCTTTCGCAAAAAAAAAAAAGCGATACGGAGTCGCTGCGTTTTTCACGGTAATATAGACAAAAATATCAGCCATTTTTCATCGAATATTTCACGGTTACAAGAAGCAAGAAGCGTCTTCGACGATTGGTGAAAGATGCCCAACCCCTTACCGGGAAAAAATTCAATTGGAGCTCATAAAAAAACCATGTTGCTTTTGTTACCGAATAATTAAATTCCTCCTCACTCCTGCTTTGTAATTAACAGCAGAGATCCCGTCGGCATGGTATTTTACCGCTTCTCTTTCTACCTCCTTTGTCGATCCTGGCTCGGCCGACTTTTTATCCTCATCAGTTAAGCTCCAGCAAGTCGACAATAATTCATTTAGGCGTCTGTTCCGAAAAAAAAGCTGGAATAGTTTTTTATTTTTTATGCCTTGGTGGAAGCCGGTCAGATCTCTTCCGGCTTACGTCTGAAAAGGGCGAACTTCTCTGGTTGGAAATATGGCTAACGAAGGCCATAATTTATTTACTAAAAAAATGGCAGCTGAGAAAATGCTCCAGAATCCATGGTGCTTCATACTTCGGGGTGAAGAATTATTCAGAATAGTATGAAAGATCCCAAGAGAGAGTACAGGCATAATTTTTTAAAATTGGTATCGGCAGCCTTTGTCACATGCATTTTTAATGAAAATGGCCATGAAAAAATTGGCGATGAAATTCCTTTTAACGAAGTTCTACTAGAACAGTGGTTCCCAACCTTTTATGAGGTGTCGCCCCTTAGTGGAAGACAACTCACCCCTGTCGCCCCCCTTCTCTTAATACGGTATACCCTTATTTAAATGTAAGAAACAAGTTGTTGTAAAAATAATAGACTGAATTATTCTGTTAAATGTGTATTTTTATTACTATATACAACAAATAATTAACCAATGAAGATATATACAGAATTCTTCCTCTTATCAGTCTCGTCTCATGAGTTTGAGTTCAATTTAAATTTTGGGTATCTTGTAAACCTGTTGAAGAAACAAATTTTTTAGAATTATTTCAAATTAAATGAAGAGTGTAATAATTTGGTGGTTATGTGGGTATTTTAAGGCTGTACCGTATTTTGGATAAAGATAAAAAAAAAATTTGTTCCCTCAAAAAACTGCTTTTACGATTTTAATGAAATTTAAGTATTGTCCTTTTGAACCCAAAATAAATTTCACCCGGACATATTTGTAAATAGTACAGTTCAAAGTATTTTTTCTTTTAGCTACTCACGTTGCTAACCCGTGTACAACAACCATGGAAAGATTACTTTAACAAAGACATCTTCTTAGCTGTGTACAAATACCTGAACTTAAATTGTAGATTGCAGAATGAGAGTAAAAAAGTTGCGTCATAGAATTTTACAAAATGTTTATAATTTCAATTTAATTATTTACCTTTTTAATGGCTCCCTTGTGCTTGGTGGACTGCAGTCAAAGCCTGAATATCCGGCTGTATGTTGGTCAGGTGAAGGCGCAAGTCTCCTTTGGTACAAACATCCAATTTGTTCCTTTGTTTTGTAAGGAGCTGGATGACAGAGCTGAATCCCTTTTCCACTAAATATGTAGATGGAAATGAAATTAGAAGGGATTCAACTATTTCCCACAGTTTTGGATAAGAGTCCATGAGTTTTACCCAGGCTAACTCGTAACCATGCTGCTTAAAAATCATCTTTGCCTCACAGTCATATTTCAGGTCCAAAAACTCTGTCTGCAAAATATGTTCAAGGGTGTCCACCGCGTCAAACGAAAAAGGATCAAAAACCCAATCTGGAATTTTAAGATTGGCAATGTCTTCAAATCTTGATTCCATGTCACATTTTAGCTTGTCAAGGTGGTCCGTGAAAGTGAAGATTTGGTCATCTTGAAGATTGAGGGATTCTGAGCATTTTTGTAGGGATGGAAACTGACACAGTTCACCACGATCTATATTGCCTTTTAAAATGGCAAACTTGGCAATGAAGGAACTGATAATGCCTTTTGCTTTGATAAGATTCATCTTATTTCCTTGCAGCTTCCTGTTGACCTCATTGAGTTTTTCGAAAATATCAGTCAGATATGCAATCTCAAATTTGCGAAGTCTCAACGCTTGACTCAATTCAGGGTCACAAGAATCGAGAAACTCATTCACTGTATCGAACAATTCAAAAAATCGCCGCAAACAGTTTCCTTTTGAAAGCCACCTCACGGCCGTGTGAAGGAGCAACCGCTCAAATTCCTCATCATTTTCATGGCACAGTTGTCGGAAGAGACGGTCATTCAGGGCACTGGCTTTTATCTTATTTACCCCATTAATCACTAGTTGAAGAGTATCATGCAGTATACCACTTAACTTTTTTGCTGCTAAGTGTTGGCGATGGATGAAGCAGTGTATGGTGATAACGCCTGGAACTTCTTTCTTCAGGTGTGCCAGAAACCCAGCATGGCGACCAGACATGGCGGGAGCTCCGTCTGTAGCGCAGGCGCTTACGTTTGATAGTGGAATTTCCTTTTCCTCAAAATACTCTTTTACTACATTATAAATGGATGACCCCTTCGTATCAGTGATTAAACTTCTTGCAAACAACATTTCCTCGGTAATTTCTTTTTGCTCATTTATGAATCTCACATAGGCCAACAAAATTGCTTTGTTATCAATTACAGTAGATTCATCAATCTGTAATGCAAATCTACATTTTCTTAACATGTTTGTAAGTTTTGATTCGACGTCTGCAGCCATTTCATCAATTCGCCTGGAAACAGTATTGTTGCTTAAAGGCACTGATTGGCTTATTTTGTTACTAGAGCCCTCGCCTAACATAATTTCAACAATTTTTTTTGCAGCAGGTAAAACAAGAGTTTCGCCAATCGTGTGTGGTTTGCCACATTTAGCGATCAATAATGCTACCTCGTAAGAAGCAAGAAGACCTTTGTCAAGATTGGTTACTCGTTTTTTAAATAGTTCACTTACATTGGTACGTTTTTCTGCTTTAGCTTTGAGCTCTTGAAAATAACTGACGTCTTTATTCATTTTGTCACTGTGCACTCTTGATAAATGTTCTTTCATCCGCGAAGGCTTCATGGCTTCATTGCTACTAAATGTTTTATCACACAAAAGACAATGTGGAAACTGCACATTTTTTGGTGACACACTAAAACCGTATTTCAAATACTCAGCTGAGTACTGACGACACTTTTTCTTCGAATCCATCATGCGCGGTATTCCGTACTTCAAAACTAACGAACGAATACTAAACAGATAAGCACAATGTAATCGCAATGTCACTGGCGTAGCCTACTAGAAGACATATGACACACTGGGGTGAGTGTTGTGATTAACACGAAGACTAGATGTGCACGCACTAACGACAACACGGCCGCAACACTACTAACTTGTGATGGTAATGATAGTGGAGGGGCAGGGGGTAGCGCTGTGACCTTGCCAGCTAAAAATAGCTGGTGACTCAACTACTTCGCGCCAATTCCCTTACCGGCGCATGACCAACGATTCCCTGAGGAATAACGCAACTCTATCTTGCACACCTGCTTAGTATAATACAGATTATATTTTTTCCCATAATTTCCTTAAAAACGAGTGAATTTGTTTTTAAAACGATACCGTGTTTCTGCGACACTTAAGATTCTACTCTACAGAAGAGTTAGTTTATTTTTCTGCTTTTACATACTGATCGCCCCCCTGTCGCCCCCCACAAATATATCGCCCCCCTTAGAACCCAAATCGCCCACCGGGGGGCGATCGCCCCCAGGTTGGGAACCACTGTACTAGAACATTCTGGCAACAACATATGACTAGGTTTTCTATATTAATTCTCATATTACAGTGGGCATTTAAGTGGCAATAAAGGTCAAACTGAAATGAATGACACGTGCGAAAACAAAAGTTTCCTGTTTCTGCATATAATTTTGAAATAAAAGACCAATCAGAAAAGTCGTTACATAAAAAAGCCGAACCAGAGATAACCCGGGATTTCCAACGTTTTAAAGTAATTTAACCTACGATCGAAAGTCAAATAGAGCTGTTTAAGAAATGCAGATGTTTAACGAACTTTCTATCCATTCTGTAGTACTGCCATATTGTGCAGGTAAAATGTAGATCGCAACAAACATTTTAAACTACATTTTATTCTATACACGCGCAACGGAGACCGTGCAAAGAGTAAATTATATTAGCTTTTTTATTATAATTTTTTTATTTTACTTTTTTTTACTTTATGATGCAGATTTACTATATAGTGTCCAGTTTGTGGCAACAGTTGGTAACAGTGTGATATTCTCACGGAAATCTAGGCTGAGTTATTGACCGCGTGTAAGGACAGAGTGAATATATGGGAATTAGTATACTATTCTATTAATTTATATTTCATGACATCTTTTGGTTAAAGCGTAGGGTTCAAAGAAATATGACATTGCTTGCAGTTTGACTCTTAACAACTTACACATTTGGCTGGTGGTCTTAATGATTCCGACATTGAAGGTCAGTCGAAAATCGCAGCAACAGTTGTAAAAACATTGCTACATACAATGGCATACGTTACATTTTATAAGCAGGCTGTTTCATTTGAAAAAAATTCATGATTTGAAATGTTTAAAAATAACGCTATGCAAGTATACTTCATGAAAGGATAATTACGATCATTAGATAGCGAAAGCTCAGACTTATAACTAGATGCTGTAAAGCACAAGGGAGCAATATATTAAAACACTCGTCAACTCATTGCAAATCCATAATTTTGAAGTAACGTTAGGACTATGTGTTACATCTTTATATTACAAAGTCAAACGATTCCATTTTAGAAATAACTGCAACTATTATGCGGTGAGGGTTAGTGTTCTAATTATCCAATGTTTAGAAATTATTTTACGAATTGGGAATTAGTACACGTTGTTTTGCGCAGAAACCGTATTTTTATGTGTTTTTAAGGTACTCAGAAAATTCTCATTTACGATACAAGCACGGTCATTCTCGTNGCAGAAACCGTATTTTTATGTGTTTTTAAGGTACTCAGAAAATTCTCATTTACGATACAAGCACGGTCATTCTCGTGTTGACTTCCAACTACCTCTCAAAAAAAAGTATTGATTTTCAGTGAAAAAAACAGTTTTGCTATGCACATGTATGCGCATATGAACGAGTGCGTGCGCGTGTTTGTGCATGGATTCCTTCCGCTTATAAGTATATTGTGTTCTTTAAATTATTTTGCTGTAGGTGCGAGTAACTGAAACATAATTATTTTCGACATACGCAATTACAGAGAGATGGTCTATCACAGGAAGCCCAGGATCTGTTTAAGGGGGGAAAATAATAAAATTAAACAAGCTTAGAAGTTACCAACATATACGCAAATCGCAGTAGTCAGCAAGCAAAAAAAAAAAACATCAACTAACGAGGACCTTACATTACATGTATGTAAATAACTTAGGCCTACACCAAGAAGAAAGCACAGAGTTACATGTCGAAAATAACAGATACATACACAACAACTGGANAACATCAACTAACGAGGACCTTACATTACATGTATGTTAATAACTTAGGCCTACACCAAGAAGAAAGCACAGAGTTACATGTCGAAAATAACAGATACATGCACAACAACTGGATGACATAACGAAGAAAATACAAATGAGCACAGTAGGCAACGCTAACGAACCAATAGGTTCTCCACGACCAAATAGTAGCGACATTTCGGAAACAGGAATCCTTTGCGGTCTTCATGCGCGCATGCAATCCAGGTCGAGGTATAACTACAAACTAACAGATCAGCCTCCTACTTATTTTTCAGCCAATGGCAGTGAACACTTTCCTAATTGGTTGTACAACTGTGTTGACGATTTTATTTCTGGTGCGTTTTGACGGCGATCATTGGTGCCAAGTTAATTTCTGAAGTAAAATAATTTTTCTTTTAATCAAAGGTATCGGTACCGTTTTTTACACAAAACTAAGTCTTTAGTAGGAAAAAAACCAGTTGCTCACAATAAATGATAATATTATTTTTTAACCTAGAGTGATAAGTGTGTTGAAGGTGTGGCAGTTTCCTCAAAGTATTTTATAACGTAGGCTAAGAATGTTAAATTCCACGATCCAGACTTGCCGAACATGCCAAATCTGCCGTGAAGTTGGTGCGTTGCTCTTCCTGAAGGCCGTTATTCCATCACGTTACTTTTGTCTTCTGGCTTTTCTCATCCTAGTCACATGCTCTACCGATATTAGCCCCCTCTGCTTTCATCTCTTGCTTGACCCCACGCTGTTTCGCACTTTATTATAGCTCTTTGTTTTCTTTATTCTGAAAACTTTTGCTTTCTCCCTTTCTTAAATTTTTTTGCAAATTTATTCAAAACTGTTCTTTGTTGTCGGCTGTATGCCCTGCTGTTATGGACTTGGAAAACAATTACATAATATACTAATTATAATCCCTTAACATCTGAAAAACCGCAATATGCTGTGGTAAGATATTCCTGCAGATATTTATTTACTCCCAATATTTTTATTTTATGATTTCTATTATAAGAAGTAATTAGAAATGATTTTGTCTACACAAGTCAACAGTTTCTTAGTAATCATTACAGCAGAATGCTGTATGTAATGTTAAAAATGATACATTTAAAATCTTTCCTGAGTTCACTGTAAATTTTCCTTCGTCATACTACTTTGAGCATACATTATATATTTAAGGTAGAACCACACGTTTTTCAGTAATAACAGGGAATTTTATACGAACAAAACCTTATAACAAGCAATTTTTATTTTTATTTATTTAATTTTGCTTACGTGTAGTTCTACTGTACCTAAAATTAACTTTCTTCAAGCTTGAAATCGTTTCCTTGGTTTAATTTGCAGTTTCTAACGAGCGAACCGGGTTCGATTCCCGGCGAGATCACACGGATTTTCGCATTTGGGAAACGTGACGGACATTGTCGTTGGCCGGATGTTTTTCTCAGGGCGCTACCGTTCCTCCCGTCCTTGCATTCCACCGCTGTCCCATCTTCACATCAGTTCACCCTCACCGAGGCTCAACAACTAACTGCTATGGGAAAACCTAAACCTCTCAACTCATCTTAGCTTAACTCCATCATGAACAGGCTGAAATATCACGCTTCTCCGTATAAAAGATGATTGGCTGTTCAGTTATTTGAGCACTTTTAAAATCAACGTTTGGAAAATGTCATTGCGTCTACCTGCATTTATTTTAATGACAACACTGACTTACAAGAGCCCATTAAAGTTGGCAATGAAGGAGGAATAGTATTTCCCTATCTTCACGATGAATTAAAAGTGTAGGTAAACACTCAAATGTTCCTTCTTGGTGTTACATTTTTCACAAACTTTGGTGTATATACTTATCGGAATTTGTAATTGGTATCAGCAAAAATTTGGGAAATGAAACGTTAATAAACAACAGCAGAATAAATTACGGAGCTATTTGGGGACTTGGTGTGCTAACAAACCTCAACAAATTTCTATCCTAAATCCCCAAATATTTAGGGCCTAAACTTGGTCACGCGGTCAATTTAGTGACCAAAATAGAAGACTGAGTGGTTACGAACACGGCTTATGTTTAAAAATAGTGGGAGAATCTGCGCATGCGCAGTTGCGATGAGCGGCCACGAACACATGCCGTGACAACCTCGCTTGTACACAAAGTACGGTTCTTCGTGCGCACAAACTAATATAGACTAAAGGTGAGGTAGACTGATGTCACTGGCTGTGCACAACCAGTCTCCGTGTCCCAACAATGAACTGCTTTCTACCAACACGTCTAGCGTAAACGAGGTAAATTTGATTTCATGTTAGAACACTGATTAGTAAACAAATGCTTTGAGATGTTTGTATACTTACCCTAACCAATTTGTAATGCATTTTGAGTAAATTCAAATTGATAAAGTATTTTATTAATATAAAAGTGCTTCTCATTTAAAAACTAATGTCCAAACAAACACGTTCATCATTGTTGATCATGCGACTTTGACAGTTGTGTTGCTTTGGGGTAGGTGAATGTTGGATACATGCGCAGAAGAAGAAGAATCGGTCTACTTCATCTTTAGTTTATGCAAAGCAAGGAAGACAGAAAATTGCAACTCAATATTACAACTATCGCTCTTATTTTCTTTCAGAATGTAGCAATAGTGCAACCATTTACGAGCAATCTTATAACTTAAATGTACTTACTTTAAGAAAAAAGTGAAATATATAATTTAAAACTCCTAATCAAAAGTACAATTTTCGAGGAGTTGTACTTTGAATACGATTTGTATGCAACTCTTTGTAATGTTTAATATGAAGTAAATGTTACTTTTCCTACAAATCATTCTCAAGTAACCATGGCAAATTTTTTTTGCCGTGTGTAGGTTATTTCTATATTTTGTTAATTAAAAATGGCAATGTATGTGGATTACTATCCGAACACTCGCAGTATGATACAAAAAACTTTATATTCACACGTATTTCTCACGAACGAACACATTCTTTACCACACTGAACAGACACATTCGTATGCCACACCTTGCTTTGTGTATAACGTGTCGGCTTCTAGCGCAAAGACTAGTTCTCCTTCTATGCCCATTGGACGAGTTATTGTTGGACTGCTGTCACATTAACAACATTATATAATAATCTTTTCGAATAATATTCTTCTTTAGTATTACACCTTCATTTTTAACTAAATACACAAATAAAGTAAAACGTTGAAAAGTTATAGGAGTTATATAATTTAGTATATTCCGAGCAGTACATTAATTTTTATTTTCCACACTGTCACTACTCTGGCCGCTGTATATTACATCGATCTGCTTCCGCATATGGAGTTGCAGCCGCGTCGTCGTGCGTACGTGACCTTGAGACGGTGCTCGCGCGAGTCTCGAGGCATGTCGTTGTACGCCGGGGAGTGCCCCAGTTCGTCGTACGAGCGCGCTCCAATTGCAACTGCGCAAGGCCGGCCGCGGTGATGCAACCGACCCAGCGCAAACAACCGTAAAAAAAAAAAGAGATAAGGATGCTGCATCACTTCAGAGCATTCCACATGACGTTTGTCACAGTTGGCATCTATTTCTCTCATCGCTATGTACGAGTTCTTAAGGATGTTCCAGAGCCAGTATATATTTTTTTCTGTTTCGAGGAGATTTAATGGTTCGGTCACACGATTTCGATGATAACGTAGTTCAAATACTAAATCACTTGAAAAATTATATTCATTACATTTAAGAATTTCAACTTTAAATATTAATTAACGCAAATTTCAATTAAGTTATTTTAACGCAAAGTTTAGTTTCAGCTAAAGTGTTTATTAAGGTGACAAAAATGGCATGTTGGAATTTCTTTGAAATCCAACACTTGTTTCACCTGAGGTAGAGGTCTATCTTCTGGCTATTTTCACTATAAATTTTATCTCAACAGTTAAATTGAAATACGGGCGAACTGCATAACTAATTTCAAAGAAATGTTATTCATGACATTTTAATTACGCGAACACAATTATTTACAGCTGTATTCTAAGATACTACTTTTGTACAAATTTTATATTTGTACGAAAAAAATATATATACATTTTAAATTCTTACTGCCCAACTCATTAAAAAAAATTATAAACAGTAATTTTCTCTATTCTCATAATTTTTCATACTATTATTTACACTCACAACGAAAAAGGCTGTAATATGCTAAAAATATAACACATAAATTTAGACTTTTAAAAGCCCATAAGATGGCGTGATAATATAATATACTTGATAAACACGATAATTGAAGTCGGCATGATTTTGCCAACTTTCTAAGAAAAATTTTGTTGAAGTGTTGTATTACTTTAGCACAATATCCTGCACAGAAACTAACCAAAGAACATTTTGGCGACATAAACAGCTCACTAGAAATGCCTTGGCATAATATAAGCTCACGAAATTGGAAAAAACTCTATTGTATGATTGCCTTTTTTTTTTTGCGTGTACTGGCTTCCTTAAATCCGTAGACATCGAAATAGTGTTTATCGTAAATTTTCGTCGCACTTTCTTTTAAAAGTAAATAAACTTTAATACTTAGAAGCCATGGGAACAAAACACTTGTAGAAGTAAAGACTTCATCGTGATTTCAAAAAGTTGCGTCCTCAAAATATAGATTGCTCCCTTAACGAGAGTCACATGTATTTAGTCTGCCAGTCAGAATGATAGAAATAGAATAATGCATTTGGTTTTTTAAGTGCATACACGTAATAAATCTTTAAACCAAGTACATAACAAAACAAATTTGGGGAAAAAGTGTGTTTCACGATGTCTTGAGATGGATAAAAGTTCACGCCTTATGAGTAGAGGGATAAGGGGGAATTTGTCACATTGGGACCTGGGACCGGAGCGTCGGAGCTGTTCGTGCAGTGTCATTCCGGTCGGCAGGCGGACATCTTGGGTATATGTGACCTTTTCATTAACCTTTGAAATTGAAAACCCCACAAAAATCCCAAAACATCCAAACATTTATAAAAACCAGAAATTAATTTTAAAGATTTCTTAAAAATTTCTTATTAAAATGTTTTAAAACGTTGTATTTAAATTATAAAAATGTATTTAAAAAAAAATTATTTAAAAACCTACAATTGCGAAGGTCTCCCCACAGTACACCCCAAAATACGACTGACCATCGCCAATTGCTATTGGTTGTTTAGTAAGCCGGCCTCCACCCCCACTACTCCCCCTTCCTATATAGTTGATTGCCCAATTGCTCCACCCCCACCTCCAATAACTCACCTTCGTTATACCAATTAATCTCGTTTGCACCACCCCCTTCCAATATATTTAACTCAATTACCTCACTCCCTCCAACTCCTCTTCATTGTTCATTCCTTCGTATGCAGCCATCTCGGTAGGTTTTACGTTTGTTATTTGTACATACGTTGCATGAGGTGGCCATCTTGGATTTCATATGTATTCATTTTCAACACCTAGGTAGTGCTACAGTATTAATTAACAAATTATCCACCAGGCAGTGCTAACTTCTCGATTTAGCCACCAGGTGAGCTGACGTTCTCTCTGACCTATGCTCAACACGCCATCTTGCTTTTTTTTCGTTTGTCATTTCTTTATATTTTCAACACCTAGGTGGCGCTAGTGTATTAATTACCGGTTTCGTCACCAAGCGAGGTGCCTATTTAGCCACTATGCAGCAACCATATTTGTTTATATTTTTAATGTATGGGTTGTTCTGTCGGCGCCCTTCATATTGGATTCTATTTTCAATACATAAGTGGCGTTAATTTCTCGATTTAACTGCCAGGCGAGATGCCGGTACCCATTCATTCTGTTGATTCAGTAGCAAAGTGAGCTGTCGGCACTCATATTTATTCACAGACACAAAAAAAAATGTAATTTTTCATCATACTTAAAATTGATTTTTCCAATCAGCGGTAAAACTTCAAGGATAATTTTTAAATAAATAATTTCTGGTATTAAAAATTATAATTAAGACCAATTAAATAACATTTTTCGTTTCAATGCTACTTAAATTACCATTGAAATTTAGTATATATTCTGTTACCCCTCACCATACCATTTTAGTCCGAACAATTATTCACCCTCCTTAATTCCGTACCACTACTGCTCTTGTTTTCAGCATTGTCCGCCAGAGTGTGCTGACATGGGGATAGTATAAAATGGGGGAAATGCCGACCCTCGGCACGGATTATCGTCTGAAGCCAGAGATAACTGATCGCACTCTCACCCCTCGTATTTTAGCATTCTGACTGGTAAATTCATATATTTATTTACATCAGGTCATAGGATATTGTCAAGTACCTATTGCAGTATTACGCATATACAGGCTGATTCTAAAATCATGGGATAAACTTTGAGGGGTGGTAGAGCTCACTAAAACAAACAATTATTATATAGGAACATACGGGCGGAAGTGATGCGTTGAGGCACAAACACAAACATATCACATGACATGCAAAACATTGTTTATTTACAATGTCGCCGCTAAATGCCTTTTTATCGAGTCTCGAATTGTTCCTATGGGGGCATTTGAAAGCCCTCATTTACTAGACTCCAGTTGATTCCATTGAAGACCTCGTCACTCGACTATCCTGTGCGGCTGCACGCGTGCGTGAAATACCCGGCGTATTTGAATCTGTTCGCCAATCACTCCACCGACGCTACCAAGCTTGCATTACTGTCGGTGGTAGCAATTTTGAGCAATTATTATAAACATTGCTGTAAAAAGGCATTTAGCGGCGATGTTGTTAATAAACAATGTTTTGCAGGTCATGTGTCGTGTGTGTTTGTGCCTCAATGCGTCACTTCCACCCATATATTCCTATACAATAATTGTTTGTTGTAGTGAGCTCTTCCACCCCTCAAAGTTTGTCCCATGATTTTAGAATCATTCTGTATATTTCCCGCGAAATTACAAATCGGCTCAACCTTGAAGTATTGGTTTGGGTCTGTTGGTCTCTGGAGGAATATATAACCTCATAAAATAAATGCACATGATTTTTTCTAACACAAAATTTTAACAACTATTTTGTTGAAGGGGGGCAAGCATGTTTTTGTTGGGAAAAGGGGAACTAGGTTTTTAATTTTTCGTTAATATTTTCCCCGAAACACGCTCTTTGTATGCTTCGCTCTCGTGATGTATATTTCCAGTATGAGGTTTTACAGTATATTCTTTATCTTACCTTTCGATTCGAATACCTTCCTTTCATTTAATGGGTCAGTTTTGATAAACTGCATTCGAGCCATATATGAAATTTTATTGGTGGTGTGTTGATGGGGAGAGCTGACAGCGATGTTTTCCCCATTCGAGCTAAACTTGTGCAATTATCCTTCGAACAACTGGTTTCGTTGTGGAGGCATAGATCTTTAGACTATGGTCGAATGTATTTTGGGCATCCACAAAACCAATGACATTAACCAACTCAGACCCTGCCACTATTCTTGGGCGTATGATTGCTGGCACGATGGTGGATGCTCATCCTAAACACTTGGTTTTGTGTGAAGTACACTCGTACCCTACTGTGAAGGAGACTTTACACGACCGTTTTTTGGCGGGTGAAGGTCCTACAGGAACGCAGGTTTTTGCATACCTCTTCAAGTTATCGCGCCTAGTAAATACCATGCCACTTTCAACACTCTTTGTGACTCAATCCACATTATTCGAACATTCATACTTTTCGTGTCTTCGAATATGTTTGGTGAATGCAAACAAAGTATTAGAGTAGCGGCATGGGTACTGAGTTAACACTTTTGCAAATTTGTTAAGTTGTAAATATATAATTAAAAAAAAACTAAGTTATATTACTGTATTTTATGAGGTTATATATAACTGCAGAGACTAGCGGGCCCAAACCGATACTTTAAGTTTGAGCACATTGATAATTTCGCGGGAAATATATGCACATTACATGCGTGCTTGATAATATCCTGCGACCTGATGCCACTAATTATCTGAACTTACCAGTCAGAATGCTAAAATATGGGGGGTGAGAGTGCGATCAGTCATCTCTGGCATCAGACGAGAATCCGTGCCGGGGGTCGGCATTTTCCCCCTTTTATACTGTCCCCATGTCAGCACACTATGGCGGACAATGCTGAAAACAAGAGCAGTAGTGGTACGGGATTAAGGGGGGTGAATAATTATTAGGACTAAAGGGTTATGGTGAGCGGTAACAGAATATATACTAAATTTCAATGGTAATTTAATTAGCATTAAAACGAAAAATATTATTTAATTGGTCTTAATTACAATTTTTAATACCATTTAAAAATTATCCTTGAAGTTTTACCGCTGATTGGAAAAATTATTTTTAAATATGATGAAAAATTACATGTTTTTTTATGTCTGTGAAAAAATATGAGTGCAGACAGCTCACTTTGCTACTGAATCAACAGAATGAATGGGTACCGGCATCTCGCCTGGCAGTTAAATCGAGAAATTAACGCCACTTATGTATTGAAAATAGAATCCAATATGAAGGGCGCCGACAGAAGAACCTATACATTAAAAAATTAAACAAATATGGCTGCGGCATAGTGGCTAATTAGGCACCTAGCTTGGTGACAAAATCGGTAATTAATACACTAGCGCCACCTAGGTGTTGAAAATATAAAGAAATGACAAACGAAAAAAAAGCAAAATGGAGTGTTGAGCATAGGCAAGAGAGAACGTCAGCTCACCTGGTGGCTAAATCGAGAAGTTAGCACTGCCTGGTGGGTAATTTGGTAATTAATGCTCTTGCACCACATAGGTGTTGAAAATGAATATATATGAAACCCAAGATGGACACCTCATGCAATGTATGTACAAATAACAAACGAAAAACCTACCGAGATGGCTGCATACGAAGGAATGAGCAATGGAGAAGAGTTGGAGGGGGTGGGGTAGATGCTATCCCCCCCCCCTGCGGGTCATAGGTTCTCAGTTAATGTTACCAGGCACAGACTGTAGGGTGCCTTGAAGGTTGAGGGTAACAGGGTAACATTAAGGTAGCCATTCGGTGTTTCAATTTACTGATTCGTTATATTGCCACGAGATTATACTTTACAGAAACAATTCCAAGGTGGTACCCTAATTAATGTACTCGTGCTAACTGTAGTCGACGTCTTGGGGATGGCATTAAGCATTGGAGGGGTTTATTTGGGAGACAACTTGATACTTATCTAGTCTTGTAGTTCTGGTGTGTTGTCGACAGGCTGAGATCTGGCGCTTCGGGTGGCCTTGGAAAAGGCCCTGGTTGTGGTGACTTCTCTCCCCGACTGCGGCTCCGGGTTCGCTTCTCGATGGCTGCCTCAACGACTCGCTTCTTCCGGTACTCCCGATCCGACTTGCGCNCAACGACTCGCTTCTTCCGGTACTCCCGATCCGACTTGCGCTCGCGCACTTCTGAGTCAACTTACCTGGTTCAACTGATCCCCCCCTTGTTAAACAACTTGGCTTTTAAACTATTTCTGTCCCCCCTTATAACCTACACATGTCTTCCCTTGTTAGAGGGGTGAGGGGAGGTGAGGGACAGCGGGTCCTGCCAAAACGCTGTAAGCTCTTCTCCTGCGTCAAACTAGCGTCGCATCAGCGTAACGTTTGCTTGCATAGGCATTTTCTTTGTGGTGTGTGTCTCTGCGTGTAGCTAGGGGAGGGTGGGGACTCGTGGCCCAATTTACAATCTTGGTCAGCCTTTTCTATGGTGTATATCCCCCTTCAGCACGTGTTTGTATTCTCTCGTGGGCGGAAATCGCCAGAATATCTCGTCCTTTCTTTGCCGTGTCCACGTTTNGAGTGGAGGCCTGCTGACTGAACAGCCAATAGCAATTGGCGAGGGTCAGTCGTCTGTTGGACTAGGCGTTTAGGTGAGGGGGAAACCTTCGGAATAATAAGTTTTTTAAATAATTTTTAAAAGTAAATTTTTATAATATCAACAATAAATTTTTAGCAATTTTCAATAATACACTTTTAAGAAATTTTAATAATTAATTTTTATTTCTTTATAAATGTTTGTATGTGTTGGGAATTTTTTTTTGGGTTTTCAAGTTCGAAAATCACCAGGGTCAAGTTCAAAGGTGGTCACATGTATCCAATATGGCCGCCGGCCGATTGGAATAACAGAGCACGAACAACTCCGATGTTCCAGTCCTAGGTCCCGATTTGCCAAAGTCTCCATAATCCATCTACTCTTATGCTTCATGTAAACCTGTTGTGTGTATTGCTGAAAAACCTTTCACATTCAGGAAACAAAAATATTATATTTTATAAGATTCAATAAATAATTGACATTTCATCTGATTATTAAAACTTTAATGCTCAGTATTTATTCAACACGTACAATACAAAATAATTATACGAGTCAAGAAAATGAAAAATGTAATCTATCAACTGCATGCTTTACTGCACCTTACTATAAAGGCCTATAATAGCTAGGAAAGTCTCATGTGTTACGTACATCGATAAAAGCGACAATTTTCATAGCATGTTGTTACGTCTCCATAATTTGGATAGCGCTAGCGAAATAGTTATAGTTGAGTGCACTTTTTGCTCTAGAAAACCTTCCTCCTCTGTGGTAGCATCAATGAAAACTTGTTGGAGATTTAAACTAGATTTCTAAACAGTCTAGATGTTTAAAAATTATTCTAGGATAATGTAACTTATGCCTTTTTTTTCCAAGAACTGTGCGATTATATAGGTAGAGACACAACTCTAGCGCCGGACTGTTACTTACATAAGTAGATGGTAGTCGCTTCTAAGGTTCTGCTTAGCTCTACGTAAGCACCAAGCAGAACGCATGTTGCAGAGCTCTTTGGCAAGTACAAATCAACGTAGTCACCCGGATGGACGCACTAGCATGATATACATAAAAAAAGTGCAATTATGTTAGATTTCCCTGAGGTCTTGCTGTGCTCTATTACATAATTTACTGCTACGGCTATGTTTGCGCGTCAAGGGAATTAAGTTTTATCGAATTTATCCGGCTAGATACAATTTTTTNTGTTAGATTTCCCTGAGGTCTTGCTGTGCTCTATTACATAATTTACTGCTACGGCTATGTTTGCGCGTCAAGGGAATTAAGTTTTATCGAATTTATCCGGCTAGATACAATTTTTTATGGAGTAAAAGGCAAGTGTTACAATGGCGTAGAAGTTGAATCCTCTCTCTTTCCACCTTCCCCAAAAAAAAAAAAAAAAAAACAGAGGATATTTTTCGTTTCACGTAACTCTTATGATTCCTCCACAAACATAGTCCCAATTTTTGTTAAACANTATGGAGTAAAAGGCAAGTGTTACAATGGCGTAGAAGTTGAATCCTCTCTCTTTCCACCTTCCCCAAAAAAAAAAATAAAACAGAGGATATTTTTCGTTTCACGTAACTCTTATGATTCCTCCACAAACATAGTCCCAATTTTTGTTAAACANTAAAACAGAGGATATTTTTCGTTTCACGTAACTCTTATGATTCCTCCACAAACATAGTCCCAATTTTTGTTAAACATATGATTTTACGGAGTACTCAAGCGCTCCTTATAAATTTTTTGATTTCTATATACATTTGGCCTGTAGACCTATGTTCTTTTCTTTCACGACTAAATTTAAATTTGTGACACCATCTTGCCGTCTCTTTCCTTATCGCCTATCAAACTATAAAAAGTTAAACTATCGACGCTTACTTTAACTTACTCGGCACGAACGCCGTAGTCAGCGCACATATACAGCGTGGTACACATAATGTGGACACCCCCAACATTTCCGGAATGGTTGTAAATCACGAAATGCGGTTTTCGTTAAATAAAAATGTGTACAGGAGTAAGTAATTTGCCGCAATGTGACTATTCGGAACACGTGTATGGACAGAAATATCTAAACCACATATGATTTTTCCCCTGGAAACACACAGTTATTTCAACGTCATTTAAAAAAACGCGACGGTTTCTACGACGCTAGAAGACATGCAGGAACACATTGTGGCGGCTTGCAGAGGCATTAGGCCAGAAACACTTCAGGCCGCTCGTCGCTCGCTACATGTGCGTTTACAGATGTGTATTGCTGTAGATGGTAAATACATAGAGCACATGCTGTGAAATGACGTAATGTTAAGCGTTTCAATCACAACGGTGCTCCTTTGTACTACGCATGCGGTTGGGATTGCATTTCTTCTTTGGTTGGTTTGTTCTCTCTTTGTTGTGCATCTGTATGCACTCGTTACTCAGTACAGTTAACGACTAGGAAATAAATGTCCTGAATTACGTTGGTGTCTGAATAAATATTATGTATTGATATGAGTCAACTCACATTGCTCGTCTTCCCTCCACTGCGGTGCTCTCCTTTGTCCAATATCGCATTCCGTGTCCCTTGCCGCATTACGGTAAGCACTACGCTGCTATAAGGAGGCGGTCCCNTCCTTTGTCCAATATCGCATTCCGTGTCCCTTGCCGCATTACGGTAAGCACTACGCTGCTATAAGGAGGCGGTCCCACCAGGCTGAGTCACTGACCGTGTTACTTGCTGTGAGTGCAGGTCCACTACCTCCTACTCACTTAACTTAATTATATTTGCTACATTATTTCCNCTCCTACTCACTTAACTTAATTATATTTGCTACATTATTTCCTGGTGTGTCTGTGTTACTTCCCATTGCATATGCTATATCACTGAATTTCTCTTTGCACGTACTTTCAGATGCCATTGAACTAAATGTATGTTTCCAAGGAAAAGCTAATAAGTGGTTTAATTATTTATGTCCATACACGTGTTTCGAATAGTCACTTTGCGGCAAATTACTTGTCCCTGTACGTAATTTCATTTAGCGAAAGCTGCAATTCGTGATCTGCAACCATTACGGAAATTTTGGAAGTGTCTATGTTAGGCGGACTATCCTGTTTATCTTTTTGGAAACAGACGAAGTGACCAGCACACTGTTGCGTTTTGTAGAATAGAAACGTAAGCGAGCATATATACTTGAAAACCAAGACGTCAGTCGTTTACAGATGAATCGCGTGAGATCACTACTAGGGCAGAATAATTCCCACTGGTCGAGTCAAATGGGAAATAGCTTTAGACACGAAAGAGATTTTCAGTGTCGCAAGAAAACACGCTTCACACATATGCACATTGCACCGAAACCTAGCAAGAAACCAAATGTTCCCGCGTTATATTATTTGACTAGTTAAACCCATCATAACACATTAAACGTTTTATATTTATTGGCCCTTTTATCTCCTTGGCCAGATTACAGATATTCCAGATTGGAAGCCCAAAATCTGAAGATGACGTCTAAGTAACCTAGACTACCAAGTGCCAGCAAAAAATGGACTATAGGCTGTTCACGGTAAAGTGAGTACTTTTGAAGCCCTAGTTACATTTTTCCTATCAGCAGTTTGTTATTTTTCCACCACTTTTAAATTAAATATTTCCATGTAAGTAATAAACACAGTGTAATTATTTTACCGAACTCGAAAGTTAACGTCTAAAACTAAAATACAATATATTTATTGGCTATTATTCCAAATGAGAGGGCTTCAAAAAGTGCTCACTTTACCTTGTATAGCATATAGTAGACCTAAGTCACAGTTGAGAATAACGGCCCCTCCCCTTTATATTAGGTGTTCACTGATTGCACTGTTTTGCAGCTGATATTCACTAGTTCTGTCTCCGTCTATGTATTAACTGTAATGAGCAAATTTTTTCCACTACACTCACAGAAAACAACGGGAATAAAAGATTAAAAAACTAGAATATGTTTGGAAATGAAATGAAAATCTATGTGTGGAAAATTCGCGTGACCTTACCGCAGGAATTCGAAATATCAGATCACACAGGCAATAATGTTGGTAGTACGGCCATACTGCAACCTCCTTGTCACTAGAATGTAGTTTACAGCTAATGTATACTCTCCTGAGGCATGTTGCCCCAAAACCGTTGTAACTAGTCCTCGGTATCTTGCAGATCGGCACTGAGTAAGATATAACTTCCAAGCTGGTCCCACACATATTTACAGGGGACATAAACGGACCTAGTTGCCCACGAGACTATCACAACATGACGCACACATTACATATACACATGAATCGTGTGTGGACGAGCATTGTCTTGTTGAAAAACTGTACCCAGTTGTTGTCTCGTAAGGAATAACACACGAGGATGGAGGACTTCATTGACGTGCCACTGTGCCATCAGGGTTCTCCGAATCACTACCAAAGGTTACCTGAAGTCGTACCCTATGAATCTCTATGCTATGATGAGAAATGATACTGGGCTGTCTCTCCAAAACGATGGTAGGTTCCTTCTTCTCCCCTTGGCGTCACCATACTCACACACGATGGTCATCCGCGGAAATGCAGTACAGAGATCATCGCTAACATGATACTTCGCCACTTGACATTAACTCCATACCTCCCGGTTACCGAATCACTCCGAACGACACCGTCTCTGCTCTGGTGTTATCAGTAGCCTATGCATGGGACGTTGAACCCATAGTCCTGCTGATGCCAGTCGCCTAGACATGGTACGGGATTACACTGTATGTTGCTAATGTGTCCAGTATCTGTGTTATGGCAGGCGCCGATGTCACGGAGTTGACTAATGCTTGGCGCACAATACAGCGATACTCCCTTGGTGGTGTCTCTCTTGGCAGACCGGAACCTACGTGTGCTAGTGCTCTCTTGCACCCACTAGTTGAAATAATCGGCCACTTTTGACACTGTTAGGCCCCATATACCTGGAAATAGCATGATACGTCCACCTAGCCTCACGCATACACACAATACCGCCCCTATCTAACTATGTCAAGTACCAGTCTTGTTGTCTAATGCATCTGTGACGTATATTATGTGTTCGGTGACATGCCTTACTGTGTTGACATACCATATGATGCTCCACGCATGCCTTATATCACAATCGCTATAATCATGGTCTTTATAGACACCCCAGATCATTGAATCTCTAATCATTTACGCAGCCATCGATTTGGACAATTAGTTCTGGACGCTTCACTTTTTTGTCAGCTAGTGTATTAGTTAAGTATAGGTGAACAAATTTTCCTATGATTTTAAAGTGTCTTTTTTGTAAAAATAATAATACAATACTATGTAGACCCAAAACAACTTAATAAAAAATGAATGATTTTTACATTGAAATAATAAAAACAGATGTGTATACATTAAGTATATTTTCAGCGACCGTATTTTGACATGCAGTTTGTTCGTTAACAAATTAATCTGAGACATTTGCAAGTTTAATTTTGCCCCGATTTTTAGCAAGAGACTGGAATATTTTTATAGGAGTGATAAGTGGCGGTTTTTAATTTTCTCATTTTCGAACAGCATATATTTCCACGGTCGTCTGTACAAAATCTATGAAGACATGGGTTTACTTTCCCACATTCCAAAACTAAAGAGATCGAAATAAATTTATTACACTTTCTAAACGCACTTGCATAATACGTATTCAACTCCTTCGAGAAACGTTTCCAAGAAAAAAATTGACTCTGACTTCAGAGTTGTACAAAACAACTCTTCTTTTATGTTGTGCATAATTTTATGGAGATGCATATTTAAAAAACATAAGAAACACGCTTTTTTTTGTGTTATGTGGGTAATCCCACGATTTCCTTTTAGCGAGTTGCGCAACTGCTGTGGTATTTAGCAGCACTAAATGGCGACACTTGGCATTCGGTTCTTAAGCCCATTTTATATATGATTACTGTTACCACAATGCTATCGTTACCAGACTGCTCTACAGAATAAAGTAAAGGTAAATCCAAATTCTTTCAACAAAATCCAATATTTACTAGCATTCTTATTAGCACAGAAATGTTCTCCTATCATCGTTAGTAGAATGATTATGATAAATTCGGTGTAAGGGTGTAGGGAGGTGATCATGCAGCTGTTAAAGTTCTGTCATTCTGTTTGGCCAGCAGCCATATTTCCGCTATTTTAAGGACAGAATCACTTGTTTTACCCTAAAAATATCTTCAGAAATGAATTACTTACCAAAAATCACTTTTTTCAGCGAAAAGTGGAAGAATGTCCTGATCGAGTCCACAAATGAGCAAAGTGGATTCGAGAGTCCGAGCCAGGTCCAGTGGATCAGCAGAACCAACCTCGGGGTGACTTCATGTCTAGTCAGAGATCGCCGATTCCTGGCCCAAGGACGAGGCAAACCATTTGCAGAGCAGCTGCATATTTCTCCGCACGCATGTCCTGTCAGGTTCTGACCTGTAGCTTACACGTCAATGCTGGTCATCGTAAAGTTTCGCCAGCTTGCTTAGCAAAGGGCAGCTGTACTCGAACTGCATGTCGATAAATTTCACCGCGACTTTTTGCAAAAGTCGCTGAGCAATTTCTTTTGCTCGGGCCTCACCAAGTAAATCGGTCCTTGAGGGTACTGAATCAGCAAATCGCGCAGAACCTTTCCCACTTGATGGGACAGAATCTTGCCTTCGTCGCATTCCAGTTCGTGGTAGTACTTGGTCAGTCGGTCGTTCGTATTCTTGGTTTTCTCGTCCAAAAATTTCCACGAATAATGGGGGTGGAAGGAACACATACACGTTTTACCTTTATCGTTGTAGGATACTGGGATCTCCTTGAGCAAGAAGCAGTTCTGGCTCCGGAAGCCCTGCAGATTACAATACATTCTGATGATCTCTATGCTCGAGGACGAATAAACAGTTATTGTGTGAACAGTAATATTTATATGGTCTCCACTACACCCACGACAGTATTTTGACAGTCTTCTCTCAGCAATTTTACGATACGAGCCAGTCGTGAAGTATCATGCAGAAAGTGTACGTGGGTACAGGAATATTACCGTGAATAGTGAATTCGTTACTGCAGTCGATTACATTGGAGGTAATTCACTCATCTGTATACAGACATCGAAAACCACAAACGGTGCTATATTCTTGAAAGTATCACGGCCCATTGCCGGGGATTGGGGGTGCCCATTATATGCATTTTGGAATTGAGCGTACATTTGATACACGAGAAGGTTCTGTCAATTTTCAAAGTTCATTTTCAAGTCAACATACCAGTAGCTTTCACTAATCAAAAATATTTTCACATTTTCTATTTGACATGTGATGAACTGCGAATGGTTTACTATCACATTGTGCAGTTTTCTGGTCTGTAGACCGATGACGATGTATTTCGGTTTCTCGGTGGCAAAGCTGGACTTCACTATCCAGTTGATGAGCTGGCTTGCTATCTGGAGTATGTCTCGAGACTTCACAACCTGAAAACCACATCGATGTTTTTTCCATCTTCCACATCCTTCATCATCTTGATACATTCAGCATTGCTCAATTGCAAATGAGACAGTATCCATTCGATTGACTGCAGCTTCAGTTCCACACCCTCCAGGTATTGTCCGGTTCCGATGATAGTGTCCACATGCTTATTGACTAGAAGCAGCATCAGTTCCTGCTTTAAATTAATGGTAATTCGTTTGTAGTCTTCGGCAAATCCCTATAGCACGGAGAGTGGCATACAGACTACGAACTTGCCTCCAGGGCATATAGTAACACTGTAACCATCTCCGATTCCCCAGCCTGCAATCTTGGCCGCAGACAGCTGAATTGGAATGAGCGATAGGTAATTTTTGATAGTTGAGGTTATGCCCACATTTCTCGTGTGGTCCACCTCGACACTGTTGAGAAAATACATGATGTGATCGATCAGGTGAATAATACAATTTTTGAAAATTCTCGTCGATGCTGGGTTGTATCCATCTTCTTTCGCCAGTGTCCCACTGAATTGCATGAAACACTGACAAGGAAGAATGCATACATCTTGGTGTTGGACCGCAATCCAAACCTCCTATGATAGTGTGTATTGTCCAATCAGGCATGGCTGGTACACATGAAGTTCTACCTTCGTCACACTGTCTTAAAAAACGACTCGCTCTTAGATGTTTAGGTAATCTTACATTACGATCGGTTTTGAATCCGAGACCGCAGAGGAAAATATCGTTAGCACGTGTTTATATCTTGGTGACCTGCGGCATTCTGCTTGCAGGTTTTGAACACTTGGTTTTATTGCTTCTGGTGGTCGTACATTTTATTCCCCATCATCTCAATTGCAGGCGTAGGGGGATTTCTTTGTTTTGAAAGTTAACCACCTTACCATGCTGGTCAACGACTGCCACGACCACCTCATGTGCTCTCTTCGCAATGTCCGGAATGTAAATGATGCTTTGTGTTGCCACAATCAATTTAAAACCTGGAGGTACCGTAGGCGAAAATTAGTGCAGGATATTGCTTGGCCTACAATTGAAATATGTGCAATTCGCTAAAGTCCAGTTTATTCGTATCACAATAACAGGCAAGATGTTTACGGGTCACGACGATTCGTGGGTGTTGTGGCTCGAGCTCCAGCATCGGCCAAATCGTATATGGTTTCGTAAGGTCGATATTTTCTCTGCCTCTGTTGACACTCTTCAGAGTAATAGGATTCCCACATAGTTAGAATTCGGTGTCTGGGACAGCAAATCTTTACTGTACCTTGCAATGACGTCTATTTCATATGAGTCTGTTGGCAGCAACACCTCATGGGAGAACTTTTTTTTCATGAGGTACATGTTACAGTTATTCATCGATGTTCAGTATCACATTGTAGGTTTGAAAATCGACCAGGCCAATGCACCATTTCCCCTCCAGGCGAAGTGGTGGAAAGTGTACTGCACACAGCTTGGAGATACGCCCCATCAAGATACGCGTCATCGACATGACTGATGGTTTTCTGTAGATGTATAGCCATTTTATAAAATTACTTGTATGAACGAGCAAGGAAGCACATGCACAAATGCCCACAGTTCCACGTATTGGGCATCTGTTCCGTCTCGTAGTCGTAAGTCAACTTCGTTCCTTTCAGATACCATCAAAGCTCGGGTGAAGGACGCAAATTCCCGAAACTGTTGTGGTCGTCTGCATGTTTTCGATGTTTCACGTAGATTACGCAGTGAGTACTAGGTGCTGAGGTAGTGTCTAGATTAATTATGCCACACTTAAATTTTGCTCTCAAGACCTCGCTTTTAAGAGCCGCCCAAATCTCTTTACTATTTCTCTCTCTTCAATTACATTTTTGTTTGGGAGGCAAAGCATCTCGCATAGACAGTCCGCGAAAATTAGGTATATTCAATTTGCGCGAAAAGAGTTTCAAATCCACATTGGTGAGCGGTCGTTTTGGTAGAGGTTTCATTAACGCTTCTTTCTGCTGCATTGCTTTCGCACACTTCCACCTCCTATTGGCCTTAGGTAGAGGTTTTGGCCATTTTTTCACCCATGGCGTTAGCTTCTATATTTGCATTGTACCTTCGGGACCTTTCATCTGCTTCCGTTCTTTCAATGCTGTGTTTATTGCTTGGACGATGCCACTTGTGGCTCCGATTAAGCACACGAGAGCCCCGAGTGCAGGCCAAGACAAAGGAAAAAATCCAACGGTACATATTTTTTGGTCATGCATGCTTTTTTTCCCTTTCCTCACCACCTTTCATTTCTCTTGCATCTTCTGCTTGCTCTTAACATCCATACCAATGTTGACCTTGGCCTTCGTCATGTTGTAAATGCCCCATGAAACAATTTTTTCTCCGAGTTCGGTATCTGGTGTGCGACTTTCTTCGTCGAGCCTTTTCGCGAGTATATTGTCTGCCTGATATCGCGCTTGTAAGTCATTGTTTAGGGAGTAAGCGACACCGTGTTCCTTGCACGCCTCATCCAGTGTATTATTGGCTGTGTCACTACATACCAGCCTTCTCGCTATCTTTGTTTCTGGCCCGCAGAACGTATATCCGGGAATATGCAACCCAAACTGTAGATTGTTTATCGGCATATCGACGATCCCGCTTCCAGCTATGGTCTTACTCATTCGATAAATTGCACTGAACTGACCTTAGAACTTATAAATATATACCCATTTTATATATTTTTGATTCAGTATTATTATATGCTTGGAATAGTATGGTTGTATCACATATTGAATATGTTGTTTCAGTGCAAAAGTGGGTAAGTTTTGAAGAAGTTAGCCAAAGACTAGAACATCGACTACGTTTTCTGGGACGACTCGAACGAACTGTTCGATAGGCTACTAGTGCAGGTTGATTCGCAGGCTGCAGGCCACCGCTCGCACACCAACGAGACAATATCAATCATCGAAGAACTGAAGGAGGGAGGCTACATACAACGAGTTGGTTAGGAATCACCTGAACTACATGCTGCTGTCAGGTGCAACTACTGCCGCCGCCGCAAGGTTGTGATATGTGGGATGAATGACCTATTTCAAGCTGATCTTGTTGAAATTATACCACATGCTCGAGTCTGCATGGGCCTCAAATACATGTTGACAGTCATAGATACATCTAGTAAATTCGCCTGAGCCAAATCTGTCAAGTCGAAGAATGCACGCGATGTCACCGAGGCCATGAGGGATATATTGTGCGAAGGAGACATCCTGACTAAACTACAAACTGACCAGGGCAAAGATTTCTGAAATGCGAAGTTCAAGGCCTTGACGAAGAAACATAACATAACAAATTATTCCACGCACAGCAATCTCAAAGCTTCTATAGTGGAGAGGCACAACAGGACTCTGAAGGGCGAGTTGTGGAGGCATTTCGCTGCGAATGGCAACTACAACTAGTTGGATATGTGGATATGCACCCAAAACTCTTACACGAGTATAACTCTACCATTCATCCTACCACTCGGACCGTGTATGTTATTTCGAATAGGAGGAATTCTAGCAGGCCTAAAGCCAAGGTTGGTGACCTGGTGTGTATCTTAAAGCAGAAACGTATCTTCGAGAAAAGGTTCACAGCGAATTGGAGTCCCGAATTATTTCGTGTGCTACGTATACGAGACTATGCTCCGAGGACCTACTTTCTCGAGGATAACAATAATTTTCGAATCAATGGTGGTTTCTACGCAGATCAGATTCAGTCTACAAAGTTTCCATATGTGTATTTAGCCGAGAAGGTGCTGAAATATTATAATGGACATGTATGTCATGTGGTAAGATTTCCCAGCCCGCTTTAACTCCTGGGTCGCGGATGCGTGCATAGAGTGGTGAACACTAATGATTGCAATTAATATACCTGTGTATATGCATTTTTTCAATTTCGTTTTTTCAGGTTGTTCATTACGGAATATAATTAGTTTTTAAAAATATGATGTGGTTTATTTATTTATTTTAAAAGACCTCCACTACATACAACAATACTTTAAATAAAAACATATTTAAAATTAAAGAAATATTTCTGTTAAAAAAAAATTAAATATGACACTTTATGTACTTTGCAGGTATGGACCTCGTTGCCATTTGGTACAGGTCGATAGCAGGGGGCGAAATCGAGATAGCGCCACCTGGTAATTTAAAAATAGAAACTAATATGGAGGGTGTCGACAGTACAACCTATGTTAAAACATAAACAAAAATGGCTGCAACCTGGAGGCTAAATCGGCAGTTTATCTGGCGGTGAAATCGATTATTAATACACTAGTGCCACCTTCACATTAAAATTGGGATCCAACATGCCGTATCGAGCAGAGGCGAGAGACAAACTCCAACAATGTCAACAAATGACAAACGAAAAACCAAGATGGCTGCATATGACGGAATTATCTTAGGAGGGATGTTTAACCGGGGCGATGGAGGGGGTGGGGGTGTTGAACGAATATGAGTAATCGGTGGGGGTTGTGGTGGGTCGGGTGGGGATGAGGGGGAGAATGTTAAGACAATGTAATTGATTGGAGGTGGGTCAGTCGCCTGCTCGACGTTGTGCTGGTGGAACCCCCAGAAACATACGTTTTTTTAAATTAAATTTTAAAATAATAGTTTTATAAGATTTAAATAAGTTGAAAATAATTTTTACGAATGCTGTTATAATGTTTTTATACATTAAAAACTTTTTCTGGGAATTTTAGGACTTTTTTGGGTTTAAGGTTATCCATGATCTTGAGCAGGGGATCAAGGGCACAGGCATGGAGGCCAGGCGGGGAAGAGGTTCATGTCCACTGATCCGCTTCACCTGGCTTGGAGCCTCGAATTTGCTTTGATGATTTGTGGACTTTTAGATTCCCGCNGACTTTTAGGATCGAGGATTCTCAAATCCACTTTGCTCAAGAGGAGTCAATTGAGACATTTTTCTATTTTTTGAAATTTTTTTATCATAAAAATTATTCTTGGGTATGTAATTAATTTCTGAGGTGATTTTTAAGGGGAAACGAGTAGTTTTATCTATAAAATGGCGGAAAAGATGACCGCCGCCCAAACAGAGTGACAGAAAATGAACAGATGCGGGTTTAACCTCCCTACACCCTTGCGCCAAACTCATCATAATCATTCTAATTGAGTGGTTCAGTAGTTATGAAATTAGTTTAAAAATGAGACTAAATTAATTAATTAATTAATGTGTCTCCCGTGTGCCTGTTTCTAAGAAACCTCTTTAGAAACAATTTGCTTCAAATTACGATTAATATCATGTAGTACACAACATGCTACTAACCGAAGCACAAAGTACATTTTTAAAATGTTCAAAACTCACACCTTTAACTTAGAAAGCAAATGTTAAGGTCAACATTTATGGCTGCGTTAAAAATTCATTGACGTTTAAACGTCATGTTGTTTTAGGTGAACGTAGTAAACGTCAGAAAAAGCTGCTTCGAAAGGCGTTTTGGTGCACGTAGCAGCACCTCCTGGACGCGCTGACTCGCCACATTAAAGCCTATACTTGACACACCAGTTGATGGCAAATGGATACATAAACAAAAAGGCGCGGCGATCGCCAACTGTCAAGAATGTGGCCTTCTTATATGGTACACAGTATACGGGCTTCTTGCTCATAAAAAAACATCCGCAAGACGGCGACATTAATAAACTTCGTGTAAAAAATGATNACAGTATACGGGCTTCTTGCTCATAAAAAAACATCCGCAAGACGGCGACATTAATAAACTTCGTGTAAAAAATGATTATGATATATTCCTTTGATGTTATTTGGCTCAACTAAGTAGCACACATTTGTATTCTGTGGCACAAAACTGATCACACTGATGGTAAAGTCGCGAAGTTCAGATTAATACCGTATAGACTCATACGAACCTAAGAGATGTGTGATGTGATTGTTGGAAGGCAGACCAGTTAATTATTAATATAGTACCGATATCATCACGTGGGACTTCTCTCATTAATTGTCATGTAACGCAATGTTGATACATAAAACAAGTACANCGCTGACTCGCCACATTAAAGCCTATACTTGACACACCAGTTGATGGCAAATGGATACATAAACAAAAAGGCGCGGCGATCGCCAACTGTCAAGAATGTGGCCTTCTTATATGGTACACAGTATACGGGCTTCTTGCTCATAAAAAAACATCCGCAAGACGGCGACATTAATAAACTTCGTGTAAAAAATGATCATGATATATTCCTTTGATGTTATTTGGCTCAACTAAGTAGCACACATTTGTATTCTGTGGCATAAACTGATCACACTGATGGTAAAGTCGCGAAGTTCAGATTAATACCGTATAGACTCATACGAACCTAAGAGATGTGTGATGTGATTGTTGGAAGGCAGACCAGTTAATTATTAATATAGTACCGATATCATCACGTGTGACTTATCTCATTAATTGTCATGTAACGCAATGTTGATACATAAAACAAGTACAAGAGGAAGAGGTACCCAAACCACACATGATGCGACGTCAGTGCTTCACTGGCTGATGTCCCGACTAAGAAAAAAAGCTTTACAGCTGTGAGAAAACACCCGCAGGCCTTGCACCCGATCACCTGTCACCGCAGAAGAATGTGCATTAAGTCTATCATGACACTTCGTTGTGTATCTATGCCTGAGACGTCTCATTGCGTTACTGAGATGGGCAAAAGAACACAGTACGTTCAAAAGAGACGATGAAATAGTCCACATATTTTGGTGAATTGAAATTTTTTTATCTTCATTAGTTAGGTTTGAAAATGTTTGCTTTCTTTTTCTGTTTGTAGAGTCCAATAAACATCAACAATATCCGCCCATAAACCTATAAAACAACTTTTTTGTGTCATATAACACAAACTTCAGCGAACCTACGTCAATACGGCGGTGTTCTGAAAATTTTAACTGTTATTCACGTTTTACACTAACTCTTATGTTACCATCCCGAAATTACGGTAATATTAAAATAATAAAAGTGTTAGTTACAGTTATTTTTCACTCTAAACCTGAAACAGTGGAAATTATGTCAAATCAGCGGGAACCAGTTAAAATGACATCACTTGAAATGAGCTGCAGCTTACTGACTCGTACAGTGGCTGAATTTCACAGATTTAATGCTCGTTTCGTGACGTTGTAAAATGGCAAACACATGTGGAGAGGTTTTATTTTAAACTTTGCTAAGCGGTTTAAATGCAGAATATACATTTATTACCGAAGGATTACATATTGGTGCGTTGCGAAACGATTGCCACTTCTCTGGCACTATACTGTATATAAACATGTGTATATATATATATATATATATGTGTGTGTGTATATATGATTATAAATAAAACTCAGCGTTATTTAGGAGTTTAGAGAAATCAGCAGAGTGGTCGCCTTGTTAACACGTGATGTACTATAGGTTTTGGGCCTCACTATAAAACCCACCCACCACTAAAATTATTTTAGGATTATAAAATAAGTTAAATTGATAAAATATCGACAAATATACTTTCCGCGTATCTTATTGTGTACACAATGTCAAAGTCGCCATCTGAAGAGGAGTGAACAAAAACAATAAAAACACGTTTGACACCGTATCTCCACACACGGTAATGAAAACCACAGCGTGACACTAATTTCCCATTTGTTCTAATGATTGGGCAGTATGTAACAGTTTTTTTAAACTGACTTTCAGTATCTGGTTTCTAGTTGGCCTAAAATGAAAACAACTGGACCAATTTCGTTCAAACAAACTTTATTACAATCTATGCATTATATAAAAGCTGTACATAACCTAAAACATGGAAATCTCCACATTTACCAACTAACTTAGGAAACATCCATATTTCATCACCAAGTTCAATTTAACGTTTTTACTTGAATACAATACAGGAACTCGAGCTACAGAAATAATAGCGGTCTGATTTATTACACTTTCATGAACCACAAAGGTTTTCCAACATATATCGCAAATATCCTCGTGGCATGTTGAATCACTGGTGTACGTTATTGTAGAAGAAGATATTATCCAAAGAAGATTTTTAGAAATATTGGAGGACTAAGTACTGACGTTTCTAAACAGGACAATGTTTGTGTAAAGCAAGTTATACAAAGTCAAGAAAGTTATGGTCTTAAGTATTTACATTATATATTTGGTCTTCAGGGTATGACAGCTAATCCCGGTTGTGGATTATTAGAGATGTGTTTTTTTAGACGTGCTCGTAACAGTCCTGAGCCTTCTGTTTTTTNGCTAATCCCGGTTGTGGATTATTAGAGATGTGTTTTTTTAGACGTGCTCGTAACAGTCCTGAGCCTTCTGTTTTTTATATTAATCAACGTTTGTTAAGTTAGCTTGTTTGACTTTTGGTACGGAGCTGTAAAAATAATTATTGTTCNTTTTTTATATTAATCAACGTTTGTTAAGTTAGCTTGTTTGACTTTTGGTACGGAGCTGTAAAAATAATTATTGTTCACTTTAACTCAGAGAATATTTCCTTAGTGTGCCATCGACATCAGTGAAGAGAGCCGAATGCACGAATGTGCGTCGTGTATGGTGAGCCTTTTTCTCTGTTTCGAGACTGTTTATGGTATACCTCTGAGTCGTTGCTAAGCTCCTGATACCTGAATACGTGCGTAGCGCCTTTTTGGACTGCTGAAAAAAAAGCGTGTAGAAGACGTCACCTATCAAATCGCATCTATAAATTCCTTGAATCCGGACACTTCCTTTCTCTGAAGATGTGATGAGAAAACGGTTTTTAACAACACGAAATTATGTAGTCACGTTAAATCTTCATTACCTTACTACATACGATAGTTAACAAACAGTTGCTACCAATACAAAAAAACTTGGCAAAATTCTTTTTATATGATAGAACGTAAATCAGGCGGCTATTATCGCCCCTCATAACCTGAAGCGGAGTGGAGACATGGGAAAAAGACGTTTGTGGATAAACAATGTTATATACCTGACAGAGCTCTATAAGATCTTTAGACACAGCTCAGTCCTAATATATCACGACCGTCATGTTCGTTGGTAAAGGCTGTTCGCGATAAAGTAAGCATTTTGAAGACAACCTCTGAAAATAATCACTGATGGCCATAACTACGTTAATACCACAGTGCATATTGGGATGCTAGTTCTCAGTTTAATTGGTAGGGAATTTATTACTACTGAACCCAGTGTTCGTTTTATAGACATTAGAATACAAATTTTCATATTATTAAGGCATTTAAATTTATAAAACATTTCCATGGTTTCTACTTGATTACGCATGAATAAATTGAGACGGTCCACGCCAATGTTAATAATATATTTGGCGGAATAATACAAAATGAAAATAAAAAGAAACATCCCAAGCACGTCTTTCAAAAGTTCTGTATCAAACGCGGATTGTAAGTAGCAAACATGGATACAGCCTATGACACGCAAGTTTGGATAATTTCACACCACGCGGCGGAAGGGGAGTGTCATAAGACAAGAAATGAGAGAAAACACAAATGGGACGCAAANGGATAATTTCACACCACGCGGCGGAAGGGGAGTGTCATAAGACAAGAAATGAGAGAAAACACAAATGGGACGCAAATGGCGTCTGGTGGCAATACGACCCGGGATACATCGCACATATCTTGCATTTCGTGCTGAGGGCACCGATATAACTAGTTGGAGTAGTGCACAAACGTTCACAAATCTAAAAACTTGATAGAAATTACAATTGCATTTAACACATGAATGTTCATTCTTTAAAGACGGTGGTTACGAAGATTTTATAATTTTACACTGTTGAACTTGCAGGAATTCCACGTGATGAAATTTAAAACTTAAAATGGTGTATTTCACAGATTTTCAATAACCACGTGTCTGAAATGCCAATTCTACTGTTCCTGAACCGAAAGATAATTTTAATTAACTCACACAAATAACGTTATTTAATGCGAAAAAACTTTTTAAGCTACTTCGTATATCAGTGAAATGACACGGAGAACAATTTCTGCATTATTCCAAAATTGTAGGATATTAGAGAATTTTTCATTTACACTTCATTAAGCTTAACTAAAAAATTAACACGGCTATTTTCAATCTTCCTTTATTGTTCGTGTTTTTATACTTGTACTCCAGAAACAATTATGTAGTGATACTGATATAAGATTATTGACAAACTGCTAGACTAGCATCATATGCAATATCTACAAGATACACAGTCTAAGTTAATGTATGTTTGTACTGATTGTGAGCTTTCTCTTGAGCGGGTAAAAATTCGCAGAATATATGCCTAGCCTAGACGTAAATAGCCGCGATGCTACTTCAGATAGACTACAAGAGAAGAAATACAGACTAAACGAAACTTGGGATTCGAATAATCAAATAGCACAGGTAAAATTGAACCAGCTCGAAAAACTCAAACACTGAGCGACTACAGAAATAAATGTAAAGAAAACTTGAAATTGACACCGAGTGGGAAAAACCAGCTATTTACGGACTACTGGAAATAAGGGTCTTTAGACAAGAGAATAGCATCCTAATCTGGCCTTATAAGCTACGAAGAAAAGAAAACTACACCGAAAAAAACACAAGGAAACTATAAAGAAAAAAAACAGTTACAAGAATTGTTCGAGGAAACAGAGGCGAAGTTTGCAAATGCTGCTTCAAGAAAATTATTGCAGAAATGCTACTGCTTGTAAGGCAAAGAGATCTGTCCTGATCACAACAAGTCCAAACAAAAGTGATTAAAGTGAGCCAAATTATAAACCCCAGGATGCTGCAGTACATGAAGTTGAGAAACACATAAGTTCAGTTCATATCCTGCATATAAATCACATTGCAGTAGGAGGGACATATCCAAAACGTACCTTCCACCTGGATTGGATCTCACAATCATGTACGACATGTACAAAGACAAGGTGAAAACGTCTGTTTCAAAATCAACGTTTTCAAATATTTTCCACACTACGAACCTCTCTTTCATGCATCCATCAATTGACACTTGCAGTGTGTGTGATGCGTACAACCTGAAATTGAAAACAGCTACAAAAGAACAGTTGCCTACCATCAAAGCAGAAACTTGGGGGGAACGGTCGTAATTCTAGCCCCGTGAATTAATAACAGGTGACAAATGCAATGACGTAGCAGGTCAAGGCAGCAACTGGATATTGTTGTCCCACCTCAAGTTTTATGTTATCACAACTGCATGTCTTCTGGCATTTCATTAACGCATATTATCCTGAGGCATATCCAGCTGAAACTGAACAGTAGAGTTCCGAGAAAGTTATTAGGAAAAAAAGAGAATTGCTGTAGGCTGTACAGACACCAAGTTAAATTATTATGCAAAGAGCACCACAGTACACGTTATATGAATAATTCCTATAGTTAGAGTAGGTAATTTAATAAAAGCGTGTTATTAGACGTAAGATATTGCCGATTGTATGTTCAGAAAATATGTCATCCAATGATTTAAAATAAAGATTTGGATAGGAGCAAGATGCCTGATGTGATTACACTCATTCGGCACTTCTTATTGGTCCTANGATTTAAAATAAAGATTTGGATAGGAGCAAGATGCCTGATGTGATTACACTCATTCGGCACTTCTTATTGGTCCTACGCGTCTTAACAGTAAATGTTAGTTTCACGTGTGTCTTTGGACCTTGGCTTATCTGACCCACCCTATGCGACTCTGAAATTTTGACATTCTTATAAGCTTAAATTCCTTCGTGGCCAAGTCGAACAAGACAGAGAGTTCTGAAGAACGCCTCAGCCAATGGATGAATGACCCCCTGCTAGAGTATGTAGATAACTGTGAAGTTATGCAACGTATCAAATTGTAGCGCGAAACGGCTGGGCCTCTGATAATTTCAACTAAAATTCCTACATACACGATAGTGCAAAATTCGTCACGCCACTCACTACGTCCCAAGCCTCACTGCAGCTTTGTTAAAAGATTTTGTCATTACCGTTGACGTAATCTGTACCAAACATTCTCGTGGCAAAGCGTATGAGATCCAATGTTTTGTCGTACATCGTTCTCAGACACTAACATTTCAATACCGCTTACAAATGCAAACTTTTTTGAGTTTGGTAATGCTGCTGCGGCTTAGGAAATCCGTACCAAATAAATAACTTATTGACACCATCTTCAATGATGTTCTACACGCCGGTTTAATAACCAGGAGGTCGACAGATTCGAGTTCTATATCGAAAATGTTTACGTGTTCTTCTGATAAGTACACTGAGAAAAAGTCGCTATGGCAACAATAATCCTAATGTATGAACAGATGTTTAATAAATTTGTTGCCTCCACCAGTACAGTGATAACGTTATTATATTTGATACATTGATACCAAAGTGATGCATAAGAATCAGAATTAATTAATCACTATCTGACTTGCAAATTACACACTTAAGCATATTTCACAACGATACCTGGATTAGAGTTCAGTGAATTACTTTCTAATTCGTCCTTCAGTATTTACTCGCTCCGTCCAGTTAACACATCAATATTTAAACACTANTCAGTGAATTACTTTCTAATTCGTCCTTCAGTATTTACTCGCTCCGTCCAGTTAACACATCAATATTTAAACACTACATCGCTATGTAGTTTAATCATGCGTAATACAACGACTTACAATGAAAAAATCCTTAAATTTAGTAATTCACAGTCTAGACAGTGATGCCGGATCTGCTAGATACCTATTCATTCGATATATATTTGTTTTGTACAGCAATGTTTTCAGTATAATGTAATGTAACTTAACCTAACTTAATGTAAGTTAACCATTCTGTCATTGATAGTTGGCTAAAGGTAATCTCAGGAGCGGTCGACAAGCATGAAGCCGCGGTGGCTGAGCGGTTATCCTGCTCGTCTCCCACCAGGGCAAACCTGGTTCAATCCCCAGCCGGGTCACTCCTTGATTTTTACATGTGGGAATCGTGCCGGACTATATCGCTGGTCAGCGGGTTTTCTCGGGGATCTCCCGTTTACCCCATACTTTCATTCCGGCATTGCTCCATACTCACCCCAATCACCCTCATTGGCTCTCAAGATCTCGCTTTTAAGAGCCGCCCAAATCTCTTTACTTCACGAGCAGATTAAAAACCCNCACCCTCATTGGCTCTCAAGATCTCGCTTTTAAGAGCCGCCCAAATCTCTTTACTTCACGAGCAGATTAAAAACCCGTTAGACATAGAGATTATTGATAAATAATGCGATAACAAATGCAGTATTTTAATTCGGTACATCTTTTAAATGGAAAAAGCGACTATTCATTTATGTCATTGCAGGGACTCCATCTGCATAAATACTGTGACGTTTAGTCTAGTCTAGTTAAAATGTAATTAACATCGGCATTTTCTGTATAATTTGTAACGTTGACACAAAACTGTTATCGGAGAATGACACAACTTTGATTAATTAAGACCATAAATACATGCAATTAAACGTTATCAGCAACTTTGCAATGTTCGTCTAAAGCCATTTAAATATATTAATAAATTCTGGCTGTAGATTTTCTCCGTTTTGAAACAAAATTTGCCATTGCATGCATCTGTGCGCATGACTGCATATTAACAGAGGTACCCTTTATTGCATTTAATTGGCAGTCGCATCCTCACTCTCTCACAGAAATACAGGTAAGTAGTTTTGTGTTGTTTTCGAAAGGCATTTGTTTATATAAACTGTTTCCAGTCAGTATGGGCTGCCACGAGCAACAGGTCTTGCTGCTTCTGTCATAAGTAGAGAATTTTGCGGTAGCGAAATATTCGCAAATTCGCGGAATTCGGAAAAATGTGNCTTGCTGCTTCTGTCATAAGTAGAGAATTTTGCGGTAGCGAAATATTCGCAAATTCGCGGAATTCGGAAAAATGTGAAAAATGAACATTCATGTGAAAAAAACACATTTATGTGTAATTCTGATATAAAAGTTTTCCTAGTTAAAAGGCACANTAAAATGAACATTCATGTGAAAAAAACACATTTATGTGTAATTCTGATATAAAAGTTTTCCTAGTTAAAAGGCACAGTTTCTTACATTTGGAGACTAAAAAAATTCGAAAGTAGAATTTTATTTTGCGAATTTACAAAATTAATACGATTTTATATCATGTATATTATTTCCGCTACCTTTCATATATCAATTATGTTTTCGCCCGAATAAGTGACAGCCATAAAAGTAGGTTTGCTCAACAATAAGACAACCCACAGAAAGTGAAATTACTTAAAAATAATAAGATCACAAAAGTACGACTACTTGTATAAGACATCTAATACAGGACTCGAAAATAAAATGAAAACGAATGAGAAAAAAAAAAGAATCGATAAATAAGACTACCATCAATGCAGGACTAAAAAAAAGATAACTCCTTTTTTTCAAAGAAATATTAATTATAAGATAAATTATTTGGGTATCATTTTATGAGCAGTTATTTTCGGCATATGAATAAAAATTTAACTTGCCTGTCCAATGATGCAAAAAGGAACATTTAAGAAATACATTTTAATATGTAACGTTCTATTATCTGTAACCTAAGCTGGATATGTTAAGACAACAATTTTAAGAAAAATTACAATGAAAGCTACAGCCAGGTACAATATCAGCCCTATATATAATTATTTCACTTTAAAGATCAAAATGATTTTTATAAATTCTGCATGTTTTTGGAGAGACAAACTCGTCACATATATTTCATATTTACAGCAGTGAGTTCTCGTATAAATTATTTAGTTTTTTTCTGCTCGTAATTTGAATTTATAATAAACCTTAGTCCATTTATTTAATGAATGCCCAGAACATTTTTTTTAGAAGATAACTAAGTTGAAATTTTCTATGGGGGAAAATACCGTTTTTAAAGTACATTATTTTTCCTTTCCAAAAAACAATATTTTCCTGTTCTTAATAGCGACGTATTAGCGTTAGCGCAGTATATCAAATATCTTCCAAACTTTCATGCATATTACTGCATACAAGTGTTGTTCCCCCTTCCTTTCTGGCTCACCTTTATGATGTATAGGCTTCAATCCCTTATAAAAGGAGTGGTTATTATGCTATGTTACTTGGCTAACCGCAAGATGCTGTCAGTGGAAAATGGAAGTGTTCATAAGAGATACATTGTCTCTGAGCAGGAAATTAATTTCCACACACACGGAGAATATGTCTTAACGATTCGTTACTAAATAATGCAATTTTTATATAAAATTAATTCATTAAAATGTATACATAAAACTATTCTTGCTGTCTTTGCACTTTCTGTGTCAAACCTTTACAAATACATCCCAAGTACTGCGAGTTTAATTATTTCCTAAATAATGTTTTAATTAGGCATACTAACACGATTTAGTATTACAATTCAAACCTTATTGTTACATACAGAGATTTCCAAAGACCTGAATAGACTGATCTCAGTCTATTTTTCCTCACGCGAGTCTGAAAAAAAATACATATAAATAATGAGTTAATAATAATTACGGTTACAAAAGCAATAAAAACGTGGAAAAAATATTGTGGACTTAAACTTATGTGTTAAGTTATGCCCTTTACCCTGACAGTTCTCGCTTTCAAATATATGCTCTGAAAATTAAGCTTCGGTGAAACAAATACCTCCCTTTAGAAACAAAACGTATGGTGAATAATGACTTTCTTACATGTTACGCAGGTATTATATGTAATTATGTTTTCCTCAATAAAATAGGAACCATGTATTAAAAAAAAGTTTAAATATTACTATTTTTTGGGAGAAAATACAAATAACAAGAATTAACTCACTTTTAGTAATTAACAGTAATACACCGGAAAAATAATCACGGCTTACTTCAAGTTACCTATTGGGCTCACAGAGAAATATTTTAAAAAATTATAAGCCGACTGGAAATTGTTTGCAAATATCTTACCTGTGTATGTATCTTAACTTTGTTAAAAGAACTTTCGCCAAGCTTATCTTGAAATTAGTAATATGAATAATTAATTTCAAGTTCTTTTTTAATGATTTGTAAATGGTTTGATTATATATTCTAAATTATAAAATACATTATTTACACTTGAGGTCATGAAAAAAGTTTTGGAAAAGTTTTTTTGATTTTACGAAAACAACAAACCACGTAACGTTTACAAATTAAAATAACGAAATTGTTTTCCTTCCAGCAACCGTAATTTCTGGCTATACCTCTATTGCTGCTAGTACTGTGTGATATTTGAAAAATAAAAACCCCTGGATCCCACAAATATCAGTGAATTGGTTACTTTTTTTTGTACAGACAGCTGTAAAGCTTAGGAATTCTGAGGCATTGGTTATTATGGTTACAAGTGAAATCTCATTGCTACGAGAGTGCAAGGGGATTGATTCACAACTTGATAAGTTACGTGTGTCAGCCGATAGAATTTGAAAACTTCATTTGTGTGAAGTTCA
Source organism: Clitarchus hookeri (assembly GCA_002778355.1). Lineage (NCBI taxonomy): Eukaryota > Metazoa > Arthropoda > Insecta > Phasmatodea > Phasmatidae > Clitarchus > Clitarchus hookeri. The sequence goes on along the minus strand of NQII01001387.1, from coordinate 423,400 downwards.
GGAGCTCACTACCGTGTTACGGCACAGGAGCTGAGCTTGCGCCATGAACACCCGTGACAAGAAATTGACGATACTGCAGTAGACGTTAGCATCTTGCTTTATATTCCGATACTTCAGTGCAACAGTGTTGCAACTTTAAAATCACGATTTTTAAAAAAATTACCATAAAATATGCAGCGCAGAAAACTCTGTCACATGTAAAAGTTGTACCACCTAAATACTGGTGGCTATACTTTTGCGTGGGATAATGCATCGTGAAAATGCATTTGTGTAAGGCATTTTGTTGATACAAAACGCTTTCTTTTGAAAAACCGCATGTTTTGAGTTGTACCACTATTTTAATGAGGTATCGATTTGGCGAAACCCTTGGCAATGGTACGTCTGATGTGATGTCATTCAGATGGCCTTTCAGTGACCGGTAAGAAAATATTGTTCATTCACAGGACATACATTAAAGTGAGGTGAAAAGAAACCGGGAAGTGGCTGTGTCAAGGACACGGCTGTGGGTTTAACGTGAATACGTATGCGTTGTAGTACTTTCTTTGATATACTTGGCTTTAAAAGCTTAAATCGACAGATATTGACGATATATTTCGTGTGACACCAGAATCAGTGTGCTAACGTATCGGAATCGCGAGATATACTGCCCAGACATTTTCGACAACTCCTAAAATTGACGTCAGGCGCCGTGGGCTCCCACTCGCACCAACTCAAGGTCATGATCGCATCGTAGGTGTGCACCCGATCGAATGAGACTACATTTATTTCAACTGTGTTATTAGTCACGAAGTTACATTGACGGAATACATCAACTTGTAGACGTTACATCGCCGTTTCCGTCCTGGTACCCCTAATGTGTAGGTCTAATTTTAACCCTTTCATTCCCAGTAATTATGATCAGTAATAATTACCGCAATTTTATTATAACCTTCACTACCTGTACTTGCTGGAGCAATTACAATATTATTAACTGATCTAAATATAAATACATCATTCTTTGACCCTGCTGGAGGAGGGGATCCTATTTTATATCAACATTTATTTTGATTTTCTGGTCACCCAGAAGTATATATTTTAATTTTACCAGGGTTTGGTATAATTTCACATATTTTTACCCATGGAAGAGGAAAAAAAGAAGTATTTGGAAATTTAGGTATAATCTTTGCAATAGGAGCTAATGGGTTATTAGGATTTGTAGTATGAGCTTATCATATATTTTGGTAATATATGATTTATACCTTATATTACTATTAAATTTCCTTTTTATCCTTTACTATTTGGTCTAAAAATTAATGAATCTAGTGATTTTGGTTGACTGGAAATGTTAGGTAGTCAGGGTTTATATTTGTTTTTTTAGTAATATTTCACTTTTAAATCAGAAAATTCAAAATAGGTATTTTAATTAATTTTTTATTCTAACTTATTTTTGGTTTATTATTTTAATATTTGTTTATTTTCATAGCTTATATAGAGTATAATATTGAAGATATTAGGGAAAATAAATTATCTTGTAAATATTTATAAAATATAATTTAATTTTACAATGAAAATGTAATGTTTTATTTAAACTATATAAATATAAACGGATTTTAACCGTTATAATAATTAGTTAGCAGCTATTATTTGATCATCCATATTTCCTTAATTGGAATATTAATTTCAATTTTATCATTAACAGTGATATACCTCTTTTTGGTTTCAATTAAATAAGGATAATTATATTATCATTATTTAGGTCGAAACTAATTGCATTATTGCTTTTTATTAGTATTGCGTTCTGGGGCAATGCATTTTGAATTGGATCAAATATTCACCGGCGCCACCACCGGCCGCCATGTTGTGACGTCACCTTACAGCCAAGTTGGGTCCAGATGACCTTTGACCTTGACCCGTGATTTTGACCCTATGACAGTGACCTTGAATAACCTTGAACCCAAACAACTCAAAAACATACAACAATTTTAAAAACTTATAAAAACAAATAAAAATAATAAAAACACATAAAAAAATTATTTTCAGAAATTATTTAAAGATGCACATTTAGGAAGTCCGTGGTTCGATGGTAGAAGGCCTTCTGGGAGAATAAGACGGGCTCCTTAAAAGAGCAGTATCTTAAATGTTCCTCCAAACAGAAGGATAACTCACAATGTGTTTTATGAAGTGATTCGGGAGGGTATGTTCGTACAACGGATGAATGGTTCGTGAAAAGTTTTGCGAAATAAATAGGAAAGGGGCGACTTCCTTCTGGGCATCGAATATGTTGGCGAGTGTGTCGTCGGTTAGAGTCCCGATCGGATGGTGCTACATCGACAATGGTCCATACCGTATAGGAAGGCCACTTTCTGATAGTCTGTGAGTGGCAACTTGAAGTATACGAAACAAACAAAGCGCCATTTACAAAATCCTGTATCAGCTGATGCACGAACGAACAAAAGTAAAATTACGTTGGCTATTCTGAGTGCACTGCCGATGCACATCAGAAAAGCAGAAAATACGCGGGTAAGAAAGAGTTCTTGCATATATTAATACATTTTATTTTACACGGTCACAAAACAATGGTTGTTAGTGTTAAAAACTAAACTTCGTGATAATGCACTTATGTTTAGGTGATCAAAATGAAATTTACAATAGAACGATACAATGTGGAAAGGTTTTCTGAAGTTGTGCTAACTTCAGAAAGCTTTTTCACGTCGTATCATCCATCTCAAACCTTGCTTTCAACACGTCCATGATATTAATTCCAAAAAGCATACAGAAATATTGCATAATATTGTTGAATTATTTTTTCTAATAATTTGACGAAACGACACGAATTTGAAATGTATTTCCAGCCTGTAACATAAGAATTATCAACTTTAAAAAATACGCTATCTGTTGACCATAAAAACAGTTACTCAAAACTTCGCCGTGACGTGCTGTGCGCTAACTATCGGATATTCTGCGAGCTATTACCAGCCAGAAATGAATCTCTTTCCTGCGCGATATATAACGAATTTACAAGCATATGCCAGTAGTTATATTTTCCACGAGCTCTGCATCATTTTTAAAGTAACATATATTTCATGTACAACGATTTGGATTACAAGTCATTTATATTCGCCCGGTAATCGTTCGTCTACGTAAATTATACGCCATATTGTTCTCTCGAAACCCATCTTCTTGATTCCGTAGACACGCGTGAATAGTTTTTAAGCAATTGTAACGTTATTCCACGTCACATATTTCCAACTCGAATATATTAGCTATAACGTCCAAAGTGT
>NQII01001387.1:329385-409237 GCA_002778355.1 Clitarchus hookeri | reverse complement strand
TAGTCGGGTTATTTTTTATCCACTGATTCTTAAATATCAACTGTTCTTGTTACTGAGAAATTTAGATTGTTTGTGCGTGATAAATATTGTACATGTAGTGTAAATTTTCAAAATTATTTTTTGTACCGCTAGTGTCATTTTATTCACCGCTTTCAGAAATTTTTGCCAGCGATATTGGTGAGTTTTATTCACCATTTTCATGGGTCCGTATGACCCAGGTATTTTGTAATTATATCATTATCCTCTGTATTCAGATTCCTGCTCTGTAAGAACATCCCATCATTCCAGGGTTACTATGGAACCCACAGTTATACCATTTCCTTCAAGGTTAATTTCATTATGGTTATATAAATAAATGTACGCCTAATTCAAAGTTAAACAAATTTCATTGCATTTTATTAAAGGTGTAGTCACTAATGTTTGAAAGGCTTTCTTTCAAATCAACAATAAAAGAAGGTTTCATCACAGTCTTGAGGAACAAAGGAATTATTAAATATTTAAATTGATACTACCGGTAATGCATGGTTTCGGAGGACGCATTTCAAACAAGAGTGACTTCGCCTTTGATATATCCCAATGATAATTTATAAAATTGTATTGCATTTATTGCTAGAACCATAAAGAATTCAGCCTTTTAACTAAAAAGTGAGTGCGGGTTGCCTACTGATCCAGTAAATCAGGCGTGTTGAAGCACCTTAAAGGGGTTTACACGATAGAAAACTTAAGCAGTAAGCAATAGGAATTGACCTTGAGCAGTAACCTCATAAAACATTAGTTTACACAAAAGTGCTAAAAACCATTGCGAAATACGAAAATGCAACTAAATAAGCGTATTATCATTTAAGTTTCAAACAGCACAAATTAACCATCCGTTTTTATAGTATAATTGATTTTTGCTTCGTTAGTGCTCACTGCTATATCCTAATGCTTACTGCAAAAGTTTTCAACTGTGTAAACTCCTTTAGCTAACCTGAGTATCTACTGGCTACTCACTCACTCAAAATATACCGTGTTCTTGCCATATCGTAACATTTGTTCAGTGAGTACATACAATGTGCTGTTGAAGACTTTTTGTAAATAATATAAATTAGTAAACATTTTGAACATTATTTACATTTGTATACTTAATTTACCTATGCTCTTCCATCGCACACGAAACAATACTTCAGAAAAAGAAATAAACTGATATTACTCTTATATGGAGAACAAAGCATTTCCAATAACACGATATACTATATTGTTTTTAAAAGTTATGGCTGTATGTCAATTCAATAAAATAATTAGTTATTGTTTAATTTCACCACAAGTAATACCTCAGTTCTACCTTAAGATTTATTACACACCCTGAAAGCATGCCATGTTCAACGGATGTCACAGAAAATTTTCGGTGTAATGTGCGAAATACTTATTTGCAATTATAACCCTCAGGTATTGTCGAAGTGTAGTAAAGCTGACGCGGGTGCATTTGATTATATAACATTTTAGAGCGCACGGGTACCTGTTTAACGTCCATTGTTAGGTATAGGTGTGGATGTGTTCGAACTTTCTTTGTTAAAAAGAGCGGAGGAGGTGATCATTGGAAGTTAAACCATCTATGACACACACAAAAAATCAAATATAAATATGCTTCCCTTCTGACTATGTTCATGTGTAAACCCATGTGATTTAAAGATTTTAAATATTGCAATTCTCAGTGTGATTATCAATGTACGGAGAAGTTGATATTCAGTCATCACTTTGATACGTAAAAGGCTGAATTAATTTCTGTTTGATCACCACTCAATACCTCAGACACACGAATAACATCTTAGAGTATGAGTATTTTTATCAAGTGTATTCATGTAAAGTTGCGTGTTATAACAGTGAACAATTTTTTTCGGCCACAGCACAGCGAATATATCAATGTGAAATGTGTAGATCACTCGGGTAGTTAAAATATTCCATATTTATANGTGAAATGTGTAGATCACTCGGGTAGTTAAAATATTCCATATTTATATATGCGATGTGATTATAATTACAACATATACTGCGGTTACGTGTTGGTAAACATCAAAACAACTTAAACAATATTTCTTTAGGCCTTTGCAACAGACGGTTCTTACTGACCACCAGAAATTTCTGTCTCATGTATAAAACTCGCCTCCAACTACACAACCATGTCATCCATGACGCACATAAATCGGAGGCGAATAAGAATGATGGGGAAAAAAGGCGAATCAACAGCAGCAAGTGATAATTTAAGAGGGCAACTGTATAAATTAAAAATAATAATTTCCTTGTTTACTTCTAATTACTGGTCACTTCTCTTTTTTTTGTTTTCCTCTGCCCCAAGAAAAATACAAACAGTTTTCAAATAAAACTTTACAAAATGTATGCAAAATTTACATTAAAATATTCAAAGATTACAACTCAGAAATTACTTTAACACATTATAAAACGCAGGGGTTACAATGAAAATGTACCATTACAAAAAATATACAGTTACAGAAATATGTAGGCCCTACAATTACTTAACTTGCACAAAAAATCCTATATTCCCAAATTTACATGTCTCGATTGAGACCAAAACCACTAGGTGTGACCTCCCCCGAGTGTCAGCCATTGCTTAGATTGCCAGGGTATTTATAGCGAAGATTTCGCAACCACTGTCCACCCCAAAGCTGTGGAGAACATCTTCGAAACGGAAGCCGATCTTCGTCCAATCCAAATCAAAGGTGGCACTGACATCACAAGGCGACCCCTTCTCATTCGCCCCAGCCACCACTAATTGGAATGAAATGCCATTTGCTCAGAATAGTTCCGACCTCCATCGAAACCACCTAGTACCCTAGTCACGGAGTCTAACGCTGCCTCTGCTGCCGTCAATGGGCAACGTCTTCGAAAACATAAGTACCCATGATCGACCTGAGGTAGCGTAACTCCGTTGCATCATCCCCTCCGGAAGGAACACCAGTGACCCGCAACTGCAGGCGAAGAAGTCCCCACAGTAAAGAGTGGCCAGCCCTCACTACAGAACCTTGCCTCCAGGCAGAAACACTCCAGCACAGCAGATCAAAACATATCTTCCAGGGTCCATCCTTCATGATCAGGGCCTCAACACAACAAAAGAGAAGATGGCAGAAACGAAATCAACCCAAAACACCCTATGCAAACTTAGGCATTCTCATGGGGTCACTTCACAAATCTCTTCTCGCAAAATTATTAGATTATTAAATATTATNTATGCAAACTTAGGCATTCTCATGGGGTCACTTCACAAATCTCTTCTCGCAAAATTATTAGATTATTAAATATTATTCAAAGGGTAATTTAACCCTTCATACATTCTAAATATAATAAAAAAACACACATGGGCCGNCTATGCAAACTTAGGCATTCTCATGGGGTCACTTCACAAATCTCTTCTCGCAAAATTATTAGATTATTAAATATTATGCAAAGGGTAATTTAACCCTTCATACATTCTAAATATAATAAAAAAACACACATGGGCCGCTCAGGTAAAAAAACTCTCTGAGAGACCACACTATAAGATATCATGAGCTATAACACATTCTGTATACCAAGCTATAAAATCTTATATAAAAATGGTAAATTATAAAAACATATCTACATATATATGTATCTGTGGAAACAGCTTTAATTAGTATATTTTGCACAGTATTTCTTAACATGACTGACACGGACTTTAAACTGTCTGTTGGGAGATTGTGGATCTTCTACAAACAGTGTCCCGTGAGTGAGAAAACGACAGATTTTTAACGGATTTCTCCACTGAGAAGCTAGCTTAGCACTGAAATAGTCCACTTTTGAACTCAAAAATGGGTTTTTACTAAAACCAAGTCTCCCGCATTTAAACTCACGATCTTACGTTGGCTCTTAATACGATCATCTATCTTTTTATGATCATCTGCAATATTCTTGGTTACCTCTTCTGAAACCTTGAATATATCATTATTTTTAATAGTCTCCCAGCAGAAAGATTGTAATGCCCAGGCATTAATAAAAGGATGTAATCACCCCCTTCCCAAGAAAATTTCAGCGGGAGCATGCTTGGTGTTGCTACCAACAACATTATTAAAACATAGCATAAGACTATAAAGTATTTAGTCCCAGCATATTTGAGTATCCATCTGGAAACTTCTCAGGTAAATCTTTATGTTATGATTGAAACGCCCCACCAGGTTAGCCTGTGGGCAGTATGGCGAGATCTGAAACATCTTAACACCTCATGGGAACATTAGGTCTCTGAATTCACTGGAAAGGAAATAACTGGCCATGTCAGTAACAGCTACTACAGGAGATCCAATCAAATAAAATAAATGCTGGAAAATAACCTACCAATTTATACAGATTTTATGGTATGGAGAGGAAAGAAAAAACAAAATTTACTAAAACTATCTACCGCAACAAAAACATAAATGCAACCAGAGAAAATGCGGGGCAAGGGACCCATCATATCGAAATACACGCTTTACCAAGGCTAAGTGGCCACTGTACGAGAATATTTTTCTTCTACTGGTTGATATTTTGGTTTCGCCTGCTGACAGGCCCGACAACTCCTAACCCAATTTTCAACTTATTTGTGAAAGCCAAGCCACAACACATCATAAACACGAGCAATGGTCTTGTATCTCCCCACATGTCCACCAAAAAAGGATTCGTTGTAGTATGAAAAAATTAAGGGCCGCAACTCCACGGCAACAAAAATTCTAAATTTTCCTTTCCTGGACAATTTCTTTTAATACCCTTAATATATAGCATGACCAGAAACCCTATTTTGAATTTACGCCATCAGGTCTTGACATTCCCGATCAATTTGGATGCAGCTCGCACTCGAGAAATGCAGAGTTAAAATAAAAAATGGTGAAATATTTAGCAGAACCCAAATGTTTAAAACCATATCTATTACTGGAACCGGATAAGGGTTTTAATACATTTTTTCATTCACTTTATGGTAATCACATATTAAGCTCCATTGACCAGGATTTTGGTTAGGAAGATAAACATAATGAGTTTTCTACTACAATTTGTTCTTTTAAATCATAGATAAGCGGTTTAAAGATCTGGAACTTGGGAGGAGGTACCCAGTACGGCAGGGAAGTAACAGGTTCATTATCCCTTAATTTTAAGACTTCAGGGTATTGACTGCAACGCCCTAATTTACTGGTAATAACATCTGGAAACTCTTCCTGTAAACTCTTTATTATCGGCAATATTGCTTCCTCCTTTTGGACAGTATGTATTTTCCTGACATGAATGTACTTAGTTTTTATAACAACGGGAGCTTCCGTAGAAAACCCAATTCTCAAACATTTGTTGTATTCATTTACACGAAACTGTCTCTTGGCCAGAAACTCTACATACAAAATTATTGATTACGACAGTGTATCCAAAATTATATTTTGAACTATTCACAAAAATGACGCAATTTTAATTTTAACAGTGGCAACGGCCTTAAACTCCACAATACTCCGCCATTGAAAATGTGGTTTTACAACTGTTCGATATTTGGATAGCTCCAACATGATTATTACGCATCAGCCAGTTGCAACAATCCCGCCTCATTAATGACATCTACGCACCTGAATAAATAAGTGCGAAAACGGTAATATTCCCGATCACTAAAGGCACAAAAAGTAAATTAGATTGTTTTAACTGTGCAACATTAACCTCCCCAACCCCAGAAGGTCTTTTCATAAATGCGCGGTGTCTCTTTACGTGACCTCCGTTACCACAAAAAAAATTAATTATAAGGCGGCGCGTGTCCACTTGACCGCTCCTCTGGCCTAGCTTGCCTGCGTCACTGCTCAACGCACCTGTCGCTTCCGTGTTGGGTGTTTTCCACCGGATCAATACAAGAGCCTTTTCCTTTTTGAGGGGAATCGCTCTCGACCTTGGCACTGCTTGCAACTGTTTCACGGTCATTCTCTCCGCTCTTCACCTTGCGAAATTTACCGTCTTAAAAAAAAAAAAACATGTGTCGCTGGCATGATTAGTGCGCCTACAATATTTGCACTCAGTTTTTAATTTTACGTCTTTTAAGTCCCGTTTGCGGCTACAGTCTCCAATAGTTAATTCCGCCTGAATAACTGAATACAAAAGTTGAGGTAGTGTGGCAGGTTTCAGGTTTACTAACAAACGCAAACTACTTGTGATTCTCTGGTAACAAATTGAAAAAGATGATCGATACTAAATATGCCTCATCACAGGGCAACCCCAAAATGTCTACCCGGCGTAGTACCTCCTGTACAAACTCTTGCATGGATTCGCCAACCAACTGACTATGCTCTTAAACCTTTTATTTTATACTTGCCAATAGCTACTGGCTACCCTACCAATTTAAACAGTTCATTACAAAAGCGTCTAAATTCCCAAATTTGGGAAATTGCCTGGCTAACTACCCCATGCAAACTAGCAGCTACTCTAAGTAATACTATTGAATATACTAGAGTGATACTACATATATAAGGCTAAAATACAAATTACAATCATCAACAAATTAACTATGTTATACAACGACACAACTCAAACTACTGGAATTTTCTGAGCAAAAATAGCTGCGAAATTTTTAAGGATTTAAAAAAAAAATGAAAGGACTCACCCACGTCATCAGCACCGACATCATATTTACGCACAAGCCCTCTAACTTGTTGACTCAACATTTCTGGTCCATCCTCCGACGAAAACACAATGCCCACGTCTCTAAGTAGTGACTGTAATGCCTCCTTTGACAACTGTTGTACCGAAACGGTACCACCGGTAGCTTACATCTCTGGATGAAGGTTTTGCTTACAAAAGTTGAACAAGTAGAATTTTGAAATTCATAATTTTTTTTTTTAATTTGGCCTTCACACTTACCCGAAATAAACCTCAAATCATGACTGCCATGATAAGCAGAGTGGCGCAAAGAGCATCCGAAGGTTCTTAGTGACCACCAGACCACTCTGTCACATGTATAAAGCTTGCCTCCAACTCCACAACCACGTAATCCATGATGCACATGATTCGGAAGCGAATAAGAATGATGAAAAAAAGTGAATCAATAGCATCACGTGATCTTTAGTTTAAAAGGGCATCTATAGAAAGTAAAAATAATTATTTCTTTTTTTACTTTTAAATACCGGGCTCTTTTTGTTTTCCTCCACTCCAAGAAAATTGAAACAGTTACCAAATATAGCTTTACAAAATGTATGCAAAATTTACATTTAAACATTTAAAGATTGTAATTCCCCAAATTACCTTAATACATTATAAAACGTAGGGGTTACAATAAAAATGTACCATTACGAAAAAAATGTATAGTTACAGAAATACGTACAATTACTTAACTGGCACAATAAATCCTGTATTCCAAATTTTACATGTCTCGAGTGAGAACAAAACCCCTACATGTGATCTCCCCCAGTGTGTCCGTCATTGCTAAGATTGCCAGGGTATTTATAGCTAAGATTTCGTAACCACTATCCACCCCTAAGCTGTGGAGAACATCCTCGAAACTGAAGCCGATCTTCGTCCCATCCAAATCAAAGGTGGCGCTGACGTCACAAGGCGACTCCCTCTCAGTCGCCCCAGCCGCAGCTAGGTGGAAGGAAACGCCGCGTGCTCAGTATAGTTTCGACGTACGTCGAAGCCACCAAGCACCGGCGTCGCTAAGTCTAACGCTTCTTCGGTTGCCGTCAACGGGCAACGTCTTCGATAACATAGGCACCAATGATCGACATGACGTAGCCTAACTCTGTTATACCTTCAATCTATAAAAACACTGGTACATGTATTAAATTTGATTTGTTTGATTATCTATAATTTTACTTGTTTTGGCAGTAGTATTAAATACTTTAATAATTTTACTTGTTTTGGCAGTAGTATTAAATACTTTCATTGGTTCTTTTTCAAAATCATGAAAACCATTGTACTGCTACGAGCATTTCGTTATTATTAAACCATGGTAATTTTTACTGCCACAATAGTCACAGAATTAGCTCCAAACTTTTAATAACAGAAAATATAAAGCATTATATTATATGAATAACATGGAAATCATAATCGCGTAAATGATTTCTGATATTAAATTCGTTATGTTACTGGAAATTAGTAAGGTTATTTCCTTTCACTTCACAGCGCGGAGACTACCCATTTCTTCCGGCTTTACTTTGTGACGTCGGACCATCAGCATATAACGAGCATCAAGCGACGAGTGTGCATTCAGTGGAGTTAGATATCACAGAGAACCGCTAGCTCAAAGGGAAGTAGGAAGAGGGAGGTGTGAAGTAAGAGGGAGGGGAGCGTATACTGTAAATCTTCAGCAATGAAACTGTCACCAACAGGTCTGCAGCATGAGGTACGCGGAAGGGACGTAAAGTGACGTTTATTTATACGGCAATTAATTGCTAGTGCTGAGAGGCGTATTTCGCCGTGAGCCATTCAGCTAAATAAACTCATATTAAAGGCAAACGTATAAGTGAACCACTCGCACCTTACTGTAGCCAATACACTGTTGTCTGGAAATGTCAAATTTCATCAGCTACTTGAGTTTTGCATTTTCTTGCATTATGAGTTTTTTGGTAAGTTTATTTTCAGATTACAGAAAATTGCTTTATAACTGAGGAATCTGGGGTCTGATTTGAGAATGTTATTTCCTATATTTAACTGTAAATCATCGGTAAATGAATGTATTGACGTGTTAATACCAGTACTTTCTTTTTAAAAGCGATCTCTTTAACATTACGAAATTATTTGTTACGATAAAAATTTTTTCGGGTTAATAGTTCCAAAAATGTCTTTATATACACAGACGTTAATTATTGTTCTGCTACAGGCACAGCAAATGGTGTGCTTGAAACGTTAAACACTGGCGTTTGGGTATATTTACAGCGGTGTTTATTTCATCGTTGCTACATTGTGTAAGTACCGCTCATTAATCGCGGCTGCATAATGACTAAACTGTGTTACGAAAGGGCCGGCCGTAATAGGCAATTGCGATGAGCTGAATTATGCAAGAGTCGAGAGAAGTGAGCTAGTAACTGGCCTGGTATAACAGCTTTACGGACTGCATAACCGCACATTGTCGAGGCGTCCCCATGAGCTGTCGCGGTTTCGAGTATCTTCATTACCTGCTCGGATGAAAATGTCTCTTTCTTAATTTAAAATTATTTTTCTTCAGAATAAACTACCAAGGGGTCTTTCACGCAAGTCATATATTCATTAACATTATTTGCGTGATTCCGGGGACAGGTTTTTATTAGTCATTCACTAACTACAATAGTCTATTCAATTGCTCACATTCTGTTTTATTTACAGTAAAAGATAGTTTAATCTATAAATGACCAAAAAATACCCGGATAAATGATCATGCAGGGACTAAAAATATAATGTAGTGCTGTCTCTCAAATTACATGCTGTTCGCTTTTCAACTTACGCTTTATTTTTACATTATTAACTAACGCACTTCAAACACGTAAAAACTGTTATAAGCCATTTACGTTAAAGTGAGCAATTTTGAAAGTCCTCTCATTTGGAATAATAGTCAATAAATAATTTTTTCTTTTATTTTGGCGTTTTTCTTCCGAGTGCTGTGGAATATACACACTGTGTTTATTACTTACATGACAATATTTATTTTAAAATGTGGTTAAAGGATTAGAAATGGCTTACAGGAAAAATAAACTGGGCTCTTAAAAGCGCTCATTTTACCGTGAAAAACCTGTCGTTTGGTGAGCATTGTTTAATTAGTTAGTAACAAGCATGTTGCTTTTTGCCAGAATTGCATGACATTTACGTGCAGCATGTTGGTGCAGACGTTTCATCAGCATGAGTTCGGCCATGCCTTTATCTAGCATAACTTTGTGCAGCTAAGTCGCAGTAATTCGAAATAATAACGCGTCATATAGGGATTAATATTTTGTATTTTATAATATTACCTGGCCTTCTAAACTGCCCGTTTTCATCATTCTGAAGCAAAAATGTCCCACTTTAATTCAGTTTTCTTCATGTTCGACGTATTTGAAATCCGAACCGCACTCTCTGCGGTAATATATTTTGAACGATTCTCCCTCACATATTATGCTCAATGCAGTCAACTATTTACCAAAAGAGTCTTGACTATTGTCACCACTTAGTACAGTACTAACTTAGTTTATAACAAAATTAATCATTACACTACTGCACGTAAGAACAGTAATTGTGAGTCCGGATAAACCGGAAATATGAAGATATGAAGGCTGGATAAGCGAGATTCTTCTGNATTTACCAAAAGAGTCTTGACTATTGTCACCACTTAGTACAGTACTAACTTAGTTTATAACAAAATTAATCATTACATTACTGCACGTAAGAACAGTAATTGTGAGTCCGGATAAACCGGAAATATGAAGATATGAAGGCTGGATAAGCGAGATTCTTCTGTAGTACTACACAAAATCTGAATTAAGTCAATGTAAGTATAATAGATATTATCGCGATAACATATGCACATAAACGAAATAATTTGTATGATTTATTTCATTGTTATTTTCCTGTAAGCAAAGTGTACGTGGCATAAAAAATCAGCTATATTAAGGGAATATATTATGAAAAATTATGTAAATAGTTTCCTGTTTAGCAGACATTATTGAAACCATAGGGCAATATGTAACCTAATTGTTGAAAATCATCGGAAAAAGTTTTCTTTTCTCTCTAGTGGCGATACACATATTCTACGTACGCTATTTAGAAACGGTCCAAGGGGTCGGGTTTTTTCCCCATCACCCAGGGTAGATATGCTAGATATTAACATATTTTGATTTGTCTCGTTCGATCTGCACTCATAACAAACAGCTGATGTGCTACCAGTTTAATTTATTAAATTTCATTTTCTTGAAATAAAGAGAAGAAAAAAAACAGAAATGTGAGCTAGGAAAGATACAGATGCTTGGATATTTTAGCAAAGAATATTGAAGGAAGGAAATTTTATGACACACACTTTCTAAACTCTTATAATAACCAAAAATATGATACTGATGTTTAAAAAATTATAATTTGAAACGATAAAACGTTTAAACAATTGTCTTGTTAATCTGAAAATATTCAGAATCTTGAGGCGGCGACTTCGAAGTTTTTAAACCGGTACTAAGCGAGTTTTCAGTTAAAATGATTATGTCCGAGAAGCTTTTAAGAAACGTCGATAATTTCTGGACCCGTCTCCAACGAGAGTGTATGTGTTATAATCGTTAATGAAGCTGTCTTCATTCTCGCAAGCTAATCAAGAGTGCTTTAGTTTCTTGACGACAACGCAATATATAAAAATGGCCGCTGAATGTAAAATATAGACGGTTATATCACTTTAAACAAACCCACACTTACATGGCGTGTTGATATTGTGTCACGCACTAACTATGCAAGAAGGTATGATGCCCCTTTAAGTCACTATCTAATTTGATTTTTAAAGCAACAAAATCATAAAAACAGAAACATTAAAGTATGCCTTTTAATGGGGCGATTTTGAAAAGCACGACTTTTACGGAAAAAAAAAAAAAAAAAAACAAGGAGTTACTGAGAACTTATGAGCAAGTTTTCCTCTGCATGGGTGCAAGTAATTATTAATGAAGTTCTGTATAGCTTAGGTGGTGGGTAGGGTTTGACGTCTCGTTGACAGCAATATCATTATAAATGAAACATGAAACATACCTAACAGTACCAAGCAATTAAAATACACACGTGACTTACCCGGGATTCGAACTGAGAAAAACTCGTAAAATTAAGCTAGCATTCAATCAACTGCTTTACGGAGGTAGGATTTGGAGCATAAACTTCGGATGTAAACATACTAATATTTAGAATGATAAGGTTCCCAAACCTGAAATATTCACACCGCAGTCATTTTGAAAATGAGAGTCCAAGACACTAAAAATACGTAAGTTTACATGAGCTACCATGAAACTACTTGTGTGAAAAATTTGGCGGATATCAGTTGATTGGTCCTCGATGTATGGCATAAATACTAACATGCCTAAAAAAGAGGTCCTATATACGATTATTCAAATATATGCGGTCTACGTGAAAAGTTTGATTGAATTAGGGTAAATTGTTAAATAGACATACCAAACATATCAAAATATTTGTTGGCCGCCATTTTGAAAAAACAATTTATGACCCCATTTAAATTATGTAACTTTACATGATCTTTTGTAAGTATGCAGAATTAGGTGGAAATTGGTTGAATTGTACCAGAAATATGGCAAAATGTTTCATTTACTCACCTGGCACTATGACCGACAAAAGAGGATCTTAGTATGCATAATTGATGCTTCTAATTAATACTGTTAGTGTACAAAATTTGGTTAATTTTGTTGGAACATTTAATATATGTGATATATATAAATTATTTATATTAACACTTGTTAAAAGGCTTGTTGCACCAAAAACATGTTAATTTACATAACACTACTTGCGTAAAATTTTGGTATATATCGGTTTTTTTGGCCCTGGAGATATGGCATAAAACCTTGATTTTTCATGTGACGATTTTAATAAATGGAGGACAAAAAGCTCATGTACTAGCATATTTGATGATTCTCATAGAAACTGTATACAAAAATAAATTATAATCTGTTTCATCATTTCGTAGATATAGCACACTAGGCTCAAATATGTTTTTATAGCCGCCATTTCAAAAGTAAGAGACTTGCAAACTTAAAACATATAAATTAATATGCCCTACCACAGTACAAATGCTTCGCCAAATTTGAAAGGAATCGGTTAATTGTTTCCCGAGTTACGACACAAAAACTTTATTATTTCATGTGGGACTACCTTAAAAAATGGCGGAGAAATGAGGCTCTGTATAGACAAATTTAATGGATATAATGATAACTGTCAGTATAGAAAAGTAATTTAAAATCTCTCTGTAGTTTCGTAGATAAAACTTACTGTGCTACAATTTATATATTGCCGCTATTTTGAAGATATGTGTCTGACCCACTCAAAACATTTCATTTGTTTACATGGCCGGCCACAGTTAAACTTATTAGCCAAATTTGGTAGAAATATCTTGCTTTTTTCTGGAAATATGACATAATTTACTTTGTCATGTAATACTATTTTACAACATGGTGGACAAAAAAAACTTTGTGTAAACACATTTGATGGGGATAAAAATATACTACTAGCATTCAAAGATGCATTGGAATTAAGTACATTGTTTCGACGGTATATCATTCAAAACTAAATAACTTTATACCCAACATTTTAAAACTAAGTGCTTGACCTGCTACAACATATTAGTTAACATCATCTGCCACAGTACTACTACATGTTTGCTATATTTTGTAGGAATCGGTAAATTGTTTCCCGATATATGACAGACAAATTGAATTTTTTCGTGTGGTCCTTTTTTACAAAATGAAGGAAAAAAAGAGTATCCGTGTGAACACGTCTATTTTTGTAGTATATACTCCCAGCATACGAAGTCAAGTTGGATTTGAATACATAGTTTCGAAGATATAGCACACACTGCTAAAATGACTAGATGGTCACTATTTAAAAAAAGGTGACTGAGATTCTTAAAACATATTTGTATATATCACCTGCCACATTTGATAGAAATCGGATAATTGTTACCCGAGATATTACACAAAATATTTATTAATTCTTGTAGCACTAGCTTACAAAATAGAGAACATAAGTATTTTATTTCTGCATATACCGTATGATATTTGTAATACATACTGTCAGCGTATAAAATAAGGTTGTAATTGGTTAAATGGTATGGTTGTTGTATTAAATAAACCCCAAAAAAATTTTGTAGTAGAAATTTTGAAAATAAATGCACCATTTTGAATTACATTCATTTACACTGCCTACAATAGCATGATTTAAGTGCCAAATTTGGTGAGAATGGTCAGAGTAGTTTTAGAGATATAATGCAAAAACTTCATTTTTTAATGGGTCACTATCGTACATAATAGCGAACAAACGACAATATCTAACTCTGAATTCAATGCTTGCAACTTACGCTGTCAACATACAAAATTGGTTTTTAATCTGATCAATGTTTTCCGAGTAATAAAATATCACCCTATAATTCAAAATGGCCGCCATTTCGAAAGTAAGGGCTCAGCATGGCCGAAAATTATACAAGATAGGTGTCCTTTCTTAGTACTATATGTGTACCGAGTTTGGTAAATTCGGTTGAAGCGTTCAAAAATTGAAGAGAGTGGGTGGGGGACACTCACGCACAGACACACACATACACACATACTCACACAAGTACACAGATGGAAAAGTAATTTAATAAGCCTTTTTACTTATTTTACTACTTTTGAGTACCTCATTTAATTTGCTCAATAGTCATTTAAATAGATTGCGAATCTGTGTTAAATGAAGTACATAATTACATAGCGCTTCGTTGGCATAAGATTTAGTGCCGTTGTCCTATAAAAGTGATTCAATTTTACATTACTATAGCAATATTAAAAATATAGAAAGTTAAAAAACTAAGATTATTGTAATATTCATAACGGGTTGATTGGCTGTCTTACAAATGAGAGCACTGGTGCTGTCCTTCAATGGTGACTTTTGTATTTTGTGAATATTTAACCCTTTCACACCCAATATAATTTAAGTCTTCAGACGTTGCAAAAAAGAATTGTATGATGCATGCTGTACGAAAGTCGATGCAACACCAATTAAGTCCAAAACCTGTAGTTCGGATACTCGCCTCTCACCAAGGCGAACCGTGTTCGATTCCCGGCGAGTCGCTCCCGATTTTCGCATGTGGGAATAGCACCAGACGATATCGCTGGTCGGCGGGTTTTCTCTAGGATCTCCCATTTCCTCCTCCTTTGCATTCCAGCGCTGCTCCATACTCACCTCACTTCACTCTCATCGGCTCTCAAGACCTCGATGTTAAGAGTTATCCAAATCTCTCCACTCCAATCCGTCGTTGCTTTATCTTCACCTCGTTTCGCCATCACCTACTTTCAAGGCGTTGATGTTAATCGTCAACCAAAATCTCTCCAATTCACTGTATTAAATGCAGAAAGAGAAGTGTTTTTGAATGCAGTTTGAATAAAATGACGTTAAAATAAAACATTGATGTGTGTACACTTTATCAAAAGATATGTGCACATATGGCAATTTACAGCTTTTAGAAATACTAAAATTTGCTACAAGCGTACTATACAAGTAAACAGTAAGAAACCCATCGCTATATGTATTTGTATAGCAATAAAAATTGCAAAGACTAATGTATCAGCAATTTCTACTTCCTCCACGCATGTTTCACTGAATTCAAATGAACTTTCAAAATGGTTCTGAACTAGAATCCCTTAAAAAATGGCGAAAGTTTTGGCGAAGTGTTTCGCAGAGACTTCTGCCGAGCTGGCTTTCTTCTTTGCTGCCACTGAGATGTAGGAGATAATTTATTTTTTAGTAAAGAGACAAAAAAGAGGAGAAGGTGAAGTCCTCTGGAGTCTGTTAAGGTAAAACTTTAAATTAGAATTGTAGCTTGGCGCATAATTTTCCTGCCAGCGTAGAAAGATAAACTTCGATTAAATTTCTCGCTTCTCTCCCAGTATTTCTAAATATATCTTATTTGATTTCTTGTCGCCTTTTCTATACCTGAACGAAAACTTGTGGCAAATCAGTGAATCAGCGAAATATATAATATGAAAACATTACTTACATTTGGCAAATTTTACATAGTCTATTTGCCTACTCTGTACGTAGGAAATGAGTTTCTCCACTTCATAAATACACTACCGTTTGTGAAAATTACCACACCAAGAAGGATACATAAGAATGAAATGAACTTTATACCACAGATTAGGTACATGACAATACACAATTTATTAGGATTACAGAACTGTACATGATCACTGTCCTTGTGAATTAAGTATGGTGTGAAGCCCTCACGTGCTGAAATCAGAGCCCCCAAATTGTGTGGTATGGAAACAAAGAGGATCCGTATATTTTCTTTGGGAATCTCCCTCCATGTGGTTTGCGTACGAGTCCACAAAACATCAGCAATGGTTTCTGGAGGTCCGTGACGAAAAAGTCGCCGACAAACCATATCCAAGACATGTTCGATGGGCGACATATCAGGCGAACATGCAGGCCAGAGAAGCAGTGATACACGTCGTTCATTGAAGAAGGCTTGCAAATTACTCTCCACATGTGGCTGGGCATTGTTCTGCTGAAATATGGCATGTGGAGTCGCCTGAAGGAAGGGCAATACCTCGGGCTCTAAACCTCCCTGACGTAGCGGTTGCTGTTCAGATTGCCCTCAATATGTAGGAGTCGAGATCGTATGTTGTAACCAATGGCAGCCCAAACCACCACAGTTTGTTTTAAAAATACTACGTGCACTGGTTTTAATTACATCAAACATTATTATCTAAAATTCTATGACTGTAACATGAACAACTACGTTTTAACATTGAACATTCATTAACTGGTTTTAAAATTATCGACCCAGAATTTTTGGCCTTGCTAGGGCTGCCATCAATAGGAACAGAATCTCAACAGAAACAAGGGACACGTAGCCTTAAAATTATCCTTGGTTCTTCGGTGGTAGAATTACATTATGTTGTGAAACAGACAACCCGGTTCAACTCTCCATCATTTACATCACGACCTCGGGCGGCAACTGAATATGTAACACACTGAAGGCGACTTCAGCTCTCAGTCGCGACGTCTTTAGATAACTTTATGAATCAATACTTTGAGGTGCTACAATGAATTTAGAGGCCACGGTGGCCCAGTGGCTAGGGCGTTCGCCCCCACCAAGGCGAACCGGCTTAGATTCCTGATGGGGCCGCTCCCGGATTTTCTCACGTGGGAATCGTGCCGGACGATTCCGCTGGTCAGCGGGTTTTCTTGGAGATATCCCGTTTCCCACGCCGTTGCAATTCGACACTGCTTAATACCTCGCTTCACCCTCATCGGTTCTCAAGATCCTGATGTTATGAGCCGCCCAAAATGTCTCCACTCCACCACAGTGCATTTTGTAGCGTCTTCATGGCGCAACGATGTCCCAGATTCCACGCGAATTAGAGGGGAAAATCGCTGGTCTCTTGTTGCTGTACGTCGTTTAGGCTGTCGTCTACTCGAAGCTACGCAACTTCCCTTTTGAGACCCAGAAGAGCGGTGCGATTATGGTGACATTGCCATGCACATCAAATACGCAATCGCCGCTACATTCAAATCTGTGAACTGGAGTGCAATGTTGTCGTTCAGGTTGCATAAACTTATGAGACTTAAAGAGGCGGAGAGTATAGACTGGAGAGATTTGAATGAGGTCTTGAAACCCGATGAGAGTGAAACGTGGTGGATATTGAGAAACGCCGGAATGCAAGGACAGGGGAACCAGAAGACCAGCGGCATCGTTCGGCGCGATTCCCACGCGCGAAAATCCGGTAAATATCCCGCCAAGAATCGAACCCATTTCGCCTTGGTGAGAGTTTATTGATAGAAAGTCTATAGCAATGTTCAATATTGGCTCATGCGTAGTTTCGCTTGTGTCATGGTATGTGTTTTAAGATGCAACAGTCTTTAAAAGCAGTTTCTAACGATGCTGGAGGACTCCAGAATAATATCTATAGCATGAGTGAAATCTCAAAAATACCATTCTGTTCACGTCCAGGGTACCTTTTCTTTTCGTAGCTAAACGTGTATTGGGACACGTTCAATGGTTTCGTCAGAAAAATCAGTATTTCAAACACGCAGTTCAGACGTCAGGGAGGCGGCTGTCGTTTGCAGCCAGAGTATTGATACTTTAACCTAAAAAATAGAGGGCCAGAAGGAAAGCAATGCAAAATAGTTTAGGCATATTGCACGTAGCTATTTATCCAGATTTTCAGCGATAATAAAACTAATCAAGGCATAAATAACCTTGTCTAGATGCTACATTTTTTCTTAACAGTGACGAATGCGCTGCAATGGGCAGTTTGCCAAAACCGGAATCGTTCTCATCTCAATACTCGGCTTTCACTTTCCTCGCCCACTGAATTTTAACTATTACATACGCGGTTTTGGTTAACAACGTGTCTAAAGTAAACGCAAACAGCCAATATGTTTTAACAAATAGATGTGTCAGTCCAGTTCGTCATAATGAGATCTGAAAAAATGATGGGCAGCACGTATCAGAGATAAAGCACAGTGGCAGCATGTAATATTTTCAACCTACTGTTAAGAATAACTATTAATATTTTTGATTAAATGTCAAAACATAAATTATCGCCTTTTTCTAAATTTGGCTACATATAGGTTAATCAACTGCCCGTATAAAGTAGC
This sequence comes from Clitarchus hookeri, assembly GCA_002778355.1. NCBI lineage: Eukaryota > Metazoa > Arthropoda > Insecta > Phasmatodea > Phasmatidae > Clitarchus > Clitarchus hookeri. Next base: position 390,964 of record NQII01001387.1, on the reverse strand, counting down.
AAAGTACAAATATGGAAATAAGATCATCGCTGCATTATATGTCATAGTGCGTGTACGTTTGTGTGTTTTTTGTGTGTCCCACCGCGCCAACTGTGGTATCACAACGCAGCTGGAACAACCTCTCGGAATAATACCTACGAAACCTCACTTTTCCTTCTGCGAAAGGAGACCAATTTGGTCTACTTTTTGCAAAGACATTCGTAGCCCACGTCGGTAAGGCTTTACCTTCAATTTACGAAATTCTGGGTTCGAATTCCGGGGGAGGCACGGGTATACGTACCCTTTCCAGATCTTATCTGATTTACGTTTGGCGCGTTGAACTTCCTCCGATCAACCTATCGACTAAAAGTACCAATAGCTAACCATATATATTTTCTTACAATGACTCCGCGACATTGAGAACGTTGGATAGCAATAACAATTTCATTATTTTATAACTGAATCAAACACTAATAAAACATTACCTAAACCGCAAATATATCAAATATGTCGTTCCTAGCAAAAAAAACTTATATTTCGTAGTTATTAAATAATTATNTTATAACTGAATCAAACACTAATAAAACATTACCTAAACCGCAAATATATCAAATATGTCGTTCCTAGCAAAAAAAAATTGATATTTCGTAGTTATTAAATAATTACATATAAAAATCACAATTTATCTACTTTCGAATTACATGTCTATACTGTTTTCACTGTTACTTTCTTCCCGATGTANCATATAAAAATCACAATTTATCTACTTTCGAATTACATGTCTATACTGCTTTCACTGTTACTTTCTTCCCGATGTAAACAAACAATGCTACGTCCCTCCGATTCGAACAACGATCGATAGCTGCTGCTACAGGTAGTATCTCATACAACTAGACTTAGCACAATCAACGTAATTATCAGTTTTGGTTACTTTCAATATTAGTCGCTTTACTATGATGGTGCGAAGTTCACGCTAGAAACTCTTCTTGTTTCTTTTGTCGCGATTTCTACCATACACACGATAATTTTTCCAGCTCTGTGCCCTCCGTATCTACTTCACATATAACTTTTCCCTCTGACTGCATGCTCTACGCAGTCGTGCCATTTATCAGCAGTGGACCGGCATAACGCTGACTGCTCTAACACACGCACATTGCGCAACTGTGATAAACGTCTGTCCGCTTACTGGAAATACTCGCGGCAAACACGCCAAGTGTTTCACATTCAACTTAATACAAATGCAATGTCGGATGCTGCTGGGAAAATGTAATTAAAAAAACATTTTTCAAACAGTTTCCATTCGGCCACTCTTAAATGGTCGTCGTCGAGCATGCCGTTCTCGAAATTTCTGCTAGCAGGTGGACGGCTTCGTGCAGGAGCATAGGCATGTCAGAAGCGTGGGAACATACTGTCAATACACGGCGCGTATGCAAGTCACAGATAACGGCTGGCAAATGATTTTGAGAGGAAGCGGGATGGGAAACAGATCGAATAGGAAAACACAAAATCGGTTGTAAAAAAATACGTCACGCAAACTATGCATATAGTCTATTCGCGGTTTATTCCCAATTTTTGAACCAAACCTTTGAAAAATCACCCCATGTACGACGTGTTTAGTAGTTTCCTGAATATGTGTCTATCACGAGCATTTTACACGCTTGTTAACATAAAAGTACATTATTTTTCGAATTGAGCATTTACTTATATCCTGTCTCTAAATTATAAAAATTGTTTTAAAATTAATTTTTTATAAAAACAGACAGAAAGTAGGTCTGTTGGTAATGCCTAGTAAGACATAGTGGTTATGCAATATATTATTACACNTTATAAAAACAGACAGAAAGTAGGTCTGTTGGTAATGCCTAGTAAGACATAGTGGTTATGCAATATATTATTACACTGAGGGCGCACGAATGCGATGCAGTGTCCCTTTGATGTATTTTATAGACTTGGTTAAGCTTTGTTTGCATGGGGCTGAAGAATATCCTAGAAGTAGAACTTAAGCAGGGCTTCAGAAAAGTGTGAAGTAACCTTGAATGGACTAGTGTTTTAATTATGTTTTAGGTTTTGTAGAACAAATTCATTGTAATAAGAACTACTTTTATGTGAGTTCAGATACAGTGCGAAGGAGTACCAGTAGGAGAAGATTAAACCCGTATGTATTTACCTAACGACTAAAGTAAGCAAGAATGAAGTACCAAAATAAAAACCTTTTGCAAGAAACGGAAAGAAATAAAAAGCGGTAGATAATGTCTTGGTTCATTTTAAGGTATGATTTGCAAATATTACATAAATGTTTAGGGGCAACGCAGATAAAAAAATTTTAAAATTGCCTTTTTAGAAAAGAAATGAAAAATAAGGGCAANTTTTAAAATTGCCTTTTTAGAAAAGAAATGAAAAATAAGGGCAAAAATAGTTTACTCGTGTGGTAAAATACACGTCTTGAAGTAGTTCATGGAATTTCCTTATGCGTAAAATGTTTCATTTTAAAAAGTAATTTACATTTGTTAGTTTTTTTAGAAAAAATAATAGGTTTTTAATTAAAGATGCAATTATACAGTAAATATCAAATACGTAATTTTATTCGCTTGAAACCACATAACNAATAGGTTTTTAATTAAAGATGCAATTATACAGTAAATATCAAATACGTAATTTTATTCGCTTGAAACCACATAACATATCTTAACAATGATCGGAAAAAATGTACTAAATAATCAAATTTCTGCTGTTCACTTCTTTTATGTTTACGATCTNATATCTTAACAATGATCGGAAAAAATGTACTAAATAATCAAATTTCTGCTGTTCACTTCTTTTATGTTTACGATCTAGAAGGGCGTATTTCGCGTGGCAGAAACACGATGCAGGCCTACGAACCAAATGCTTCATCGTACCTTTACACACAAAGCTCTGGAATTGGGTGCAGTCTTCCCGCAAGCAACACGCCTCTATGAGATATGCCAAGGTAATCATGTAAATTTTTTTTCGTCGTAATATATGCTATGTGGTGTCCGAATGTAACTACTTCTTGAAATATCCTTCTCCTGGAACTTTTGTTTCATGACAACGCCTTTTTTTGTGAATTTCTACTTTCGTGTATACTTTCGAACATAGAAACGGGAATATCGCTGAGAGAAAGATATACGGCGCCTGCCAGCTTAAGAAATATTCCTAGAAATCTAGCAAACAAAGAATTATATACCCATAAATAAAAACATCACCTCCAAGTATATGAGTCATTATAACTGGAAACATTATTATTCTGCAAACTGATAAGGTACTAAGCTCGCATGTCGTCCGCCAACTAAGCTCGCGATCACTATAATTCAACGTGCCAAATAAATTTACTTGAAGAGTATTTGTTTCCGCTGATCAATATTTTGTTCCCACAACTAATTTTCTTTTTTTTACCGTAAATTTTTGTTGCCTTCAACTAAACAAAATACTTAGAAATGTTTGTCGAGCCGAACACCTGTTTGATGGTTCCGGCACCATATACACGCATTTAGTACGTACAACCATTATATAAGTACGCTCAACTAATCAGATTCTTGAATGCTATTTGTTGGCAGACATCACTCATACACGTTGAACAGTTATATATCGAATAATGTTTACACTGAAGTTCCGCTTGACAATTGATGTCCTATAGAGTCCATTCAGGTTTTCTTCGGATGTTTGAAAATTAACCTTTGAAAAATCATCCTAGGCGTAACATGTCCACCTGTTTTTTTCAATAAAATAAATAACACTGTGATTAACTTTAAAGTATCGTAATCATGAATAAATTAAACTTTAGCTTAGTCTTCTATAACTTGTAATATTTATCTCGTATTAAAACTCAGTCTTCTATAACGTGTAATATTAATCTTGTATTAAATACGATTTAAAAACAGCGAGAGCAGCGATGTGTTTGCAACGGCTAGTAAAAAATAGTTCACAGATAAATATTGTTATAACCTAGTGTTTTGGTATGATATTTGTAAATTAACCGTTATCTATATATACATATTTGAATTTTTGGGTAGCACTGAAGAAAACATATTTCATTGTTACAGTAAAAAATATCAACGCAAATTACCGTGCGTAGGCCCTAGTGACATGGTATTTTTTTTTTTCGTCCGAGGAAGAAATTCCATAGGCGGAGCGCAGCGTGTCGCGCGCTCTCTCTCTATCTCTTTCTCTCTTTCTCCCTATCTCTCTATTATCTCTTTCTCTCTTTCTCCCTATCTCTGTATTCTCTCTTTCTCTCGGGAAGTTTCGCAGCGCCTCTAGTAGCAGGGAAATTATACTTGTTCTCAATTTTTGCATATTTCATTCTTACTACAGCAAAAATAATGATTTTTGAATTTGAAACGTACAACTGAAAAGAGATTTTATTGCTTGAATATTAATTATAATAATATTTAAGTATAATGGCGGGATGGTTACAAATCCGATGTTGGCAGAAGTGGCGACTGGTGACGCCGACGACCTGACATGACGTGTTTCTGAACGAAGCGTCAAGTTCGTACTCGTATTTTTTAAACTTACCTAGGCAAGTTATGATGTGGTAAATCAGTTTTTCTACGGCAGTAATAAATATACTGTAAAGTGCTTCGTGACCGCTGTGTGCGTGAAAAGCATTGTTGCCATTACGTTACGTCACATCAATGTAATCTTGCCTTAGGTGTTTGAAACACCATTGTGCAAAGTGCTTACCTTTCCGTGACTTGAATGTTTGATAAAACCACAAAGAAATACTACGACCATCCAGATAAATTGCAATACATGATGAAATAAACAAAGAAAACAGTAAGTACCAATGCATATCAATATGAGCGGAGTAAAAGTTACGGTTGGCCTATTTGTGTGCATGTTCACCACTGTATTTTAAGTGTATCGTTGCTACGTACAATAAATATACGACACGAGTTGCGTGCTTGAATTTACTGTATTTTCGTTGGACTGGTTGTTTCTTCGTTTTAATTTGTATTTATAACTAAGGTCATCGTTTTAACGAAATAACCAAACTCATTTTAATAACAAGAGGTTAAATACTATAGTTCTTTCCTCCGCAGTTAAAACAGGGTTAAACACAGTCACGGTAAAATATTAAAGTGTACTATGTTTAATGTGCTATGTCTTTTNCCCGCAGTTAAAACAGGGTTAAACACAGTCACGGTAAAATATTAAAGTGTACTATGTTTAATGTGCTATGTCTTTTATAACAAATATGTTAACAATTAAAAATAATAATCGCAAAAACTATCGTTAACATAGACATTGTTAAAAANTTGTTCTCAATTTTTGCATATTTCATTCTTACTACAGCAAAAATAATGATTTTTGAATTTGAAACGTACAACTGAAAAGAGATTTTATTGCTTGAATATTAATTATAATATTTTTAAGTATAATGGCGGGATGGTTACAAATCCGATGTTGGCAGAAGTGGCGACTGGTGACGCCGACGACNTAATATTTTTAAGTATAATGGCGGGATGGTTACAAATCCGATGTTGGCAGAAGTGGCGACTGGTGACGCCGACGACATGACATGACGTGTTTCTGAACGAAGCGTCAAGTTCGTACTCGTATTTTTTAAACTTACCTAGGCAAGTTATGATGTGGTAAATCAGTTTTTCTACGGCAGTAATAAATATACTGTAAAGTGCTTCGTGACCGCTGTGTGTGTGAAAAGCATTGTTGCCATTACGTTACGTCACATCAATGTAATCTTGCCTTAGGTGTTTGAAACACCATTGTGCAAAGTGCTTACCTTTCCGTGACTTGAATGTTTGATAAAACCACAAAGAAATACTACGACCATCCAGATACATTGCAATAAATTATGAAATAAACAAAGTAAACAGTAAGTACCAATGCATATCAATATGAGCGGAGTAAAAGTTACGGTTGGCCTATTTGTGTGCATGTTCATCANAAACAGTAAGTACCAATGCATATCAATATGAGCGGAGTAAAAGTTACGGTTGGCCTATTTGTGTGCATGTTCATCACTGTATTTTAAGTGTATCGTTGCTACGTACAATAAATATACGACACGAGTTGCGTGCTTGAATTTACTGTATTTTCGTTGGACTGGTTGTTTCTTCGTTTTAATTTGTATTTATAACTAAGGTCATCGTTTTAACGAAATAGCCAAACTCATTTTAATAACAAGAGGTTAAATACTATAGTTCTTTCCCCCGCAGTTAAAACAGGGTTAAACACAGTCACGGTAAAATATTAAAGTGTACTATGTTTAATGTGCTATGTCTTTTATAACAAATATGTCAACAATTAAAAATAATAATCGCAAAAACTATCGTTAACATAGACATTGTTAAAAAATCGTAAAGCTGACCTCGATATGGTTATAGGCCTAAATGGTGGACATTCTTAAGAAATGATTTTTGAAACATGACTNGTCGTAAAGCTGACCTCGATATGGTTATAGGCCTAAATGGTGGACATTCTTAAGAAATGATTTTTGAAACATGACTAAATTCTTTGAACAGCGGAAAACAGTAAACAAGTTTTTGACAGTTAAAACTTAGTCACTGGGCAGTGTTTATGTTTACATGTAGCGGAAGGATACGTAATCGGTAACCAAAAGTAGAACTTAGCAGGGCTTTAGAAAAGTGTGAAGTAACCGTGAATGGCCAATAGATGAGCAACACTCATAAGAACCAGCCTAAAAATTCTTTTCTGTTAATTGACTACATCCATTACCCTACTGCAAGTTTTCATCATCATTGACTGCATGTCGTTCTTTAATTGACACAGTAGTGCAGGCNGCATGTCGTTCTTTAATTGACACAGTAGTGCAGGCGATCTCTACTGTACAATCCATCGGTGTATAGTATTTCTAATCATTTATTCAGTAGTTTCTCACAAAGGCGTGGTCAAGATCCTGATACCATTTGTAAGAAGGGCAATCAGTGAAGGACGGTAAAATAAAACACTGTTTTAGTTTTATATATATGTATATATATCTGTTAGGTACTGAATTTTATTTTAAATAATATACGAGTTTTTCGTGTGAATGGCGTCGCGCTTTGATTTGAATTCGCAAATTCTCAGATTAAATTCTTTTGAGCTCAGCTGATAAATTACCCTACGGAGAACTCTGGTTGTAGTTCAAAATGTACTATCAAGGAATTTTTTTGAGACAGAAATAGCAAACTACACACTTAAGTTATATAATTCAATTATGATTTAAGTGGTTCCTTTTAATACCTCCACTTTAACGCCTTTCTGATAAGTTAGAGTAACGTAATTAATCAAATTAACACTAAATCATTATATGAAACGGCACAGACTCCTCTCTCTATAATGGAAGCAAACAGTGAAATCGTTATTTTATAAGCACCCACGCAAATGACATGGCGGTAGGTTCAAACTAAAATTGTCACAACCCCGTTGTGAAAAAAATTTGTATCCTGATCGATTATTTCGCCATATAGTATTTTGACAAAGATTCCGAAATATATTCAATTTTTAAGGTAGAAATATTGTAATGATTGAATCCTGTGAGTATTTTGATGAACTTCCGGAGACTCACAATTACAAAAAAAAAACATATTTCCAGCTATTTGAAGCCGACCTCCCGTGGTGCAGTCGGTTCGCGCGCTGCCGGTCTAGGCCGCGGGAAGTTCTGGGTTCGAATCCCAGGTAAGGCATGGGTGTTAATTTAAGTTAGGTTATAAGTTTGTTTATCAGTCGTCCCCTGATAAACCCTCTGGAATAACACGGGGAGACGTTAATATGCCCTTTACAATGCAATACAATACAACGTTATTTGAAACTGTATTAATATATATACTGTATATACTTGATTGTTGGCATGCCTAAAAATGGCCATTAAATATCGGCAATCGTCATAGCCAATTTTTTCTCTGAAAATAAAAGCGCTGCTCATGCAAAGAGTCTCTGTTTCTAAATATCCGCTTGTCTTTCAAATTATTGTAAGATGACGGGGATAATGTGGAGAGAGAATAGTTGCCTGAATTAAATTTCAGTTCAACTATGTAAAATAAAGTGGGAATTACAATATTTTCCGAGTCATTCTGTTCGTCGATGATTTGAAATACTTTGGTCTCCTTCTACTTCTGTCGGTTCAGAATAGGTTCCCTGCAAATACGAGGGACTGAAAATAATGTCGTGCTAATGCAAATTTACACCGTGCCGTGACCACAGGCAATCTGGCGGGGAAATATTAGCGTCACTTTTTCTAATGCTTCGTTATTACCGATAGTTATTCAGCTCATGAAGTGCTGCAATGCCTTGGTAAGCGGGGTTTCACGTTGGTCTTTGCTTGGCATGGAGCAGTACATGTATGTTCCTGGAAAGCGGAGAGAATTTCCGCTTATCTCTGGCAAAGTTATGGTTTCAGTAACGTCACGAAGTTGCGTGCGGAAGAAATTTGTCGCACAACTTTACATATTATAAAACCTTAACGTTATGCATCTGTTTTTACGCGACGTTATAAACTGGCGATCAGAGTATTTCGTTAAAATATTACTTTCCAAGCCACAATCTGCGCCCTTTCGACGTTTTATGTAAGCAGCTATTCGCTGTAGATGGTTAAAAAATGTTATTCCAAAGCGTGCATAATTTTCTTTAAAAAAAAAAAATCTTTGCATTGCTGCGATTACACCATTTTCAAGGCTTACGTGAGGATTGTGGTTCGATTTCGTTATNTAAAAAAAAATCTTTGCATTGCTGCGATTACACCATTTTCAAGGCTTACGTGAGGATTGTGGTTCGATTTCGTTATAAATCATATTTCAAAATAAAATTTATTCCTCACGATTATAAAACTAATCTTGAAATTCTCACCGGGTTTCCACAAAAGACGTTTTTTTATGCCATCCACTTGAAGTTATAAATTTTCGTTTGAAAATTTTAGTCTAAAACAAAACAAAATTCAGAAAGAATAAAAGCAAACTAGCAGCTAATTTGGTCTTTATNGTTTGAAAATTTTAGTCTAAAACAAAACAAAATTCAGAAAGAATAAAAGCAAACTAGCAGCTAATTTGGTCTTTATCTGCCAATTTTGACATTGTGCCATAATAAAGCACATGCTATATTATAAAAAGTTGATTACGTGAATTCGGTAAAGATTCCACATCATCGATTCAGAGTGAGTGAGTTGAAAGATTTTGGCGGCTACTAACAGCGAGATTTTGAGANATAAAGATTCCACATCATCGATTCAGAGTGAGTGAGTTGAAAGATTTTGGCGGCTACTAACAGCGAGATTTTGAGAGATGATGAGTGTGATTGACGTATGGAGCATCGCTGGAATAAAGGGGCGGGGGAAACGGGAATCCCCTAGAAAACTCGCCCACCAGCCGCATCGTGCGGTACGATTCCCAGATACGAAAATCCGGGAGTGACCCGGCCGGGGATTGAGCCCGATTCGCCTTGGTGGGAGGCGAGCAGGCTAACCGCTCAGCCACCGCGGTCACTGATAGGTGCAGTCTTGCGCTTAGTGGTAATGGCGCGCTCGATGTACGTGGCAGTGTTATCCTCATCACTCCCGCGCTTCTCTGTCTCAAAAATGGAACAAAGCTCCAGGTAGATGGGAGCCTTATGTTACTTGTTTCGCTGCGCGACGGCGCCACGGGCAAACTACATTGTGCTGTCTACTTCGGAAACTAGTTTCTTGAGCTTTTCAGATGTAACCCTATTGTTTTAGGTTGTAATAATAAAGTGTCATACGTGTCCTTCAACNCTAGTTTCTTGAGCTTTTCAGATGTAACCCTATTGTTTTAGGTTGTAATAATAAAGTGTCATACGTGTCCTTCAACCACTTTAAATATCCTGCACAGGTGTTTACGTACTTACAAATTAATGTGAAAATGTATGTACCCACTATAAATATAAATAAACAACTGAAACTTGTTGTCTGACGTGGAATATTTTGTAAATGCTGTCTCTATGTGGACACATTTAAATCAGATGTGATAGCTCTTGAATAAGATTATTTTCCTTAAATCTCTGAGCACCGTTTAGTAACCTAGATAGTTGACCCCCTTGAGTAGAAAAAGGAACACATTAAAAAATTTAAGACAAGTGAGTTAAATTTGAAGTTTCCGCTTTTCAGTTCTGTGACTTAATATATGAAACATATGGTTGACCATTGATAAGAAAACAGTAGACATAAACGTTAATTTTTAAAGAAGACAATCACAAATATTCATGTCAAGAAATTGTCTTTAGTTTGTAAAATATTGCTGCTTTATGCTTTAGAGTAGGTGATATATATAATTTCCAAGGAATCCTTATACAGTATAAGACTTTCCTGTCTCATAGGTTTCGCTTTATATAAGCTTTATTTAAATATGATGTTTCCAGTAAATACTCACTTAAATTATTATTTTATTTTCATGCTGTAGTAATGTTTACATTTCGACGCAATTAAAATTCAAGCTCTGTGTAAGGATTAAATTTTACGTTTGAAATGAATTATATTTTACTTTTTAACTTCCCCTACATATATAGGAATAAGATAGATTAATTGGGGTTCAACCTTAAATTGAAAATATTGATTTGAAAATATTTTTTATGATCGTACAATTTTAACGATTTTGAACTTGTAAATTGTTCTCCTTCAATTATATTTTAATTGTATTTAGTTTTTTTTTTTTTAAATTTAGGTTGTAATTTTTTTTTTCAGATTTTCCCGTATTAGTTTCCGTTTGCTACCATACGAGGGTTTATTGTGACGTAACCGGAAGCGTAGCTTATGGCGAGACCATTTAATTATGGCGGACGTTGCCTTTTCTCAGGGATTTTTTTACCAGGAAAACTTCCGGTGTAACCGTAAGTTAGGCTACTTTCGTTGGTTACAGAAGTGAGTTAAAATTTTAGTAAACCACGTAATTTTGAAAACAGGGCGTACGGCTTTACACATTTTATATTTGGAGTGTGAAACATTGAACCGCGATGAAGCGCCGTTTCACGCCTGCGCCATGACGTCGACTGGTATGCCACCGTAGTTTTCTTATTGACGACCTCGCTTCGCACGGCCGGACAGGCCGATGGCAGAAAGTTTTATCTTGTTTTGCACTCACTTGCAACTACACCATTTCTACGATTTAAGTTATATCTCACTCGTTTTAGCTTTTTAATTAACAAGATATATTATCGTTGGATGTAATGACAGTGGTGTAGTATGATAATTTTGATTGATTAAATTTACTGCATTTATTGCATAATATATATAAGTGAAAATATTTTAGTGTAAACAGGACAACACAAACATAAAACAACCACATAACAAAGTGACAAAATACTAGAAATCTACAGTAAATATAGCAGTATTNAGGACAACACAAACATAAAACAACCACATAACAAAGTGACAAAATACTAGAAATCTACAGTAAATATAGCAGTATTTAAGAAAAGAAGTATCCTAACTATATTGCAGTTATTTTTGATTTATTTATATCATTTAGTCATGATTTAATATTATAATTAAAACCTTATTATTACAAAAAAAATGCTACTTTACAGAATTTTTAAACCAGAACAGACTCATTTCAGTCTTTATTTTCTCATCTGAGAGAAAAAACTTTAAATAATGAGTTAATTTTTATAACGGTTACAGATGCAACCGAAACAACATGGGAAGGGTTGCTATTCACTATCGACATTATTGTCTCTATCCTCGATGTTTTAATGACTGCTAGGAAACCTGTTTTTTCTTAGTTTTTCAGGAAACCTGTTTTTTCTTAGTTTTTCGTCGTCTTGTTATGCGGTTGCTATTTGATTATATTACCGTTTAATATTTATTTTACTTATATATAGCACCGAGTGAGGTGGCGCAGTCGGAAATCTCCCAATCGACATTCGGGATGTTCCGAGTTCGATTCCTGATCTGGCCATCCTGATTTCAGTTTTACATGGTTTCCCAAAATTTTTTCAAGTGAATGATGGGATAATTCCTTATTACAGACCATGGCCGATTCCTTTCCCTTCCCCATTTACGATTCTCAAAACAATTTGCTTCGCCTCTAACGACCTTGCTGAAGACAAGACGTACTTGTATTTGGCAATCGACACTTTCATTTAAACTATTCAATGAAACGCAAGAGAATCTTCAGTGGCACCTTGTGACCGGATGCGAGTAGCTTTTGTGTTTCGCACATCCACAAATAATACTCCGTACTCCGGCTGATGTCGGGGCCACGGTGGTGTAGTGGTCAGACTGCTCGCCTCCTGGTGGGCTCGCCTCCGTATTTTCACATATGGGAATCGTGTTGGACGGTGTCGCTGGTTGGCGGGTATTCTCGAGGTTCTCCCGTTTACCCGTGTTTGCATTCCTGCGCTGTTACATAATCACCTCGCTTCACCCTTATCGGCTTTCAAGAACTCGATGTTAAGAACCTCCCAAATATCTTCACTCGCTCACTCACACCGGCTGACGTCTTATCGCGAGTGGAATGGACGCGTTTTTTTCATGACCGAGAACAATACGAGCAGTAACCTTCATTCCATGGAGCTGAATTGTTTCCTGTGGCGTGCACCAGAAGGGAACGTTTGTCNAACAATACGAGCAGTAACCTTCATTCCATGGAGCTGAATTGTTTCCTGTGGCGTGCACCAGAAGGGAACGTTTGTCAGCACGCAACCGCATACCTTAGAACAACTCGCCGTTCAGCTGACAATCTGCGACTTGCGATCTATAATTTCTAAACTGGCGTTCCCTGCATTAACAGATACCATAACATCTGATTTTAGTATCCCATATACCTGAAGCGCTAACTGGGTTCCAGTTCGCAAGTAATGCACGTTTATAAGGGCGTTGGCAACAAGAAAAATTATTATTTTATATTTGTTCCACACACTGTTCAACTTTCAGACATTATCCGTGATGACTCTATCCTAAAAATAATATATTTTAGTCGCATCATTTTCTCTTAAATATACATGTCAAAATTACAATTTTACTGTTTTACAAATGTACAAATAATGAAAACGAACTTACTTAACGAAACTAGATACTCCACACGGAAAGAACATGCCAAGAGTTACTGTAGTATATATTAAATTGTGCAGGAAAGTGTTTTTCCAACTAAAAAAAAAGGGTGCGTGTACTTTATGTACGCGCGTTAGAAGTTATAATTATTTGGTATGACTAAAATATGCACATTTAATTTTCTTTGACGGCCAACTTCATAGTGTCAAATTTCGTTACACTGTGCGCGCGCAACTTCCGTTGCACACTAAAATTTTACTCTCAACGTGCCAAAAGAATTATAACTTCAAAATATTCTTGGAGTAATAAGTTTATTGCATAATTGTTATTTGTGTTTGCCTCTAAATTTTGGTAAATTAACTTTTCCTAAGCATACCTCAAAATGAATTAAGACAATACCTTCCACTTGCCATTGTTAAATTTCTGAAAATGGTTTTGATTATTTTATTTGTACATTACAAAAACAATAAAATTTTGAATTTGGTGTGTCATTTTGCAGAAACTGTAGGACCTACAGTCTAAAAAAAATTTACCTGGGGAAAATGAAATAACAGATAGTATCTCCAATTTGAACAGTATGTAGTACAAATATAAAATAACAAATCATTTCATGGACAACGTCACAAAAAATATTTCACGTATGCGCAATCTGTTTACACGTGAAAATAAATGTCTCTTCTGGCAAGGGCGAAATGCAATTTTCAACACTTCTTTGAAGCTCTTCAACACTTATTTGAAGCTGTTCAAAATAACCAAAAACGTCATTTTTACACTTTTGTAGCTTAAAATATTTTGAGTGAATTCCTATGAATCTAGAATAGCGCCCTGCTATGAACGTTTCTACAGGCTTTCCACCAATAAATTGGCAGAACGACGATAACAATCTCCGCCAGTTCGGAGTCTTACTCGTAGTGGCGATGGCGCACTTGATGCGCGTGGCAATGTCACCCTTATTGCTCCCGCGCTTCTCCACTTCAGACGTGAAAAATAGCTACAGGCATACGGGCTCATTCAGTCAGTATCTTCAACACATGCAGCATTTAAAGGCAAATCAGTAAAATTAATGTTTTCTTATGCTGCCATTTTCCGCGTTTTCAAATTTAGGGCACACACTGTAATTACACATCTTTCTCAAGGAATCAAAAAGAAAATGCAATTACGATTTGTGGTATAACTTGACTATTGGGGAAGCTATGTGCCTGCCCGTTAGGCAGTTCATTTATCTGCGCTTCATGAACTTGTAGTCGGCTTCCAAATAGTAGCATTCGAAAACGAAATAAGACTTGATACGATTACAAATTTAATTTGTCGTCACGCTTACTTTAAAAAAAATGTATCGGCAATAGTTTCGTGCAGCGTGGATAGAGTTTATATATCTACGTGCTATGAGTGGCCGTAACAGATTGAGAATTTTTATCTTCATGAGACTTTGGATGCATGCATTTTCTATTCGCCACTGGAAATACACAGAATGCGTTTCTCAAACGTCCCCGCTGATAGAACTCGAGTAAATATAACTATGATAACCAAAAGGGCCGTCGCATGGGTCTTCCTCGACTAATCCATGAGCCGGGGATGCTATCGCAGAACTATTTTACTATACCAATCCGAAAATAAACTAGTAAACGACGTCTACGGTAAAGAACGTGAGCCGTGTAAATTGAAGACGTGTGTTGGCGATGTCTGGGAAGAAAAGGGAATAATAACATGCAAGAGAGTAATACTGTATGGTTTATTGCAAAGGAGAAAAATTAAACAGGAATGCATGTTCACCATTCGCATGTAAGGGAGGTTAGTAATAACAATTTGACAGAACTTATTTTTTGTAGATAGTAATAGGATAGTAGTATCAATGTACTAATGCTATTTATTACGTGATGTATAAACAATCGGACTGGCTGACATGTATAATGTGATAGCCATACTCGAGTGGATACCGGGTAGTGAACACGAGCGAATGGACTAGTCTGCTAGATACTTCATAGTTAATATACTCAATTTGTATGGGACGCGGTGGCTGAGCGGTTAGCCTGCTCGCTTCTCACCAAGGAGAACCGGGTTCATTTCCCGGCTAGGTTATTTCCGAATTTTCACAAGTGGGAATCTTGCCGGACGATGTCGCTGGTTGGCGGGTTTTCTTGGGGATCTCCCATATCAACCACCTTTGCTTTCCGGCGTCGCTCCATTCTCGCATTTCACGCTCATCGGGTCTCAAAACCTCTTTTTAAGAGCCGCCCAAATCTCCTGGTTAACATTATAGGTCGCAGGCACAGGAGAACCGTCTGCCTACACGCTGTACAAATCAGTACAGATAATAATGCCAAAGTCTCGTGGTCATGAGAGATATACTTAGTGTTTACATATGAATTTCTAACAAACTCGCTCTTTCATATGAATAATCTTTACCTTTGATATGGTCTAGTTGCAACAAAACCAGATTACAATACGTGTACATACATCTGAAATAACTCAGTTGCATAAGCAATGCTCTGACCACAAGTTCAATCCACGTTGTTTTTGATAGTACTGTGGACATAAAAAAAGTCCAGTGATGGAACACGGAGAGTTCCTACTGCGTTCTTTGCTTGCGCAATCTCCCTTATTTTCTCTTTACGGTTGAGTCACGTTGAATTGAAGCCACGCGTCGAAAAACATAAATAAGGAAAATTTTTGCAAATCAGGGCAGATACAAGTGACAATTAATATATTTTATGCTAATTGCAAAGCATATTCTAATTATAAATACTTTGTTAAAATGAATTTTTGTTTCATAATATGAAATATGAAAATAGCGTGATTTTGTCAGCTAATTTCTCACGGCTCATGTGTTAGTTGCCAACAACGCAACCAATACCTTCCAAGCACGTGGACAGGCGGGGAGATACAAGCCGTGGCGTTGGAATAGATAGAGTATGTACAGACCGCTGGGGGAAGAAGACTTACTGAAGTGAGGTGGAGATGGAGATGAGATGGTGGGAAACAGCGCCAGGGCGAGATGGGAGATCCCCGAGGAAGTCCATCGGCCATCACATCACATGCTATAATCGTGGAGTGTCCCTGCCAAAAACAGTGGCCTGGGACACGATGCTTCCTGCCAGCCCAATTGCGTGAGCATCGCTATCAGGGCGTAGTAGAGTTGGCGATGTTCTGATTGGCAGGTGGCAACGGTGACTTCCATCAAGCGGGGTGGAAGTTGTTCCCATGACTTAAATCGGCTCGCGACAAGAGGATAAGCGAATGAGAGTGACGCCACTGGTAACTGCGGTGAAGCTGGCGAAGTGAACGCTCAACCAGCGAGGCAGAATGCGCTATCCCACTTCCAGTCTTGCCAAACTGTGTGGAATTCCATATCGTGTGTAGACTACCTGTTACAGACAGTTCTCAGTTTCTTCACTATTATTGAATCAAACCCTTTGAAAAATCACCCAATGTTTGACGTGTTCGGTTGTTTTCAAAATACATATGTCATGCATTAGAAGTTTATTAGGCTTCGTTAAAATTAAAGTACATTATTTTTGGTTGAATTGAAGTTTAACCTGTATTTAATCTATAAATAATTAAATTAAATTAATAATTAGTATGGACAAAAACGGGGCAATGCCTAGTAAGAAATAGTCCTCTTAAAAAATGCTATTGAACTGAGTGCACACGAATGTGGTGTTTTATCCCTTTGGTGCAATTTTATACACTTGGTTAAGCTTTGTTTGCAAGAGGTGGAGGAATAGTCTGAGATTAGAACTTTATCAGGGCTTCAGAAAAGTTTTACGTCACAGTGAATGGACTACAGTGTGTGGATTTTTCACTGGAATGAATGACTGTGCGGATTGGGCATTGAACATCCAACTCTTACCGAAATCTTACAAAAAAGCTAACTTTCTCGTAAAACGTAATTATAGTACTTTTAATACTGAGTTGAATACCTCTAACCTTGTATTTCCACTACATTTTACTATCGTAAAACGTTGGAAATAATATCAGACTATGTTCTTAAAGGGACAAAATATAATTCTTAGAAAATTGTGCAATGTTGCATTTTAGTGTTCAATGGATTTTACGGTGGCTTATCTGGCAACACTGCTCACTTAATGAAAACAAGTGTCAGAAGGTGAAAGGGATAGCGTTTAAAAATGACAGTCGTTTAATAACTGCAGGGTTGAAGGAAGTGGTAAGAAATATAACTGATAACAAACTGCCGAATTGAGTGCGAAGTAATGGCGGCGAGGAAGATATCGTTGGCTTGTTGTCTGCTGCCAGAAGTTTATAAATATAACCTAATTTAGGCATAGCTTAAGTTTTGTTAGTGCAGTTATCGCCCCACGGGTGCTGTAAGTGTGGGGTATGAGTGCTCATAAACTTGCTTGTGAAAGCTCTGAAACTTCCTTCTAGATGCTCGTAACTTTTTATTAACGCTCATGAATATTCCTTTTAATTATTATGTATTGTATTCATTGTAGCATGTTTTTTTAAAGTAAAGTTGAGCGTTGGGCGTTCAAGACGTTACGTACGCTTTATATTGTAGTTTTAGGATATATTTAAGTGGGTGTTAAAATAACAAACAATAATTGTGTGATATAAACCATATATATAGGCGTTAAATCCAATGACGACGTAATCAAAATAAGGTTTAAATAAATAATAGCATGATATCTGTCTTAATGTTATCCGAATTTACAGGATGATTTTAAATTAGCTTTACAACTTTGAACCAATGTCATCTAGAGTAACCTTTTTACACCATTACTATCGAAGTTGATGTTCCGAATCCACGATGTAGTTGGTTGCACGGCAGCTCTAGTGTGATAAAGATGGCGACTTTAACAGGCGCGGAGCTCGTGTGTTTTGGTACGAAGAAACAAAGTCAGCGACACAAGTGCAAAGGAAATTTCGGACTCGCTATCACAAAACACCACCCAGTAGGCCAACAATTGACCTCTGGCACAGGAACTTTGTTGATACGGGATGTCCTGTAATGCATAACGGGAAAACTGGCAGGCCACGTGTTCGTGAAAATGTCGTGGAACAGGTTAGGGAAATCATACAGTGAAAATGAGACTCCACAAACGACCGTGTGGCGTGTTTTACGAAGACGTTTACACCTAACCCCGTATCGCGTATCGACGGTGCAGGCCACTTCAGATTGTGATAAATATACGCCCAAGAAATTTTATACGGAAATGTTGTGGCGGAATGAAGAAGATGAACGATTTCTGGACTCGATTGTTTTTCAGTGACGAAAATCACATTCCATGTCGTCAACTGCNGGAATGAAGAAGATGAACGATTTCTGGACTCGATTGTTTTTCAGTGACGAAAATCACATTCCATGTCGTCAACTGCCACAACTACAGGATTTGGGGTAGCAAAAATCCCCGTGCCACCTTGGAACATGTTCGTGACAGTCCGAAAGTGAATGTGTTTTGTGGCCTCAGTAAAGATAAAGTGTACGGGCCCTTTTTCTACATGGAAACGACCACTACCTGAATTGTGTACCTTGATGTGCTCAAACAGTTTCTCGTTCCTCAACTTGATGAAGATGACCAGTAAGGACGCATTCACTTCCAGCAAGACGGTGCACCCCNCACGTCCCCCGGCGGGATCATGGAAATTTGAGCGAGTACCTCGACCACCGTTTCCCAGGTCGGTGGATTGACCGGGCCGCACCGATAGCATGGCCAGTTCGTTCCCCCGACATAACACCGACAGATTTTTTCTCGTGGGGATACGTTAAAGATCGAGTGCAGCAAATGTGGCCGAACTTCAAAATCGAATTACGGCCTTAGTTGTTAACGTCATACCGGCGATGTTAAATCGCGTGTGGGGGGGAATTGACTTCTGATAGGATGTTTGCCGTACAACCAATGGAAGTCACAATGAACCATACGTGATATGTGTGCATAAAACGTGAAGTGTGTGGCTTCATTTGTACGTTGGAATAAAAATCGTAATTCCCTCCAATACTTTTTTTTTAACGTTAAAAATTTTAAAGCTACTTTAGAATCACTCTGTTCAGGTTATATACTCTTATTTATAAACCAAGCGCAATTCTGATAGTTTTATAACCAGTTGGTATCTTTAGTTGTGCCGCCCCGTTTAATTGAGAAATCAGGACATGGAGTAAGACTAATAAAAATTACACAACATTACCTTATAAACATGTGCATAAAATTAATAGCATGATGCATGTTGTTGCAAAATGCACTGTAAAAAGTTTTATTTCTGCAAATAATTCTTTGGTAACTGGTTGCCAAAGATATCTTCGTCACACTACAAATAATGTGGACTAAATTTCTCGAAATCTTAGTGGGGAACGTGTAAAACTAGTATTGATTTATAACTAGCGAACTACGTCAAGAGTTAAGTATTTTTTCTAAATTAATGTGTTGTAAAAATACAATATTTCAGCTTTTGAGTTACAAGAATATATTTGGCTACTAGTTTCCAAAGAATTGTTCGTAACAAGCACAAAATTATTTTACTGTGTGGAGACTCAAGACTGTGCAGTGTGACCCATTAATGATTAACAAAGCTCTCTGTGAAAAAGTGAGCGGTAGTTACAGAAAATGACTGTTGATACAACACACTTTAAGAGGCCTCCCTAGGGGTCAGACGGGACTCAAGTGAAGCAGTTGTGTCTATTATAATTTTTTAAAACTATGAAATATTTTAATACAATTTTTTTTAGGNTGTGGCTTAATTTGTACGTTGGAATCAAAATCGTAATTCCTTCCAATACTTTTTTTTTAACGTTAAAAATTTTAAAGCTACTTTAGAATCACTCTGTTCAGGTTATACACTCTTATTTATAAACCAAGCGTAATTATGATAGTTTTATAACCAGTTGGTATCTTTAGTTGTGCCGCCGCCCCGTTTAATTGTTTATTTTACTGCTTACTGGTGCGCACACATGAGAAATCAGGACATGGAGTAAGACTAATAAAAATTACACAACATAACCTTATAAACATGTGCATAAAATTAATAGCATGATGCATGTTGTTGCAAAATGCATTGTAAAAAGTTTTATTTCTGCAAATAATTTTTTGGTAACTGGTTGCCAAAGATATCTTCGTCACACTACAAATAATGTAGACTAAATTTCTCGAAATCTTAGTGGGGAACGTGTAAATCTAGTATTGATTTATAACTAGCGAACTACGTCAAGAGTTAAGTATTTTTTCTAAATTAATGTGTTGTAAAAATACAATATCTCAGCTTTTGAGTTACAAGAATATATTTGGCTTTTAGTTTCCAAAGAATTGTTCGTAACAAGCACAAAATTATTTTACTGTGTGGAGACTCAAGACTGTGCAGTGTGACCCATTAATGATTAACAAAGCTCTCTGAAAAAGTGAGCGGTAGTTACAGAAAACGACTGTTGATACAACACACTTTAAGAGGCCTCCCTAGGGGTCAGACGGGGGGACTCAAGTGAAGCAGTTGTGTCTATTATAATTTTTTAAAACTATGAAATATTTTAATACAATTTTTTTTAGGNGGGGACTCAAGTGAAGCAGTTGTGTCTATTATAATTTTTTAAAACTATGAAATATTTTAATACAATTTTTTTTAGGATATAAAGGAAAGTCAAAATTTTGAAGAAAATTAATAAATTTTGTTATTGAAACGTAAATGCGGTTGATGATAAGTGCCAAAGTCAGGAAAAATAGCTGCTAAGAACCCCTTCTTTACAATATTTATTCTTCTGTAAAACATGTTTGAAACTATAGCGACAATGATGTATCATTTATGAACGTGTAACGGTATCAAAACCCTATAGTCACCGCTTAAATGTTTGAGGAAACAGAACACACGCAGAGAATGTTAGGGCTGTTTTCCATCAACGTCACAATGCTTTCTTACAGCCAAACGTGAACTTGAAAAGTTAAAAATTTTTACTAGGGAGGCCTGTGATCGTCAGAACCTTAAAACACAGACTTATCAACTATTGGCTTCGTTACTGAATATTCTGTACTACAGGTATACTACAATTATAACTGAGAGGGGGAGATATCTACTGAACCGTTTACAACCCGAGGTCAATATTTCTGACGTAAATGACGACTGTTGCACTTGCGGAAACACTGTCAAAGTAGTGTCGTTCCAGAGCTCGCTCGAATGGGCTGAAGTGACGCTCTCGTGAGGCTGCACTCTGTCGCTGACTCAGTGTAGATCTCCTGCCGGACTGCTGTCTCCCGCAGGGGACAGCNGCTCTCGTGAGGCTGCACTCTGTCGCTGACTCAGTGTAGATCTCCTGCCGGACTGCTGTCTCCCGCAGGGGACAGCTCGGTGCAGCGGTCCTCGGCGATCGACACTACCTGGCGGAAGAAATACGGTTGGTCATCTCGTTTTCGCGCCTATATATCCTTCGCTGCTCTCATTCTTCGGCCAGGTGATTCGGCTGTTGTCATGACAGTGGCCCGTGCTGTTTAGCGTAGTTTTCTGGCCCACCTTGTTACTTCCCTGCCTTACTATCGTCGGAGGTGGTGTATTTCATGCATGGCTCGGATATANCACGGTGCAGCGGTCCTCGGCGATCGACACTACCTGGCGGAAGAAATACGGTTGGTCATCTCGTTTTTGCGCCTATATATCCTTCGCTGCTCTCATTCTTCGGCCAGGTGATTCGGCTGTTGTCATTACAGTGGCCCATGCTGTTTAGCGTGGTTTTCTGGCCCACCTTGTTACTTCCCTGCCTTACTATCGTCGGAGGTGGTGTATTTAATGCATGGCTCGGATATAATTCAATTTACGTGCCATAACAATGCGATAAAATAAAATATTTGTAGATACACAATATACCTACATTATGTAGCACAAATTGTGAGTAAAGTCATAAACAGAGACATAAAGAATTCATCTCCAAGAAAAATAACTAACGAATCCATCCATATAAAATATCTGTAATTTGCATAATTCATATGGTCCATACCGTATAAGAAGGCCACTTTCTGACAGTCAGTGAGTGACAACTTAACGTTTACGAAACAAACAAAGCGCTATTTACAAAATCCTGTATCAGCTGATGCACGAACGAACAAAAGTTAAAANTAATGCATGGCTCGGATATAATTCAATTTACGTGCCATAACAATGCGATAAAATAAAATATTTGTAGATACACAATATACCTACATTATGTAGCACAAATTGTGAGTAAAGTCATAAACAGAGACATAAAGAATTCATCTCTAAGAAAAATAACTAACGAATCCATCCACATAAAATATCTGTAATTTGCATCATTCATATGGTCCATACCGTATAAGAAGGCCACTTTCTGACAGTCAGTGAGTGACAACTTAACGTTTACGAAACAAACAAAGCGCCATTTACAAAATCCTGTATCAGCTGATGCACGAACGAACAAAAGTTAAAATTACGTTGGCTATTCTGAGTGCACTGCCGATGCACATCAGACAAGCAGAAAATACGCCGATAAGAAAGAGTTCGTAGATTTATTAATATATTTTATTTTACGAGGTCACAAAAAAATGGTTGTTAGTGTTAAAAACTAAACTTCGTGATAATGTAGTTATGTTTAGGTGATCAAAATGAAATGTACAATATAACGATACGACGTTGAAAAGTTTTCTTAAGTTGTGCTAACTTCAGAAAGCTTTTTCACGTCNGCACGAACGAACAAAAGTTAAAATTACGTTGGCTATTCTGAGTGCACTGCCGATGCACATCAGACAAGCAGAAAATACGCCGATAAGAAAGAGTTCGTAGATTTATTAATACATTTTATTTTACGAGGTTACAAAAAAATGGTTGTTAGTGTTAAAAACTAAACTTCGTGATAATGTAGTTATGTTTAGGTGATCAAAATGAAATGTACAATATAACGATACGANCATAAATTTTAAATATATTTCCAGCCCGTAACATTAGAATTATCAACTTTAAAAAACACGCTGTCTTTTGACCGTAAAGCGAGTTACTCAAAACTTCGTCGTGACGTACTGCGCGCTATCTATCGAATATTCTGCGAGCTATTACCAGCCAGAAATGAACCTCTTTCCTGCGCGATATATTACAAATNTGTATTTCCAGCCCGTAACATTAGAATTATCAACTTTAAAAAACACGCTGTCTTTTGACCGTAAAGCGAGTTACTCAAAACTTCGTCGTGACGTGCTGCGCGCTATCTATCGAATATTCTGCGAGCTATTACCAGCCAGAAATGAACCTCTTTCCTGCGCGATATATTACAAATTTACAAACATATGCCAATAGTTATATTTTTCCACGAGCTCTGCATCATTTTTAAAGTAACATATATTTCATATTTGGAGTACAAGTCATTTATATTCGGCCGGTAATCGTTCGTCTACGTAAATTATACGCCATATTGTTCTCTCGAAACCCATCTCCTTGATTCCGTAGACACATGCATAGTTTTTAAGCAATTCTAACGTTATTCCACGTCACATATTTCCAACTCGAATATATTAGCTATAACGTCCAAAGTGTAATAATAGATACAACAGACCGTCTCGCAAATTTTAACCCAAATTCACTATCTCGGACAAATTAAAAAAGAGTTATCAAATATCTAACATTTTATATTTTTATTTTTATAACCTACTTATATTTTTGGACAGATGTCAGTCCTAAAATATCTTAAAATTTGTTTAGCATTACAGTACAATGAGAAGTGGATTAGCTGACAGCGNTGTATTTTTATAACCTACTTATATTTTTAGACAGATGTCAGTCCTAAAATATCTTAAAATTTGTTTAGCATTACAGTACAATGAGAAGTGGATTAGCTGACAGCGTGTTGATAAAAAATACAGCCCCGACGTGACGGACCAGCTGATGGCGGAAGGATACGTAGTCAGATGTAAACAGTGGCGCTACTTTCGCCGAGCTGTCAAAAAGTGGCCTTCTTATATGATACAGAATATATGAGGGGTTACAATATATTGCATTAAAAATTATCGGAAAATATATTCACACAGAATATACATATGAACTTTAAATTGTTTCCTTGTTTAATTAATTNGATACAGAATATATGAGGGGTTACAATATATTACATTAAAAATTATCGGAAAATATATTCACACAGAATATACATATGAACTTTAAATTGTTTCCTTGTTTAATTAATTACTATTTTATTATTTCACCGTCATATAGGCTCCGAGCCTAGGCTCTTCCACGCACGCGCATGAGTGACGTTCAGTGTTGAGCGCTGGATGTGAACTCACCTCACATATCTTATCCGCGACTGTGTGGGTTGGCTTCGACTATTAGATGCAGCAGGTTGCATTTATGCTGACGGATGCGAGTCTTAATCCGCTGCAATTTTCCTTCCCCAGACACCTGTTTGGCGATCTTTGTCCGACTTCACTTTTGCCTCTGGGGATCTCTACTTGCATCGTCAATGAAATATGCTTGCCATCTGGCGGGAAACATTAAAAATAACCGTACGATTTAAATTACGCTACGATATCCCTAGCATTACCGGGTGGCTACTGCCAGGATTAAATTATAATCCCTTCATGGTAACTACCGACTTTTCTGAATCACTTCTAAAGTACTACTTTCAGGCTATTTCTCCACCTCATTTAAACAAACTTAAATTAGTCTAGAAAATTATACCAAAGGGACGACGCACAGCATTGTTGTGCACGGAATACATATTATTTATGAGAACAATTTATTACTAGGCAATAACAACAAGTCCAATTTAACCAAAAATAAAACTCTTTTTATGTTAACAGAAATATAAAACACTTGTGATACATGGAATATTAAGGAAACAACCAAACACGTTATACACGGGGTGATTTTTCAAAGGCAGAATTAAAAAAATTGTGAATATACTGCGAATAAACTATCGAACGCTACGCAACTGGTCTTGAGTTTTCGGTTAGGTCGTTTTCACTTACATCCCGCCTTCGGTGAAATTGTACTAAGTAAGCAACACATAGATTATTGGAGTGCCAATGTCATAATTCACTCGGTTTTCTTCCTTGATACTAAATATTTGTAAGATTGTAATAAATTGCCATATATATATATATATGTAAGTGTGTGTGTGTGTGTGTGTGTGCTTCTACAGTATGTTCAGATCACCAAGAAACACGCAAGTTGGATTTCTATTCTCCTGGTTTTAGCTACTCTGAGAAATAGCTTCCAGAATCATGTCCCATAACTTCGGATGTAGCTTATGATACTTATAGGCAATGTTTTCGTTCACCTTAATATTTTACCAACTTTCAAACCTTCTTTCAAAAACTATATTCTAAAAATATTTTATCTTAATAATTTTATTTATTTATCCGGAATTATTTTCATCAAGTTAAAATTTTTATGCACCTTAATATGGACAGTACGATCCGCCACATGACTGAATTACTTCAAATGCCACACATGTTTTTTAAAATAATGTATTTATACATTTATTTTATATGTCTCGTCTTTCCCCTTCCTACGAACGTAACTTTTCATATATTATACCTCATCACACTAGCAAATTAATTGGAAAATTGCGTAGCGACATAGCATTTCCTTGTATTGCACACGGGAAACCTCAAGATTTCTAATGCGCAAACCTAAGTTGTTAGGTTAGTAAGAAATCTGTACTCAAAATCTTTGATACCTTGAGGTAAAGGCTTTATGATTACATACCACTGTTGCATGATGAGTATCAACAAATCGTTTAGTGAAGTTCTGTTATAAGGTTTACCTTCTTGGAATTTGTATAAAATTGTTCAATTGCATTTTATATGTTATCCATAATCCGCACGGTCGTAATTTGTATTTCTGAAAATAATGATGCTTAAAACACGTTGCTAAAAGACAATTTCTCGCGTGCATGTTCAGACCAAGACTGTATTGCGTGCGATATTCTCATGGACGCTGCCTAGCAATTTACGTGGAAATTAGAAACGTAATTGCTTTTATGTTATGGGTTCCCTAAGAAATTTTGCCCGCTTTCTTAAGCGCTATTAAAATTCATGACTTTAAGAAGCCTTCTCTCTAAAAAGACTTTTTGGTGCTCTTAGATTTGTGAGGCAATTTTCAACATATGTCGCAATTGTTCTCAGCAAGTAATTGAAAGTTAACAGGAAACTGCATAATAAAAGTTAAAGGTAATGTAAGAACTTTGAAATCATTTTAAAGTTACCTCGACATTGTTTAAACTCAAGAATGTCTAGCTTATATCGGATTGAAAATCGATAAATTTTTAGCGGAAGCGTTAAAAAAATCCGAGTGGCTGCATTTATAAGCTGACGCTTAAAATAAAAAATATAATAACTTTATTGTGTAATTTTTTATTATTGCAAAACGATTTCAGATGCAGTTTTTGTAATGTATTTAAAATGTATAATTCACTCGTGGATACATTAATTGCCATAAAATTGGTTTAAACACTACCTGAGATTTATCAATATGTGTGACAATACAAATTTCCCACTCCATGCAAATAATTGGCTTTCATGCTATGCAACATCCATATTTTGTGGAGGGCCGCACTATTATAAAAGAGGTAAAATTGTCTGTTTGTAACATAGTTGAGAAGATTTACACAATAAGTGAACGCCAGTACATTGTGAAATGCTATTGTAGCTTTCCCACAGAAGGAAACTATTAAAACCAGGTCATAGAAATGAATTACCGCTCATAAAAGCACATATTTTAACATAACGTATAACACTAACTAAATACTTCCTATAACTCTAACAACGAAATATGAAAGGCCTTTTCTTTGTCTTTACGTGAAACTGCAGAGTTTAGATTCGTTACCACTGAGACATTGGTACTGTGATAGTTTCAGCCGACAAATGCAAATAGGACTTCGTCTCCGTTTTCTCAGGAAGATGTTCGTTTTTCAAGGAATAGTGTTGTATCAAAGGGTATCACTAAACTTACTTTTGGTTTGCACAGAAAAAGAAATAGTTACAAAACTCTGATATATTTTCCGTTTTTTAAAATACGAAATGCTAATTTCCAACATGGGATTACAAAATCTATTAAAACTCTTTAATAAAATCGCTTTACTTTAAATCCCCTAGAAAGACATGATATTAACTTTAATTTCTACAAAAAAATTAAATACATAAATTACATATATTTTTACGATTATGCAAAGCAACTCCGACCCCCCATTTTAAAACAGATGAGCAGCAGTTCCTGCCCTAATAAAGTCCCTGACCTCTCTCCCAGATCAGGGAAGAACACAAGGTTTTTATACAATTTTGTCGCCGTCTTTTCGAACATTTTCCGACGTTTACAGCGCGGAAACGTCCCCTGGTGGCGTCGTGGCTGGCCGGCGTCACATTGTTACAGAGACGCTCAGGAGAGGGAAAGGGAAGCAGGCGAAGCTTCGAAACAGCACACTAGCTCACCATGCACCATTTGCCGTTCAGCACTCACGCAGGCACCAGCGATATGGTCTGTCAATCGGGTCCCAGAGTACCAAAGGTAAGCCATAATCCATGACCATCACATAGAAACAGCAATCCATAGTGTGGTAAACTTAGGTGAATTCTTGATGTGTGTAGGCCGTCACATTACATTTTTTGATAATTTTGCAGTCATTGAGCGACATATGAGCACTAGTGAATCAAGGCATTACAATCTACGTTTTGTATGTGGTGTAAGGGAAGTTCACAACGAGGAGAGAAAAGAAGAAACTAAGCAAATCTTTCTAAAGTGTTTAGATTACACAGAACTCAATGCTTACACCATGCTATAAAGGGACTATGAGTTACAGTTTGAATGCCATGTGTTGCAGATGGTGGTATAGCAGCTGCAATGAATATATGTGGGGTATTTATAGTTTAAGAGCATCTATAAATTAAATTAAATCCACGATATTTGTAGGAAAGTTTTCAATTTACACAGATGATTTTAAAGAATAATATGCGATTACAAGTAATCAATTTTAAATATTTCGTATATTGCGTGAATTACTGAAAGGAGATCGATATTCATGACAATATCAAGAAGTTCCAAAATATAAATTAAGCTTTGCGGCGAACTTTTAAAGGGAAAGTTAGAAAGAAGAAATAAATTGAGCAATAATGAGCGATGACGAACTCCATGTTTATGCATGCAAGTAAATTTTTGATACTGGAGAAGATAGCTAAAGAAAATTTGCAGTCTGTCAAGAGGAGGTATTTAAAATCTCTAATAGGGACATATGAGCCAGGATAACATAAGAAATAAGGGAATAAGGAAATAATAGGGCTACCAAGCAATTAATGAGAAAGTCCACATCTACAGCAGGACTGTATGCGACATATTGAAAGACTGGAAGAGAAGAGCATTCCCAAAATGGCATTTCGGTACAACCCTCAGGATATAAGAAATTCAGGCGAGCCAATGTAACGAGAAATTTGCAGAATTAGGGACAGTTCCCAGACATATCCTTGAACTGGAAAAGAAGAAGAGAGCGCATGCTAGCAGTAAAGTAGCAACCACAGACTCCCAAAATTGGACTTTCGTTTTACCAGTAGGACTACCAAAAAACATTGATTTGATTTGAGTTTAGAAAACTTTCGGTATATATATGTATATATATACATACGTGTTTAAAAATGTTTTTGCACTTCCTACCACCGAGTTTCAATACAGCCACAATATGTTAAAACTACGGACAAATGCATATTAGTATAAAAGCACTGATCTTCTGGAAAACCAAATGAAAAAAAAGTGTCCAAATCACTATCTGACCTCGTGATTTGGACATATATAATAACAACGAACGAATGAATGTTACTGTCATACGCAGATGACGAAAATCAGTTTACTTAAATTTCAATCAATTGACTACCTTTGTACCAACACATCTTCACTACAGCTACACCAATGGCTTTGCCGGAGTACTGTAATAAGGAATATTATTGACATTAATGAATTTCCTTGTGAATTTGGATCTACAAGGCGCATTTTTAAAGTTAAGGTCCATTGAGAAATTGCCACCAATCGATACTGAGAATTGAGATGCTGGATGCACTGTTCAATTGATTGGTAGCTGACGTACATTTTGTTGCAGTCAGATTTGCGTTGAATGCCACGTGTGAGTCATTTAAAGCAAGTGCGAAAATAAAAAATCCCTTCTATTGGGAAGTTCATGTTGTGATCCTGTTTTTGTTAGCCCAAAACAATGGTGCAGCTGAGATCTACAAGCAAATTTGTGATGTTTATGTACCAAATAATATGCACGATAACATTCGACCACACACACAGCAGGTCGAACAGTTGAAATGTTGTGGAAATTTCGCTGGAACGTTTTTTTTTACCATTTTCCCTATAGCCCCGATCTAACACCAAGTGACTATAATTTCTTTATGCATTTAAATAAATGGCTTGCATCACAACGGTTTACAGATGATGATGATCAACTCAAAAACAGTGTGAATCAGTAGTTCAAGACACGGGCGGTTGACTTCTTTGACCGTGGGATAAGGAAACTTGTAACACGCTACGAGGAGTGTAAGGAAGTTAATAGTGATTATGTAGAAAAATAAAGTAAATAAGTAGATATGTTTTCGTCATAATAAATAATATTTATTTGATACAGCTTTTTTCCTAATTTCGAAACGGACCTCAATTTAAAAAAGCACCTCGCAGATCTGTGGCCCTCTATATGGTAGCTTAACGATCACTTTCGTCTGTCCGTAGTGCCATCGTGCAGCGAGTCAAATAGTTGAATGTAAGTTATCGCTCCATCTTTATGAGAGTTAACTCTTTCAGATATAGTGATCTATATAATGTACGGTGCACATGGGGTTGATTTAATGCTGTACACTTTACACAGTATAAAACGCGATCAAAACTAGTAAATTACGCAAAATCAAATTATAACACACAATTTGAAAAAAAAAGGATACATTACTTGGGAGTAGAACTTAATGAACTACCACACTATATAACTGGCACTAATAACTTACCAGTTTTTATCGAACAGTAAAATAGAAGCTTTTAAAATATCATTCCTATACTTACAACGAATTATTAAATTTAATTAAAGAAAATGGGAATGTATAATAATCCTGACTACATTAAAATGTAAATGTTATTTTTAATGGCAGATAGATAAATTTTTACTATTTGTTGGTTATTACAGGACTGATTGTAAACATTTTTTTGGAGAGCTCTGAGTTTATTTAATAATTTTTTTTATCATTATATTATTGTTTGTAGTTAATATTTGAGAATGTTCTGTGTGTGTTTTTGTAACAAAAATGTAGCCAAAATAGTTTACATCTGTCGTATCCCATTTGGCTTTTACTAAAATATTTATATTAATTGAATGACATATCTTTGTCTAGTGACATATTTTTTGTAATTTGCATTGACTATAGCCATGTAATTTAATATTCTTATTGACTTGTTCTATATCCCGAAGTTTGTGCTTCATATGGATCGCCAGAACAAAAGAAAACATAAATAGTGGGATGTATTATTCGTTATTTAGACTATATACCGTAGTCACATAAACGTACGTTGCCAATAACTTCAAGCATACGTTCTTATTGGTCTAAAGATACGACAGCGTTAAAGTGATATTAGTTAACTGCCAAATAAAAATAGGTTCGTTGTAACGCCTAAAATTACGTTGTTATACGTGCCAGAAAGAGTAAAACATATGCATGCTACGGCTGGCTGGTGGGAGAGGGATAGCGGAAGCAATGGTTAGCGTGACTTGGTTCGCCGCACGATGACGCTACGGGAAAACGGAAGCGATTACAGAGTTACCTTGTGTCGGGATATGAAACTAACTTAAAAATGCGGATAAATTCTTTTACACTGCTTTATCTTCCGACATAGTATTCTTGAAACAGAAAATTCAAGCTTAACTAAGCACGTTTTAAAGCCTTGCTTAACATTGTCAAGTGGGCCTGACCACTGTATTAGTGCGCCATGTAAGAAACACTGTCGGATTTTTATAAGTCCAAATGTGTCATTATTATGGAAATTAATACTCTAATGTGAATTGAATAAGTAACATTAACTTCAGTGCCCAGAAATTTTAATATCACATTCGTAGTACAACGTTTAATGTTAAGAACTATTTGTGTTAATTCACTGCCAAATTAAATAGGAAACTGCATACCGGTATGTAATGTAGTAGGCCTACATATGTAGCCATGACCTGTGCATTTTTTTTCTCTCAAAAGTTTATTTCAGAACAGCTACTTTACCGTAAGCAGCCTATATTTAATGGCATCAGCTCTTCGTCGTTAACGAATCACTTTTGAAATCAACCTTGCAGAAGGATAGAAAATGAGCCGATGAGGTTTAAGAGAGGTGAGTATGGAGCAGCGCCGAAATGCAAGGGCGGGGTAAAATGGGAGAGCCACGAAAAAACCCACCGACTAGAGGCATCGTCTGACACTATTCCTACATGCGAAAATCTGGGAGTGACCCCACCGGGAATCGAAACCGGTTCGCCTAGTTGGGAGGCGAGTAGTCTAACCACTACATCGCGTGGCCCTTGTTAAAATTGAAATACGGAAGAACCACAAAAAAAATTTCAAAGGAAATACTCCTCATGACGTTCCAATAACGTGTAAAATTATTTTGAGCTGCAGCATAACGTATTAATTTTGTCGCATTTTAAGATTTGTGCGAATACACCAACTCATTTCATAATTTTTTTGATAAGTTGTTTTCCTCTATTGTCATACTTTTTTAAGACTATTGCTTCATATCACAACAAAAAATAGTATATGCTAAAAATTAAAATAAGAATTATACCCTCTTCAACGCAGGTGCCGCGGTGGTGTAGCGTATAGAGCACTCAACTCCTATCAAGAATAATCTGGTTCGATTTCTGGCGGGGACGCTCCCAGATTTTCTCACGTGGGAATTGGGTTTTCTCAAGGATCTCCCGTTTCCCCGGCCATTTCCACCTCGTTTCAACCTCAACGGCTTTCAACGCCCCGACGTTAAGAGCTGTCCAACTCTCTACACTGTAAAAAATTTGTCTATTTGTACAAGGAATTCTTTGGCAACCGGTCACCAAAGATATTTTTGTAACACAACAAATAATGTAGACTAATATACACTATGATATTTGTAGAGTTACAGGAACATCTTTGGAAACTAGTTTCCGAAGAACTATTTGTAAGAAGCACATAACTCTTTTACTGCGTATATGCCCTTAATATTTCCAATGCAGAAGCATCGCGGTTGAGACAGGGCGCCCAACTGGCAGACGATGTTTTTGGGACGGCGTATAAACCGAGCAAAGGCTGTGGACTTTTCCAGGCTCGCGCCTCATTCCGCATTCACCGGGGCAGCTGGGCTGTGTGTCGACGCAGTCACTCGACCCGGGGGCCTGATGACTCTGTCTCTCTTGTCGGTAATTAATCAACTTCCCATTGCCGGCTAGTGATTACCTCGCAACTCTCGTAGGCAGCTTCCGAACATAACCGGCAACCACAAAACTACGAGTTACCCAACATTCGCTGCCTGAGCATCAGCGAGTTTTCAACTGCGGTAGAGCCGTCCTCTGCGACGAAGCTATTTAAGGAACACCAAGCATTTTCTTATGACACTACAAATTAAATACTGCATCTTTACAACGCATTGTTGTAAGCAACATACAAACATTTTCATGCTTCTCCATGCTAGTAATAAATGTTATCTTGGCAACTTGTCTGCAAAGAATTGTCTGGAAAAATAATACAATGTAGTCCATGAAAAATTATTGCTTGTCTCGTAAACCACAAATTTAAATATTATTAAGCACAAATTATTTAATAACAACGCTAACTGAGCTCACAGTCATCTTGGTGTTAACCTATATTGTGTAAAACATGTAAACATTCATAAAGTTAATGGTATTAAAGTTGATTAAATATGGCTCTTTGATATTCATTGTTGTGCACTAAAGTACAGCGAATTCATAACTTTAGAAAAATGACACTATCCTCTATACGAGAATAAATATAGTTATTAGAAAATAATTTTTTTTGCGTATTTACAGACCATGCTAATGTCCTAGGTTCACTACACAACCCACAATATCCATATTTACTTCAAGACTAGATTGGTTTTTGCAGTGTAATGAAATTTCTCTCGTTATCGTTTACAATTTGTTCTCCGAAACCAGACCTAGGAGGTGGTTACATTATATAAACGTATATATACATTGTATAAACGCTCTCATTCACCACGGCCAATGAGGCACGGTACACCAAAGTATTCATCAATTTGCATACAGTATGAATCAGAAAAGTGCGACGATTTACTTTTTACCGTACAGATTTTAAATCTGTAATGGACAATTGTTGTTGCTTGCCATTAATCGGGAATGAAGATGGCCACCTTTAAGGCTAACATTCAATATACACTGGAGAGCCAATAAAACTGTTATAGGCGGGCGCATGCAAATAGCAGAGGTATTGAACCAATCAGAGTAACGCGATGCGGTCGGCAGCGCCTATATAAGACAACAAGCGTCTGGCAAAGTTGCTAGATCGGTTACTGCTGCTACAATGGCAGGTTATCAAGATTTATGTGAGTTTGAACGTGGTGTTATAGTCGCCGCACGAGAGATGGGACATAGCATCTTCGAGGTAGCGATACAATTTGGATTTTCGCGTACGACCGTTTAACAAGTGTACCGTGAATATCGGGAATCCGGTAAAACCTAAAATCGTCGACATCGCTGCGGCTGGAAAAATATCGTGAACGAACGGGACAAACTACGACTGACGAGAATCATTAAACGTAACGGACGTGCAAACCCTTTCTCAAATTGGCGCAGATTTCAAAGCTGGGGCATCAACAAGTGCCAGCGTGCGAACTATTCAACGGACCATCATTGATATGGGCTTTCGGAGCTGAAGACCCACTCGTGTACCGTTGTTGACTGTACGAAACAAAGCTTTACGCCTCGCCTGGACCCACCAACACCGCCATTGGACTGTTGATGACTGGAAACCCGTTGCCTTGTCTGACGAGTCTCGTTTACAATTGTATCGGGCGGATAAACGTGTACGGGTATGGAGACATCCTCATGAATCCATGGACCCTACATGTCAACAGGGGACTGTTCAAGCTGGTGGAGGCTCTGTCACGGTATGAGGCGTGTGCAGTTGGCGTGAAATGGGACTCCTGGTACGTCTAGATACGACTTTGACAGGTGACAGATACGTAAGCATCCTGTCCGATCACCTGCACCCATTCATGTCCATTGTGCATTCCGACGGACGTGGACAATTCCAGCAGGACAATGCGACACCCCACACGTCGAGAGTTGCTACCGAGTTGCTCCAGGAACACTCTTCTGACTTTAGACACTTCAAATGTCCACCTAAATCGCCAGACATGAACATTATTGAGCATATATGGGATGCCTTGCAACGTGCTGTTCAGAAGAGATCTCCACCGCCTCGCACTCCTATGGATTTGTGGACTGCTCTGTAGGATTCATGGTGTGAATGGCCTCCTGCATACCTTCAGATATTAGTCGAGTTCATGCCACGTCGTCTTGCGGCACTTCGGCGTGCTCGTGGGGGCCCTACACGATATAAGCAGGTGTACCAGTTTTTTTGGCTTTTCAGTGTACAGCAGTTAATACCACGTATCTTTGTAACTGAAGTGCGTTTATAAATATTTTGCTGTCGGAAAGGATACATGAATATGATCAAGGGCGTTGAAAGCATACTCTTCCAGCTGGGGCCCATCTTTAAAAGTGGCCTTTTTTATGACACTTCTTCGGCTGTATGCCAAGTAGCCCTTGGTAACCAAGCTTTTATTTCAGATTTATTTATTATTTTTGTCAAAACACAATTTAGTTTTGTTAATTCCCAGATATGATATACTCTAGGCAGCTGGTACATTTATTTCACCTACAGTGAGCCTTATGAAGTAATTAATGATTTATTGGCACTTATCGTACATTATACACTTTTAAAAGCAGTCAATTACAATTGAGATACATATTATATATTTGTCTTAAAAATTGTGGAGTCCAAATGGAAAAAAATTATTTGTTCTGATTAACCACTTGAACTAAAATTATTTTTTTTAACGTGAACCCAGAAATTCAAACAAATATTATATAATCATTGCGAAATTAAATCTAAAGGATTAAACTGTTTATTAAAAGTATTAATAATCCGCGTATAGTGTGGCTACCACCTGTTTTTGTGATCGTGTTGACCGGCAGGAAAATATTATATCTCTACATAGCATTGTACTCTTCATAGTTTGCATTGCCTTACCTTATATATGTTCGATATAGAATTAGAAGTAAAATATAATCTGAAATCAAGTTATTTGTTAAAAGATGACATGAAAGTTACAACGAAGAAGTAATTTCGGTATAAGTATGATCCGGGTTTCCATGGAGGTGAGTGTAATTTCAGAGCGGACCGTCATACCTCCAGAGGATGTCTGGACCTCCGCGACGCTCATGGCTTCTACGGCCATCAATGTTAACACTCAACACAAATGTACCTGGCCTCTGTCGTTTACATAACGCGTTTTCAGTTACGTGCTTACTGAGGAAATATCGCATCTCTTTGAATCAACGGGCTCATTCTTGGTATGTAGAACATTCTCTGTCTCACACCCTACCAACTACTTTATATGTTACGTAATCTCTGCCTATTTTGAATGTACAGTAATCAGTCATTTACACTTAAATTACTGGAACAATCCGATATTACGTAAAACGAAAGTTGATCAAATAATTTTGTACTACCTGTAGTTAGATTACTTCATTTGAAACTTGTTATAATATAATCCTTGTAAGGTTATATTTACAAAATATAAGTAAGGATAGATTATAAAGTCATGCATGGTTACTTTCAACTTTGCTAATCCCCCATTGAAGTTCTACTTTTATGATATTCCTCCTCCTCATGCAAGTAAACCTTAATTTACCAAAATCTTAAATGTTCCTGTAGATTCACAAAACTAAAACAATACCGTTATGTATAAAGGTAAACTTATTTTTACAATAGCTAAAATGATGACTACTTCAAGAAATAAATGTGATGTACTATAAAGTTCTTTTACGCATATACTATAAGAAAATAAAAATAAAAAAATTAAATTAAAACTGAGAAATTACCATATGATTTCGCTTAAATATTCAGCTAAAATTTTTACAAATTATTCTCAAACAATATATGACGCATGCAAAACTAAATGCTAGTAATACGTAGAGGTTAACTTGTGTTACATTTCCCCGTAAGTCACAAAATATTGCATTAAGCAGTGAGGAAAATGAAAAGAAAACTTGAGTTCGATGGTGAATGCCATGTTATGGTTCTGAAGAAATGTACAAAATTGTAATTGCTCCGCTAACCTGACGTATTAATGAATTTCTGCTTGGTTTACTTTTTACAGTGGAATATTCACCTTGATATTATATTGTTTTCAAAAAATTTCAAATTATTATTGTGTCGTTAAATAATTTCTCTTTGGTAGAAACGTCTTAAATAATCTGAATTGTTTTAGTGAAGACGTTCTGATCGAATAATCTGTTACTACAACTAAACATCTGAATTTCATTTTGATTATTGTTTAGTAAAATTATTGTGTTATTTTGGCTAAATTGTAGTTTCACTATTACCGTCCGTTATTTAAATATCCAAGTTGTACACATTTCCGTAAATAAATTCAAATAATTATAATACGATTATTACCAACATAGTATGTATCGATGTCACCACACACAAACGTGTTTTCAAGCTTACCAAAACGTACATGAGCAAACTATCAAGTAAATGATCAGTTTCATCCAGGTTTTGTATAGATAACGGTGCCCTGCCTGATACTGCAGCACTGTTATTACCAAATAGTAGCTTAAGAATGTTTCAGCGATTGGAAGCGAAGTACTCTCGAAGCGAGTACTTGGGTGCGGGTGGGTGCGTATCTTCCACGTATTCCGCACATCGAATACCCGTTACTGTGGTCGTGGGATGTTAACCGCGAAGAAACTACCGTGGGATCGCAAGAGTGTGATGACTATCTTAAGAGAGTGTGTTACAATTACTTGTCGCAGAAAAAATCTGCAACTGTTTACGTTTACTGTGCGTGTCTTTTGAGGATGCAGTGACGCGACAGTAAAAGTGAATTGCTATATACTGAACTCTACGGACAAACTTTGGCATATGATTGTTCATCGAACAATATGTCTAAAATATATACACGACATATAGCCTAAGTCTATTCCGAAGGGGTGAAAACCACCCCTGAATGTGTAGTTAAAGCAGATTTTTTTTGCTATTAACACATCCAGAATGAATAATTAATGTTTGAGTTTCTGGATACTGCATTATTAATTAACGACGTAGAAATCACAAAAATATTAGCTCCAATAGCAACCCTCATATATGAAAAGAGAGGGGTTGGTAGCACATATGTGGAAATAAAAATGTAACTGTATCGCCTTGTTTGTTATTTTCTGTGGGGTTGTAATTTAAAATACACGGTGAACAAAAATTACTTGTTAAGTTTTTAAGCTAAATGCTGCCGTTTTCGTGAAATTAGTTCATAACATTCCAACAATGAATCTCAACATCTGGCACATACTAACACATTAGTTGTTGGTGCATGATGTTGCAGTTTTAAATGACACCATGTATTGTTGGAATAAGTCGTGTTTATCCATACATACTCCAACAAACTGTCGCTTATATGCAAGTAGGGCCCGTGGTGGCGCAGTGGCCAGACGGCTGGTCTTCCACCACGGCGAATCAGATTCGATTCCCGGCGGGGTCGACACGTATATTCGTATCTTGGAAACGTGGCAGACGTTAACATTAGCCAGTGGTTTTTTTATGTCCACCCGTTTCATCACCACGTAATTTCGACATTGCTCCATCTCCATCCCAAGTGACCTTCTTCATTGGCATGAATTAATTTCTAATTTCTCGAAAACGGTGGTTTAAGCTTAAAAATACAAGGAGGAATTTTTTTCCACCACGTAAGGTAAATTAAAAATCCACGGAGAAAACAAACAAAAGCGATACAGTTCCATTTTTATTTGCACAAATATGCTGACAACCCCTCAGTTTTCATGGATAAGGGTTGATATTTGAGTCCATATTTTTGTGATTTGTACTTAGTCGTTTAATAATGCAGTATCCAGAAACTCAGATATTATTTAATCATTCCTTCTGTCTGTTACTAGCAAACAGATTCTGCTTCAACTACACTTTAAAAAGCGGGTTTCACCCCTTCCGAATAGACTTAGGCTATATGTCACGTATAAACTAAAGACCTTTTTTTTAAATAATGAATCACCTGCCAACGTTTGTCGGCAGAGTTCGGTTTAATCTGGTATATGTAACCGTTGAAGATCTGTTAGCTTTTTAACATAAACTGCGGCACATTTCTGCCAGCAATTTGCGCCAATGTGTCGTCAGCACGCGAAGTATGAGTTTGTACTCCAAACCTCATGCGGTTGATGCGCGAGATTGGCCGGAAGTACCGTGACGTATGATGTACACATATAAACCTCTAGACAGGAAACGGAACAACTTGTTTGCACATATTGCGCATTGCAGAGGCAACGCAATACGATATATGTATGTGCAATATGTGCGTGAATGAATGTGTGAGCATCAACAAAACTGTTTTCGCAACCTTACAGCGCTGAGCAACAACATATCAAAATTGACGCACGGAAGTAGAATCAGGCTTTGACAGTAGATTAGAAATGTAATATTTGTATTATTTTTTAAAATAGAAAGTGCAATTGCATCTTAGTAAGCATTAATAAATTATGCGAGTTAAACAAAGGAAGGGAAAATACATTATTAACAAAATTATGATGAAATGAAATTTCAAAGCACATAGTTGGTTGCACTCCACTGTGCGTTCTTGCTAGCAGACAATATAATTGCACAACTGACTTCAGCTGGCAATGCCACTTCAAGTTACGTAACAAGACAAGAAACTAAACTTCTATGTGCGCTATTTTATTGATAATCTTCATTTCTCCCGCACTCGAGCTTGTATAATGCAGGCGTAATGAATTGCTTATTGGCCTTCGGAATATTGCTAGGTCCGAATAAGTAAACATACTTTTCCCATGACAAATAATCTGAAAGTGCCACGAACGGCAGGAAAAACAAAAATTTGCTGATACAACCATTGAGCGTACTTTTCTCTAAATGCGTGCAAATAATTTTTACTGAAGTCCTTAAAAGCTTAGATAGTTAGTAGGCCTAAATGTCTCATTTACAGCAATGTCATTAGATATTTAACCATAAATATGTACAACAGTATCAAGAAAATTACAAATACACACGCGCCTTACTCGGAACTCAAACCCAGAAAACGTTTTACCATAAGCTAGCAGGCAACTTACTACATTTCGAAGTTAGGATTCGGAGCATCAACTTCGGATTTCATCAGTTTAAATGTTTTGAATGATAGAGTTCCTAACCGGAAATATTTACGAGGCAGTAATTTTGAAAATAAGTGTCTGAGCCACTTAAAACACGTAAGTTTACTTTGCGTACCGTAGCGCTACTTATGTGAAGAAGTGGTGGAAATCGGTTCCCAAGATGTGGCATAATAACTTAGTTTTTTTATTTGATACTATCTTAAAAAATTGCCTATAAATGGGTTCTGTATATGTTGCTTCTAACATATTCAATACAAGGTAGGTAGGAAGTTAGTTTAGCTTAACGTCTCATTGCCAGCGAGGTCATTAGAGACGAGCAAGTTACTCAGTGACTATGGATAGGGAAAGGAATGGGAAGTAACCGGCCATGGCCTTTTTCTTAAGGAACCATCCCAGTGATTTCGGGAATCCATGGAAAACCAAAATCAGGATGGCTGGGCCAGGATTCAAACCCCGGCCCTCCCGAATACGAGTCCAAAGTTTAACCACTGGGCCACCTAGCTCGGTGTTAGAATACAAACTATGATGAAATTTGATTATATTGTTAAATATACATGACAAACTTTGTTAAATTATTCATTTTAACGCATTAAAATACGAGGCATGCACCACCTAAAACATGTAAGTTTACATGTTTAAGCACTACTGGCGTAAAAAATTTAGTGGGAATCGGTTGAGTGGTCCCCGCCATATGACATAATACTTTAATTTTTTTTCGTTTGACAACGTTAATAAATGGTTACCAAAACGTTTATGCATAATCACATCAGATGATTTTCATCGACACTATAAGTATGTATAGTTCTGTTGAAATTGTTTGGAATATGTGGCATGAAAAGCAAAATATTTACATAGCTCTGTTATTTTCAAAATATATGACCAAATCTTTAAATAATGTAAATTAAGATGGACTTTAAAAGTTTACCTTGTCACATGAATTTGGTGGGAATTATATAAATTTAATCGTTTCCAGATATAGGACATAAAAGCTTAATTTTTCAAGTAGTGCTATCTTATAAAATGGCGGAGGAAGGAGTTTATGTATTATCTTATATGATGCTTACGTGGGTGCTGCCAGTATAAAAAGTTAAGTTATAATTGATAATTTTTTCGTATATATAGCCCACTAATAAAAATATCTATACGGACACATTTTCAAAATAATAGTCTGTCCCACATAAAACGTATAAACTATTATGCCCTAATGTAGAACAACTTATTCACCAAATTTGATAGAAATTGGTTGATAGTTTCGCGAGATGTGACATAAAAATTTATGACGGAGAAATGACGCTTTGTAAAGACGTATTCAATCTTTGTAATGGACACTGTCAGCATACCTAGTTAATTTTACATTTGTTTCGCAATTTCGTAGATACAGCATACTAAGCTTAAAATGTTTATTTGGCCGCAATTTTGAAAATGAGTTTGACCCCCTCAAAATATATTAATTTACATGGCCTGCTGTAGTACTACTTGTCTGCTAAATTTCGTAGGAATGGGAATTTTTTCTCTTGAAATATGACATAAAATGTTTATCTATTTGAATC
Source organism: Clitarchus hookeri (assembly GCA_002778355.1). Classification (NCBI taxonomy): domain Eukaryota; kingdom Metazoa; phylum Arthropoda; class Insecta; order Phasmatodea; family Phasmatidae; genus Clitarchus; species Clitarchus hookeri. The sequence continues at coordinate 350,112 of NQII01001387.1, read as the reverse complement.
ATGCGGTGTTATCTTACAAAATGACGGACAAGAAGACGTCACGTAGACACATTTTATATTTTTAATAGATACTGCCATTAATCTATGTTCAATTGAAATTGGTTTCAGGGTTTCGTAAAGAAGTCTACTAAGACAAAATGTTTACATAGTCACTATTTTGAAAATAAGTGCATGATCTTAAAACAAAAATAGTGCGGTACTACTTTTTGCCAAATTTGGTAAAATTCGATAGATTGTTTTCCGAGATACCACATAAATTAATTTCTTCATGTGGTGCTGTTTTACAAAATAATGTACAAATAGGACTATTTGTTTGTATAAATAATGTTTGTTTGGTATATTCGCTGTCTCTTGACACTTTTTAATGTTATGTTTCACACGCGTTTTATACTTGTGTTAACATAAAACGGCATAAAAGTAACGTACTTTTGCTTATATTAAAATTCAATTTATATTCGATCTATAAATAATACTTCGTTTATAATTAATATGAGTTAAAACAGTGAGAAAATAGCTGTGTTGGTAATGCCTAGTAAGAAACAGTTGTTTTGCAAAATATTTTTACATTGAGTGCGCACGAATGTGGTGCGTTGTCACTTTGTGGTAAATTTATAGACTATGTTATACTTTGTATGCATGAGGCGGAGGAATATTGTGGAAGTAGAACTTTACCAGGGCTTCAGAAGAGTTGGAAGTAACCGTGAACGGACTATAATATAAAGTTTCGGCATTCAAAACGTAGACGAAATTGGCCACCGATATGGTAAATATATCACATTTACCTAAAATATATGTATGGTCGCCATTTAGAAAATACGTTCCTAATCGATTTATAACCACTCATACTACCATGGTACTATTTACGTGCAAAATGTGGCGAAATTCGGTAATGCACTTTTTGAGATATAACACAAAAGTTTCTTTTTTCATGTAATGCTATCTTCAAATTGGTGGACCAACAACAATATTCATTTATTTTTAAATTCAATGCGTACATGATGCACAGTCAATATACTAAATTTGGTTTAAATGGGTCGAATGGTTCCAGAGATATGACGTAGCACCCTTTTTTAATAGGCGCCATTTTTAAAATAAGAGCTCCGCGTGGTTGAAAACTATAAAAGTCAGATGTCCTCTCTATGTACAATTTGTGTACTGAGTTTGGTGAGATTCGGTTCCCGCGTTTGAAAGTTTTCAGGGGGGACACACGCTTACATACAAAATATATACACAGTTAGGAAAGATACCTCATAAGTCTCTCTTTCCTTCGGAAAGTAGGCCAAAAACGGGACTTTAAAGAATCTAATATAAATCGCGGATGGTATTGGCAATAAAAATTAACCGAATTTCTTTGCAAATTTATATACGCTTTGTTTATGACACTTATATTAATTTCGTAAATTTACATAAAACAATTTTATAAATTAACTGAAACTTGTCTTCCGAACTACCGTTTTCGCGTTCTGTATTACCTACGTGAAAAGTTGTACTTAAAGTTTTGTTCCGAAAACTTTCCTTCAATGGAAATTATTTCGAACTGTATAAAACATTAGCTGAAGAGTATAAACGCAAAAAACCCGTCAGGAGGCACGATGAGATATAATTTCCCGAAAAGGTTTATGAAAGGTGGAACACACAGATTTTCTTTTTAAATATGTTGTACTTGGGGCCCAAAATATATTTTCTTTATTAAAAATTGCCTCAAAATTCTAGTAAAAAATATGTTTAAAAAATGCATTAAAAACTTGATTAAAATGTGAGATCACAATGGCCATACAAGTAGAGTGTATTGAGTATGTTAAATTTGTATATATTAAGACATTCCAATAGTATATCTTAAACCATATAATATAAATAATTTAAAACTCATAGAAATACTTCACATTTTTTNCGCAACATGTTTCACGTCTCCGCAAACTTCCATCCTCCACGTAGATTTGAAACGTATGTAGTTCGAAACTCATTATATTTCGTCCATGTAAACTTCGATGATGTGATAACTGTCATAGTTTACAGACAAAAATATTCGAAAAATTCTTATCTTGTTGGCATTGGCTGTGTGTTACAGGCGACTTGCGTTAACATTTTTTGTTGTTTAAACTTATATGTACACATGGTGTGAATATCCCAATTGTCACAGAAAACTTATTTTCTAATTGTAGCGGAGAAGAACACATCCCAACGCTTCGCCAACGTTTGTGGCTAATGGAGAAGACTCCGTATTTTCTATTTACGTATAAAAGTTGTATATTCCTCTATCACACGGAGAAATTTTCCTTACATTAATGGCGCGTTTTCGTGAAATACTCCTTTAATTAACGAACATTTTTAACTGTGCACTCAGTTAATCGCCGCAAGGTTAGTTTATAAGCAAGTTAGTTGCTGTACGCTGAGTGAAATCCAAATAAGTACTTCACATGAATGGAAAGAAAACAGAAACGTATGTTTAATATAATGTATATATATATATATATAATCATTATCTCTTTTTATGTGACATTGTTTTACTCCTATTTTGTTAATTTTTATCGCAGAACATGGACGTTTATTGCCAGATGTTGATTATATTATTTGTTTCAACATTTCGAGCAAAGGTAATTTTTTTTCGAATTTGATATAATAGGATGCTTTATAGTAAATTTTTGGTACTTTATCAGAATTTTAATCATTTCTTGGGGAAAAGCAGAAAGGTTTTGCAACTCTCATCTAGGTAACATTTACTTTTATGCTTGCGAGGCACTATAAAACAGCGAGTCCTTCTCATGTTGATGTTTGCAGAGTAGCAGCAAACATGGCTGATCTTTCCACCTNCAAGGTAACATTTACTTTTATGCTTGTGTAGGCACTATAAAACAGCGAGTCCTTCTCATGTTGATGTTTGCAGAGTAGCAGCAAACATGGCTGATCTTTCCACCTTGTGTGTGTTAGTGTTTGCTTGGCACTTAAAACACTGGAGAATGAAAACAAGTTACACTTTCCGCCCAAGGGGTAAATTTGCTAGTCATTTATTACGAAAAAGAATGTGTATCGTAAAACAGGGAACGTGATGCATCTAACTGTGAAATGTTTGCTCAGTTAATTTGTTTCGCATTCCTTTTGCAGCTATTGTGAGAGAACCCTCGTTTTAACTAATGTAGTTATGTCGTAATAAATGTTTTGAAATTATGACTTCATAATTTTCTTTAATACAAGAGCAATGCATATTTATGTTTTAATATCATATGCTGTGATTCATCAACGTGCTGTAGTTGAGTGGGAAAAGGTTGGCGAATCTCGAGGACTGTGTAATTTTACTTCTTTTATAAGGAAAATAAAAAATGATATTATGATTCTGTAATTTAATGTATTAAACAATTTACCAAAATAGTTTTGTTCAAGGATTCATTACCGGAAAAAAAACTGGTGGCGGAAGGATTAAGTGTTTGTAGTGATTAGGTGGACTACCTATTAAATTGATGCCATTGTAATAAAGCGTAGAATTTTATATAGTTTACGGTAAAGTGAACGGCAACAAAGAAAAATAAAAGTGACCTCTTATCTTATAAAATACAAGACAATTCGTATATATTGTACTTAAGGTAGTGGAGAAAAACTATGGCAAGACTACACGAAACAATTTTGCCACCGGTACCCCAGAATGGTTATTCCTGGAGCAGAAACAATATTTAAGTAACTTACAACTTATACACTCAAGAATATAATGGAAGCACTCGCCATTGTTGATAAATGGTAACAACTCGGTAAACTAATGTGGGTACGCCCCTTAACAGTAAATATTAATTTTCATTATACTGCGCATGTAAATACANAGCTACTTCCAACTTATACACTCAAGAATATAATGGAAGCACTCGCCATTGTTGATAAATGGTAACACTTAAAAGATTTCTACAACTCGGTAAACTAATGTGGGTACGCCCCTTAACAGTAAATATTAATTTTCATTATACTGCGCATGTAAATACANACAACTCGGTAAACTAATGTGGGTACGCCCCTTAACAGTAAATATTAATTTTCATTATACTGCGCATGTAAATACAACAGATTTTGGCTTCTATATTTTGGACTTAAGTTAAAATTTCTTTTTAAATAAAAACATTTTTATTGCTTATTTTTAATGCTTGGTACAATATCCACATACCGCAGTAAATATGCTTTTTTTTCGTAACTATACTTTGCGCACTATGAAACAATAAAAATATACATAGTGAAATTCTGAAAAGTTCGTGAATTTCATAGACTTAGATAGGAGATCGTTTTAGTGAAAACAAGAGTCCGAAAATGTATGAGTAACTTTTACCCACTTCATTACAGCAGTTTCTCGTAAATTTGTTCTAATAGTGTAGCGAGTAACTGCTGCTTTACTTTTGAAGTTACCCATTTCGAAAGTTGTAGTGGGAGAAACATTAGTAAAACCCGAAGAAAGCTTTGACAAATTTAATGATTTCAGCTTGTGTGCAGTCCAAGACCCCAAAAAACATGGTAAATTGAATGGTGTCTGCCTATCTTTTTTGGAACTTTATATATTATTTAAGGTGGTCCCACGGGTAGGACGCTCACCTTCAACCAAGGCGAACCGGGCTCGATTCCCGGCGGAGTCACTTCCGGATTGTCGCACGTGGAAATCGTGCAGGATGATTTCGCTAGTCGGCAGGTCTTCTCAGGGATCTCCCGTTTCCCCCGCCCTTGCATTCCGGTGCTGCTTCATATACACCTTGCCTCACCATCATCGAATCTGAAGACCTCGGTGTTAAGAGTCACCCAGACATATCCAATCCACTGTACTGAGTTTTATGCATACAGTTAAACGCACGCATTTATGTACAGAATTGTGATATCCAAGAGTTCAAGCCACTTGATTTCGATAGCTCTGTTGGCAGAATAGATGTTAAATTTTGGGACCCGCCCAACGGTTAATACGCAGCAGGCATGCGCACTAAACTCTGTATTCTCTCTACAGGAGCAGCAAAGAGCTGTACGTTCAGCCGAGTGTTGCTGCAGTATATAGTGTAATTTCTGTATTTGACGGCAAGATACACGTTGTTGTAATTCTTGAACCTGAATTACATATTAAATTGTTTAGACGATTAATACTTAAGATATACAATGAATTCAGAAGTCTTGATACTTCACTCCCTCAAAAATACGCAAAAAATACATAGGACCGCCATACGCCTAGTTGAATGGACGTTTGGCATGGGATTGCGACTGAGAGAGGCACGGAAATAGAGGGGAAAACTGAACTGCTGTTGATCTATGCCACTTAAATGTGGCAAAAAATGAAACGACAATGTAAATGTATNTAGAGGGGAAAACTGAACTGCTGTTGATCTATGCCACTTAAATGTGGCAAAAAATGAAACGACAATGTAAATGTATCATTATTGCTTAAAAGTTTTTTCTTTACGAAGAAACGCTAGAGGTCTTTGCGTCTTACGACGCTACGCCGCCAATANCATTATTGCTTAAAAGTTTTTTCTTTACGAAGAAACGCTAGAGGTCTTTGCGTCTTACGACGCTACGCCGCCAATAAGCACACGGCATTAATGAACCCTTTAGATTCCTGGAATTCTCAAATTCTCTATATTCCATTCTGCGAAAAAACAAAGAATTGCTCATGTAAATTTTCTTACGCTCTAAAAACACATAGTTTGCTGCAAAACATGCTTTGTAGCAGTAAAAAAAAATAAACGTATCGTTAAATCTGAACTACTCTAAAATAGGTTTGCTAAAAACAAAAGTTTTGTTTGATCTATATATAAATTAATGGCAATGATAACCTTGCAATGTCGTTAGAGTAGTTAAGAAGTATCCTTTGCGAAAACGCCAGATACTNCAAATTAATGGCAATGATAACCTTGCAATGTCGTTAGAGTAGTTAAGAAGTATCCTTTGCGAAAACGCCAGATACTCTGTTATAAATCATAATTTCGATGATCTAAGGAATTGGTTATTTGGTAACGTAGCGTTTAGTAAGTTTCGTTATGTACTAGAAACGGTAATTAATCGAAAAGGAGTGTTAATATAATAAACTTAACACATTACATTTCTGTACAGAGACATTTCTTTGCTGTAAACAAAACAATCTGAAGGCAATTTTTTTCTTTACAACAAAGATAGTCAATGTTGCCAAAAATAAAAAAAAANCTGTAAACAAAACAATCTGAAGGCAATTTTTTTCTTTACAACAAAGATAGTCAATGTTGCCAAAAATAAAAAAAAATTGTAACGAAAACCACTTAATAAAAACAGACTTAAGTTTGTTTGACCTTCTCTTGGAATTAAAGCANATGTGGCAAAAAATGAAACGACAATGTAAATGTATAATTATTGCTTAAAAGTTTTTTCTTTACGAAGAAACGCTAGGGGTCTTTGCGTCTTACGACGCTACGCCGCCAATAAGCACACGGCATTAATTAACCCTTTAGATTCCTGGAATTCTCAAATTCTCTATATTCCATTCTGCGAAAAACCAAAGAATTGCTCATGTCAATTTTCTTACGCTCTAAAAACACATAGTTTGCTGCAAAACATGCTTTGTAGCAGTAAAAAAAAATAAACGTATCGTTAAATCTGAACTACTCTAAAATAGGTTTGCTAAAAAACAAAAGTTTTGTTTGATCTATATACAAATTAATGGCAATGATAACCTTGCAATGTCGTTAGAGTAGTTAAGAAGTATCCTTTGCGAAAACGCCAGATACTCTGTTATAAATCATAATTTCGATGATCTAAGTAATTGGTTATTTGGTAACGTAGCGTTTAGTAAGTTTCGTTATGTACTAGAAACGGTAATTAATCGAAAAGGAGTGTTAATATAATAAACTTAACACATTACATTTCTGTACAGAGATATTTCTTTGCTGTAAACAAAACAATCTGAAGGCAATTTTTTTCTTTACAACAAAGATAGTCAATGTTGCCAAAAATAAAAAAAAATTGTAACGAAAACCACTTAATAAAAACAGACTTAAGTTTGTTTGACCTTCTCTTGGAATTAAAGCAAAATTTTTGTTATTGTAAATTGTAAACAACAGCCTCAAGTCATGTTTTCATTTTCTATACAGAAAGTTTTGAACATATTTTATTAGAGTGCGCAGAGGTAGCTAATCACTTCTTCCTATGAAGCAGAAACCACGGCAGTGTGAATCCGTACTGCGTAACTGCAGCGCCGCTCACGCAACTACTTCAAGTTTATCATGAGGATTTACGATCCTTTACCCCGCACATTTGCCACGCCACTGTAATAACCCGTGGTAAATTTAGTCAATTACCTTGGGCGGCGGCGTCCCGTTTTGGTGCTCACCATTTCGTTAGCTCCTCTTATCTCTCATTTGGCTAATTACCGCACTGCTAAGTTAGGATCTCACATAAAATTAATTCTTAAATAATAAATATCCGCTTATAATGGGTGCTTTGCCGTGTGAAAAACAAGTACTAAGTTCCTTCTTTTACCATTCAACTGATACACTCAAAAAATTCGTCACAAGTTGATAAATATGGCAGGTGATAACGCCGTTCCATTGTTAGAAGAAATATGTTTCATTCTTCCCCGTAAGTCTCCGTCTGATACATAGAGAATCACCATACGAAACAATAGCACGACTGTCCAATTTGCACTTATCAATGTTTTCCACATCCACGACTAGGGCAAGACTCGAACCCACAAATTTTGGGTTTTTAAACAAAGATAATAAACCAATACAGAAAGGGCAGGATTATCCATGTTTCGCCAATAAAGTCATCTACAAAATATATTTTGAAAGTGGCTTCGGGAAATATGCCCACGTAAAGTACCTCTCCAGCAATATAACCTGGCGTTCTCAAATTTTCATCTGTGATTAGCGGATATCTAAATATTTCCTTTAATATTTAACAATGTCACGAAAATATTTCTATACTACATCGTAAAAGCACAAAAGCTTATCTTCGTTGGTAAAATATAATTGGCAATGTTTTCGAAGACTCTTTCGTACCACACACATTAAATACCACTGCAGATTTCATAACTCTTCCTTAACGTTTTCTCTTTTTTATGCAGCAAAAAACCCAAACATTTAGGGATGAAATTTTGAAAATAAGCAAATTTTCTTTTGCAAAAAACACTTACAGTAATTTTACTGGCGTGAGAACAACTTGCAGCTCACAGATCAGAAATTAAAAATGGAAGAGTTACAAATAAATAAATAACAATATTGATCCAAAATACATATAAGTGTTCTCACGGTAAATGACATTTTTGTAAATATGTATGTGGAGCTAGAAGAGGTCCATTGAGAACCTATTATTTTTCACCTAACAGTTATTTTTTTGTCTTGTAGAAGAACATAAATTTATGTAGAGGCTGTTCACGATTAATTTAACGTTTTTGAAATCAAACTTTGCACACTACTACTGTCCATACCTGCATACATTGTAATATGCACAGTGGCTGGGAAACCTCCAGTTAAGTTTGTAGCGTCGGGGGGAATGTAGTTCCATGTCTAGAAAATTATTTGGTGNCAGTGGCTGGGAAACCTCCAGTTAAGTTTGTAGCGTCGGGGGGAATGTAGTTCCATGTCTAGAAAATTATTTGGTGAAATATCAATTAAATAAGGAAGAAAATTAATGGAATTACAATGTCATGAAACAAATGCGCACACAACTGCCACCATATTAGTTATAACTGTAATGTTTATAGATAAAATATAAATTAAAGTTAAATTTAACCAAAACATAGGGCACTTTTATGTTANGTTATAACTGTAATGTTTATAGATAAAATATAAATTAAAGTTAAATTTAACCAAAACATAGGGCACTTTTATGTTAACGCAGGTGTAAGACGCTTGTGATACATTACATATTTAGGAAACAACCAAACACGTCATATATGGAGATATTTTTCAAATGTTGCATTCAGAAAGTGTGAAGAAACCGCGAATAGAAAATATAGTTTTTTCTCAATATGGCGTTGAAGCGGTGATTGCTTTGTCGGTGATGGAGGGTGGAAAAAGTTAATCAGAGACCACTCCCCGATTTCAACCAGCCCCTGCTTGCGACCCCGTGGAGTCTGGTAATTTTCTCTTTAAGCAAGGTCTTTGTTATATATTGCCCTCAGTGTACTCATTTGTCTGCGAATGTGAGAAAGGGATTTCCACTAATTGGGAAGCGTTGTTGTTGTTAAAAACGAATGAATGGCAAAAAAAGCCCTGCACTTGGTGTTTTTTTTTTCTTCAATCTCTTAGTGTAAATTCATTGGAGTTCATGTGTTCAATATCTCAACGCAGTGGCATAAAATAAGGACACAAAATTTCGCCTGTTTCAATTAGTTGATAGAAAATTACATTCTGAATATGGATTATACAAAACTTAGTCTTAAATGCAAGGTAGAGTAACACATAGCATGAAAAGAAGAATTAAATCACGACATTAAGATACATCCAAACAAATTAAAAAACCAAGAAGATGCTGATATAACTAATGGGCTTACTTACCTCAACGTTTGAGCAAAGATTGTTTAATTAAGTTGTTGAAAGCCTAGAAAGTAGGTAGGCTTTACACTCTAAATCTGAATCAATGACAATTCTACTGTTTGAATTAGTTAACAGCATTTGACTTATTCAACAGTCCCTTTAGTTAATTTTAACTCACGAATTAGTGAAAAAAACGCCCCATGTTTCTGCACATATAGCTTCAGTGATATTTTCCATTGATTATTTTACCATTTCATTCGTTGTTTTTCAGTGGTTTACTTTTGAACTGATGCATAAGTTATTCAGGTGCGTCAGTTATAGAGTTTGTTTGTATTTTGTCTNTTTCAGTGGTTTACTTTTGAACTGATGCATAAGTTATTCAGGTGCGTCAGTTATAGAGTTTGTTTGTATTTTGTCTAACTATTAGGATAGTAACAGTGCTTGTTAGTGAGTTTATTTGATGCCTAAAAATGGCAAAAACAATTTTTACGGAATAATTTCCTCAGAAAACAAAACACAGAGCTGTAAAACGGGAAAATATGTATCTACGCACATTCCATTCTTTACGCTGTTGATAAATCTAGAAATCTTCATTCATAGCCATCAGTCGCAGTGGCCGATGAGACACTGCTGCAGAGCTGCGGGACTGGGGGTCGTGGGTTTGAAACGCAGGCAAGTTACAATGTTTTTAATAATCGAAATTATATTGAACGACTGACCATACAAATCTTTGTTTGAGCCAACCAAATCTTACACGTTTATGGCAACAAAATAAAATAAAAAAAATAGCTTTTAGGAACTGATTGGATAAAGTATTCACTGATTCATTCTGTGAATCTTTCCCTCTGAAGCAATCAGTGATTTTCCACCTATCCTAAGGGGAGCCATTTTCACTGATTAAAGTAATTCGATTTGACTGCGAATCAGTGACTTTCCACTGATAAGAATGTAGTCTGTGCGTCTCGTGTACAGCAATATCATTAGAAATGGAACCAAAAACATATGCAACACCATGAAACAATTAATAATACAAACGTGCCTTACCCGGGACTCAAACACAGAAACCCTCTTACCATAAGCCAGTGTGCAACCAATTGCATTACGGATGTAGGATTCGGAGCATAAACTTCAGATGTAATCAGCCTAATGTTTTTGTAGATAGAGCTTACTAACCTGAAATATTTACGGGGTTGTAATTTTGAAAATAAGAACCTAAGTTTCTAAAATCATGCAAATTTACATGGCCTTCTGTGTTCCTACTTGTGTAAAGAATTTGGAGGAAATCGGTTAAATAGTGCCCGAGTTATAGAATGGTTTCATAAATATTTTAATTGCTGACATTTTGATAGTATGAAATGGTGCCCTAAATATTAAAATGACTGTAATTTTGAAAATAAGCAAAATGCGTGGTATAATACTACATATATCGGATGTTCATACTAAGTATTATATGTGTACCGAATTTTGTGAGATTCGATTCGAGGGTTAAGACGATTTTCGGGGAGACACACATACAGGAAAGTGAGCTCATAAGCCTATATTTCTTCGGGAAAGTAGCTTAATGGTACTAGGAATCAAATGATCACAGTTAATAAGGTCAAGATCGTATTTTACTGAATGATGACCGATTTTGAGTGCGGCGGTCGTGATCTGAGCATGATCACGGTGACCGTGTATGATCTGGTTCGTTTTTTGATCTTGAAATTTATGGTTCATTCGGGAAGAAGGGTAAAATATTATATAAGAAATCCAGTGACCAATGCTAATAATGTAAAAATTGCATTTTCTAAATGATGACCTCTCTTAAGCGTGGTGACATTTCTGAAAGGATAAAGTTATTTTACACAGTCTGTTACGTTGCTACCATAACTAACATTGGTGTCCACACAAAGGTTAAAAAAAACTCTATTAAATAATGACAAAAATGCAATGAAATCATCTCAAATATATTCTTTATTAGCAAATCTGGGTAATATTTAGACAAGGGGTAATGGTATTACACAATAATCAAATGACAAAAATTACCGAACAACAATTTTGATATCGCTAACTTCGTGATGTCGAGTAGTGGATACGGAGTTAGCATAGTGATTATTTTCTGTAGGCGGATCTATCACTCATTAAACACGCCTTTCGAGTATTGTACGCATTACATCACACTTGCAGTCAGTTATGATCACTGTTTCTTTAGGCAAGACGAAGAGCGAGCAAAGGCAGCGCCCTCACACCACGTTTGTNCGCAGTCAGTTATGATCACTGTTTCTTTAGGCAAGACGAAGAGCGAGCAAAGGCAGCGCCCTCACACCACGTTTGTTGATATGTCATTTGCAAGTTTACATTCTCCATATCATNGAAGAGCGAGCAAAGGCAGCGCCCTCACACCACGTTTGTTGATATGTCATTTGCAAGTTTACATTCTCCATATCATCCATCGATGTGTTTACGTAGAAACTTTCATGTTACCTATAGATTTTTTCCAGAGAGTCGAAAATTTTAAGACAAAGNACATCGATGTGTTTACGTAGAAACTTTCATGTTACCTATAGATTTTTCCAGAGAGTCAAAAATTTTAAGACAAAGAGTCTACTCTATTTACTATCATAGTAGCATTTTTTTCTGGTATGTACAGATCTGCCCTAGTCATGGGTATTTACAATAATAAAATATTTCGAAAACAATATGGCACAATTATGAATTTGTGGATACGGACATAGTTTTTAAATAGTAATGTTTTGTTTTAATGTGTTATTAGAACTAAACAAATTAATAACATTCTTAGCCCATGCACAGATTCAAAAGAATATAGTGTCATGTGAAATTGTAACACAAATATCACAAAGAAAGTATTTCCCTTTTGAGGGGAAAATCTGTTTATGCCGGAATATAACAATACTAGCTGTGCCTGGGGCTCCGCTCGAATGGACTACGGAATTATTGTTTAGTTTTTTTTTAATAAGCGCCCCCCCCCCACCCGGACGCTTCCACCCGCTACCAACATTGCCTTCCACGTCCGCGCACGGTAAACCGACTCGCAAAAAGTAAATTTTTTGAAATATTTTATTGCGATAAATAGTAGCCAATATCAACTTTAAGCCGTCCAACTACTTCTGTGNAAGTAAATTTTTTGAAATATTTTATTGCGATAAATAGTAGCCAATATCAACTTTAAGCCGTCCAACTACTTCTGTGCAAGAACTTTTGTCGATTTGTTGCTAGGTTGCGACGTTGCATTGTTATTGCGTTTGTGTACTTTTAATTTTCCAATAAGAATTTCTCCAAAGGAATGAGACATTTTCTCGAGGTAAAAAGTAGCCTATGTCACTTCCCGGCCCTCCAACTATCTCTGTGAAAAAATTGACGTCGATCCGTTGCTCCGTTGCGACGTGGAAGGACAAACAAGCAAACAAACAAACACACTTTCGCATTTATATAATAGTTCGGCAATATATAGTAACGACAGATATATTTTTCAGTTACATATCAATCGATAAGTTATTTTCCATATCGACACTTATCGATATATCGATAAGTATCGACATATATATAAGTATCGACATATCGAGCATTGATGCAGCATCGTACCCCAAGCACTAATTTTACAAAAACATTTTTCAGGGAATGAGATATTTTTTCGGGATAAAAAGTTGCCTATGTCAACTTTTACTGCAGTACAGAAGCGCAGTCGCCGATCTCATTTTGGCTTTCCATGGTTTCCCGAAATCGTTCCAGGCGAATATAGACATGCGCCCAGTAAATTTGGTAATGAAGGAGGGAAAGTTTTATCTCTGGTGAAAACACTTATTAGTATTTCTCTGTCATAGATAGATATATGCTGCCGCGGAGTTTTTTATGTATTTTTATTCTATGCAATTCTTTACTACATGATATTGTTCCATCTTTAACGGTTTGGACAGCGCATTGCAAGAGAGTGCGCTGGCTGCAAACTTTTTTCCAACTTGATTCACTATTATTATGGTTTGTAAATTTTTTGAGACATTTTCTTTCGATAAAAAAGTGGCTAATATTACCTTTCAGCCCTCCAACTATTTTTGTGCAAGAAATTACGTCGATCTGTTGCTCGGTTGCGACGTTACATTGTTGACGTTGCATTGTTGACGTTGAATAGTTGACGTTGCATTGTTGACGTTGCATTGTTGACGTTGCATTGTTATTCCGTATGTGTACCTTTTCATTTTCCAAAAAGAATTTTAATAAGAAATTTAAATAATAATTTTTTTCAGGATAAAAAGTAGCCTACGTCACTTCCCGGTCCTCCAACTATCTCTGTGCAAAAAATCACTTCGATACGTTGCTCCGTTGGGACGTGAAAGAGGGACAAACAAACATCCAAACACACTTTCGCATATATATATATATATATACATCTTCTTAAGATATAAGGGTCAATACACTTGCCAATTAAACTGCAAGGTAGAAGATGGATTAAAAGTAATATAAACAGTAATATTCATAAAGTTATTTGAGCTGAATTTCCAGCACGGTCCACTGTATATCTCTTAAAGGAAATGCTAAAGGATTTGTTGAAACAAACCTAAAACCTGCTCCGTTTTCAGCACGAACTTTGATATTGCACTTAGAAATAATATTTTATACGTGTAAGTTAATTATGTTTATAATTTTGCTGTAATGTATTACCATTTTTTTTTCATTTACTCATGATATATAAAAAATTAGTACCACCTAAACATTGTTCTTTGAAAAATGATTTTAATTCGAATTAAAACCATAACATTTTGTCTCTTTTAATAAAATGTCTTCTAAGCAGCAGCATCGTGTGTGCACAGCGGTTAGCGATAACGTATACTCGCATTTATTAGGTCGTGTGTTCGATCTCATTTTACTACACAGGGGTGGTTTCCGTCAAGTAATTTCCCACTTTATTCCAAGTGAATGCCGGTGATATCTATCAATAAGTACGGACACCCGATATTCGCGAAGAGAGCGGCAATTTAGTTCCATTTAAAAATAATTTATCTCATATCAACTTTTTCGATCGGATGATTTCGATTGCTGCCCACCTTAGGTGACATTCCCCGAATCATAGACGTCAATGGAGTTACCTAATTCTAATTGGCTCAGTCGAGTAACAAAATGTATTCTCCTGAAGACACGTAGCCCATAACGAAATGGAAATTGCCGATTTGCACGTAGGACATTGATATCTAGCACACGCATAATTCTTTTCGCGAAAATATTATGGTCACCCTTTTAATAAGTGACATCACAATATCCAGCTTACTGGGTCAAGGTGCTGGAAAAAAAATAGTAAAATTATTACTGGTTGTTCATATTTGAGTACTTTTGGAATGAGAATGTGAAAAACTAAATTTTAACTGGCAAAATTAGTTGCATGTGTCCTATTAGGTTGGTTGGTAACGACGGAAGCTAAGTAGTTCCATGGCTCAACGTTGAATTTAAAGTTTTATGTAAACATTTGTGAATACAGAAATTATTTATTTTACTGTACGTTTTTTTATGCACATTAACACAAAATTATCAACATTTTAAAATATTTACTTTTCTAACAATTTTACAATTTGCTTGACCTGCGCATGAATAAAGTGCATAGGAACCAATAAATGTTAATTTTACATATGGTGGATGAATACATATTATGCATACAAATAGATCTAAGAAGGATTTTCAAAAGTTCTCAGTTTACCGTGAACAGCCTATGTCAACTTGACGCAAGATTTTACAAGATTAAATTTTACTTACCGGGTGCAAGGAAAGTATGTTTTGCCAGTTTAAGCAGAGTTCAGGAACGTAACAAGCTGAAAACCTCAGCACAATCCGCTTTCGTCTACAAAATATGCCAAGTTGACGCAGAAAACTAGCAGAAGCTCGTGGCGCCAAAATAATTCCAGATGGCCGAAGAAAGCTTTTTCCGCATGGACGCTGTGTTTCGGGAAGAAGCTCATTATAACTTTTCATTGCCTCTCCCGCGGGTTGACAAATCATAGCGGGAAATGCGGACATCAGAGTGCAAATAAACACTGATTACATGATGACGCTCGCTTGGCGATTGTCATTGTGTCGAAATGCACAAGACATCTGTGGCCAGATTATCGCTCTCATTAGTGCCACTTGGGTTATGAAGCTGATGGCACGTGCTGATGTGTTTTTTTTTCTGGATGGGTATTGTGGAGAGAAACTTTGAGTAAAAAATATTACTATAAAATAAGATACTGGGTAAGACGTCTGTTCATGGCGATGATTCGGGTTACGGCGATCTAAAAATGTCTACCACAATATCGTCCCGCAATACTCCGCAAGTATTGCTTACTGCGTTAACAAATGGCTACCATGAGTAAACTAATAAAGCAGAGTGATTTCNAGCAATACTCCGCAAGTATTGCTTACTGCGTTAACAAATGGCTACCATGAGTAAACTAATAAAGCAGAGTGATTTCTTTTGTTATTGTCATCTGACCATTTGATACTAATGTGACACATTTATGGCGTTTTAGTCAAATGTTACACTTGGCACACATTGAGTATTGGTAATATCTGTACCACGAGAGTAAACATATTCAGTGAGTATGAATCCTCCTATTAAAAAGCGGTAAAACACATAAAGATATCAAAATAGTAACTTGAAAAGTTGAAAGTTTTATATCATCACACGTGATCAACGTAATATTCCGATATTCAATATATATCTGAGATCATTTTTACACTGCAGTTGCGATGCACAGAACATACCGCATCGTGAGCGATGTATTGGAGTATCGGCTATCCCTACTAATCACCGCAATATTGACTTTGCTTTCAGCGAGTTCCAATTATGCGGCCGCTTTAAAGGCAGGCGCTTTTTTTNACTAATCACCGCAATATTGACTTTGCTTTCAGCGAGTTCCAATTATGCGGCCGCTTTAAAGGCAGGCGCTTTTTTTACGCATTTGTTTAATAAGTTGGTGGAAACTGATGACCAGTGAAAGTAATTCAAATAGCTTATTGTAGTTGACTTTATGAATTTTTTTTTATTTATAATAAAAGAATACAAAATGCCACATTTATTGCAAATAACGCGACTGGTAACTGAACCAGTGGTTCCCAANACTAATCACCGCAATATTGACTTTGCTTTCAGCGAGTTCCAATTATGCGGCCGCTTTAAAGGCAGGCGCTTTTTTTTACGTATTTGTTTAATAAGTTGGTGGAAACTGATGACCAGTGAAAGTAATTCAAATAGCTTATTGTAGTTGATTTTATAACTTTTTTTTGATTTATAATAAAAGAATACAAAATGCCACATTTATTGCAAATAACGCGACTGGTAACTGAACCAGTGGTTCCCAATTTCGCGGAAAATTGGAGTAATACAGCCACCGCCTTGGAATGAAAAATGTATCCCTGCTCTTGGTGCCATAGCGCAGCGCTACAGCTCTTACGGTTAATTGAACACTCTTGAAACCAACATTTGAAAAATTTTACGGTCCATCACTGCATATTTTTTAACGGGCACAATGCCTGGCATGCAACCAGTTAAGTTGGGGACGACGGAGAGAAATTAGTTACATTTATTAAGGCTTACCACTATGCCACCTTCCTCTGTTGGTTATAGGATGTTCATGGCAAACTGAACACTTTTGAAAACACGGCTTAAGATCAACTTAGTATGCAAATTGTGTGTTCTAGAGCCTGGCCACTTTATTCATGCGTCGGTCAAGTTAAGCTGTGAAATTAAAAAAAAGCAAATATTATACAAATTTCTTAATTCAAACACTAATATGAATTGAAAAAGCAGAAAGCAAAATAAATAATTTCAGTATTCACATATGTTTACCTAATACATTTAATTCAACGCTAGTCTGAGTATATTTATAGTGTTTCAATTTAAGTGTAAAATATTTGTTTGTAACAAATTAAAAAAATTATTATTTTAAAAAGTTTAACCTAAATATAATGATTGCGTTAACTTTCTATTCATTCTCTATGATCGGGTAAAGCTATGCACGTAAAGGTTTCAAGTGGTACTGTGACTAACTAGAGGGGTAAAAGGCTCTGCACTGAAAGTATGGGATAAACACATATTAATGTAATTATGCTAACTTCGGCGTTGTGAAATAAAAACAAATGCATAATTACATAAATTTAAACTATATATGGGAATGCAGTGATCTTGCCCAATATTGGAGCAAACATCTAAATGGGATGAGGCCAACATCCGTAACCTACACCTTCTTAAATAATACTGATAAACACTATATTTAACCATCAACACCGTGCGACGGTTATTTAAATGTGTTTTGTAAATTTCCACCACTTTGGAAGATGTAAAAATTATCGCAAATATAGGCCATGAAATCTGAAGCAACAAGTAATAACCGTAATAGTTAACAATAGTTATTAAAAATATAGCACAATAATACTGATGTTAATGTTAAAAATAAAATAATTCCTAGCTTATATACTTGAAATATAAAATGAAATTAAATGTACAATATGTTTACACAAAGTTTAATGTCTCGTCATAGGCGCTGCAATTTTCATGTCACTATGATTCACAATGAGTACACGTGATCCATTCCACAGTAAGTCCAATTAAAAAAAAAACTAATAGTATTAAAGGTTGAAAACTGATATTCGTATTTTTAAAATGTTAAAGTTTTGTGGTGGAAATGTTATAGGACAGGGCAAAGATCCGCACTCAACATTAGGCGCAGGCCTTATTTTCCAGCTATGAAGAAAAGAATTTGACAGTCAGTGAAAGTAGCGCTAATTTTAACTTTTAGCTTATATATCCTACCGCCATCAGCTGGTGTGACCAAGGGGCCTCCTGCGCGTGGATATGGGTGTTTTTTACATTCTATCATCTGATCTACTTGAGATTGCACTGCTAAACAAATTTTAGGGTATTCATGGGTGAACGTGTCTTAAAAACTGCTAGGTATTAAAAGAAAAAAATTGGAAAGCATGCATAAAATAGAACATCGGCCTTTATTGATACAAAACAGCTCGAGTTTGAAATATGTGGCGTGGAATAATGGAAGAATAATTACTCAAAACTACTCGCGTACGTCCCACTTGCTTCATTTTATTTATGTAATAATGTAACAGAACATGTTAAGAATAAGAAAATCTGCTTGCGGGCAGGGAAACCCTTGTCTGAGAAAATGGAGCGTGGCATGCCACGGACTTAGGCCTAACGATTATTATCTAACACAATCGTTGTACCAGAAATGTTACTTTAAGAAGTACACAGATATAGCGGAAAATTATAACTGTTAATGTCCGTTCATATGTATTTAATCTTTTATGGAAGCAAAGCGATTTTTTTGGCAGTCAGTGTCGGGGGAGCGTTCAAGACAACAGACGCCAACAGATGGCGTGGCAGGGATTTGGTAGTTAGCGTTCTCGCCGACAGGTAGCAGCCAGTTGGCATCTTGATCCCGTCTATAGACAACTTAGATACATCCGGTTTTTTAAAAGTCACTCCTCTTACTTATTCGAAACAACGCGCGTTTGGAACTTCTTGTCGAGTAATTTAAAGAAAATAAATATACCCTGCAATAGTACTGTGGCCTCTTCAAATAAATCAAGCATGTGTGGATTGTGTGATGACAGGAGAAACTAAGCGAAATGAACCCGCAACATTTGAAGTTGCATTTTATTTGAAGACGCGCCGTTTTAAGTTGTATTTCATTTTGCGCACCCACACTCTACTAAATTAGCACGGAATTTTGGTAGTTTGGATAACAAAATGTTAGTTGGTCTAGGAACTCTTTCTTGTCCGTGTATTTTCTTCTCATCTGATGTGCGCCCGCAGGGCAGACAGAATAGCCAATGCAGGCTAATAAGCATTTTAATTTCTTTAGGTGTCAGCTGATAAAAGATGTAGGAAATTGTGCGTTGTTGATTTCGTATGCGTCAAGTTGCCACTCATTAGCTTTAAGTGTTTATTAACTAAATCACTGTTGCAAACCGTTTTAATTTCTACGAAATATCCCAAGATAGGATATTTGCTCTACACGGACATTAATCATATCTTAATCTACTATACGCATTTTACTCAAATGACCAAGTAAGGACCTTTAGTTGTGAGCTAAGAAAAATACGTGTTTCATACAATGTAGTAAAAATTGGGTTAGCGAAATCATATTTGAATCCCGTATAATTTATCTTTATCGCTACTTCTCTGCATTATAAATATTTTCTATACAACAACAAGGCTTGCTTAGTAATCGATGGCTGAAATTTACATTTTTGAGAAAGGGTTCATGGGAAATTGCAAAGTGTAAACAGTCACGTGCCTCTGACTTAGTTGTGGTAGATATAATTTAATACGAAAGAGGGCAGATTTAGACGCGAGAAGTTTCCAGTGCTGTGCCCAGAGTTGCCAACCTTTTGAGAGAAAGTCTCTAAATTGGCTTAAAAATTACCAGAAAATAACTAGATCGTAATCTTAGTATATTAAAAATTTAATTTATACGAAACAAAGCTTATAAAATATTTGATTACGCAGCATGAAATGTAATTTATTTTTGCTCGTTACAGTTTCGTACTACCATATAAATACCGCTGTAAAAAGTTTAAGCAACGAAAAAATTAAAAGAAAGGTATTACATCTGAAATACTTTAATGCTGTGTTTGTTAGATAAATGTACTAGCGCACAGTATTCCCACTGGATTATTCAAAGTACTTTTCCACTTTAAACGCTCCCGGATATTCGCTTGCTATGGGGTCAAACCGCACCGCCATTCCCGCAAGTGATAGCGCAAACTACTTCTTATAACCAGATAGTCACATGCAATATAACATGCAAGATGCACCTCAAGATATTCCCATGCTCTATGCAGGTGAAAGTAATATATTCCAAGGGCAATGAAATGTCATGGACACATAAAAACAGGCAATGATTAACTATGGGGAAGACGTCTTATCCATTTTTTCAAAACACCAGATATGCCACCAGATTTTTACTTTTAAGTTTTTCGCAAGTATAAAGTTTGGCTATCAGTCAATTTTTTTTTAATCACCATATGTCTGGCGTCTTGTTCTCTCACCTCTTACAGCCACGAGTTGCTCTTATCGCGAGATCCACTGTCACCGCCCCCGTTATTGGCCCTCCCTTCACCCCCCGCTACGGTATCACGACCCACCAAGCGTCCCGAATTATTCGACGTGCGTAATTGATCCTCGAGGGGAGAGGAGGGGTTAGAATCTACCGCAGAGGCCGGTGCGCCAAGATACCAGGGGGGTGTGTTGGGGGTAGGAGAGGAAGCATTATCCAGTGAGTTTCAG